>CM039086.1:40494317-41094317 GCA_022113865.1 Chimonanthus praecox | reverse complement strand
GAATATTAGAGAGTGAACAAAGGGTGTTGCGTAATCGAGCGATTCAGTTCATCAAGGTGGTATGGGATCGACATGGTGTTGAGGAAGCCACTTGGGAACTGGAATCGGAGATGAGAACATCTCACCCAGAATTGTTTGTATGTATTATTTTGAAATCCTACTTCTTTCGATTTTCGGGACGAAAATTATAAAAAGAGTATTGTATTGTAACACCCTGGAATTTCAAAGATAACAATTTATATGAATTTATTCATATTTACGGAATTGCCATTGTGAAATATTTGAATTGAATTTAAATGGGTCAATGGTTCAATGAAGACCCAATGGTTAGTAGTTTTGATTACAAAACAATAAATGGATAAGATGTACATAAATGGGTCAAAAATCATAATTGGGTCAAATTTTGTTAAATGGGGGTCAAAAATGGCCAAATTGGACCCAATGGGTTGTGGTTGACATGTTTGACCATTAATTGAGTTCAAAGCTTAATTGGGTTAAGATGAGTTAAATGTTTGAGTTGGGTTTGAGTTGAAATAAATGATGGAGTTGAGTGGAATTTATTAGTTGAGTTACATTAATGAATGAGTTGAGTTTTGGGTGAGTTAAATAAAAGATTTGGATGAATAAATATTTTAAGTGAGTGTATGAGAGTGGTGTGCACTGATTACAAGTTTTTAAACTGTAATAACCCGAATTTTTGATAAATATATATATTGGCATTTATTCATTTTAAATTGAAGTTTGATGTAATAAAATGCCAAATGGACCAAATTTTGGGACAATGGCCCAAGGATGGCCCAATTGGGCCATGGGGTTGGATGAAATCCATTAAATGGGTCAATGAGAATTAATCGGGTCAACGATGGTCAAGTGGGCCCGATAGCCATGTGGGGCCCAATGGATCAAAATCGGTTCAAATCCTAAGGTAAGTGAAAAAGGAGGGAATCTAATTGGGCCATGGGCCCAATGGTTACCCAATAAACCTTGAATTGGAATTGATACATGTAATTGGTCAATGGTAAGTAATCGGGTCAAAGATGGTCAATTTGGGTCAAAGAGCCATGTGGGACCCAATGGGCCAAGGTAACTAAGCCCTAAGATAAATGGGTAAGACAAGAATCAAATTGGGCCATGGGCCCAATGATGATCCAATAAAAGGGATACAATTAATAAAATTTAAATCACCTAAGTTAGGTGATAAATGGACCAAGTCAACATGGCCAATGGGGCCCACCTCCACCTCACCCATTGAGGTGGCGTGTGGACCAAGGAGAAAGTGGGACCAACCATCATGGTTGACTTGGTCAACCATGGATAAAATTAAGAAGACTAAGGTGGATTAAGGTAAATTAAATTGATTAAAATTATTGTAAAATTACCTAAGTTAAAATCAAGGGAATTAAGATAACATGGCCAAGTGGGGCCCACCTCCACCTCATCAAGTGAGGTGGCGGGTGGGGTAGGTATATGTGGGGGCCGTCCACCATGGTGGACTTGGTCAACCATGGGTGGATTTATTAGATAGATAATTTAAGGGAATTAAATTAGATGAAAATTAATTAAACTAAGTGAGGGCTTAACTTAATTAAGTTGATGAGTTAGGGTCAACATAAACAAGTCAAAGAGGACATGGGAGCCATGCTTGGTGGTTGGGTCTCAACCACCACCACCCAAGTCAAGCTAGCCCATGCTTGGTGGGTGGGGAAAATTAATGAGGAGTCTAAGTCACCCCAACCACCTCCATCTCATTTCAAACTACCCATTTGACTCTAGCCCTCCACACACACAAGGAAATTCGTTCCTCACCTTGCAAGAGAGGAGAAAGAACTTAGAAGAAAAACTTAGAAGGAAAAGAAAAGAAAAGAGAAGAAAAGAGGTGAAACCTTGGATTCACCATTGGAAGATCAAGAGCTACTACCTTCATCATCTTTCCCTCTTTCTCTCTTAACCTAACCCCATTTACCTTAGCCAATCCAAGCATGTCCCACCATTGATCAAGCACATCTAGCCGATCAAAGATCAAGAAGAAGGAGAGAAGAGGCTAAGGAAATCAAGTGGAGGAACAAAGACCGAAGGAGTCGTCGGATCGTAAGTATGTTCTAAACAAGAGATTTAATTGTTAAGGTTTTAAGTTTTGGAATCCATCCTTGCCATATGATGGTGGCCAAATTATTTTAGGCTATGGAATGGATTTAAAATCCATCAAATGGAAGGCTAAGAAAATGGAAAAGATGGAAGTTTTGATGGATTGAATGGACCTTAGGGTTCGGCCATGTAGCATGGCCAAACCCCATGGGAAATGATGATGAATTTATTAAGATGTTAAGGTTTAAAATTTTGGAGAATGACTAATGAGCTTTAGGTTTTTAAATGAGTAAACATTAGTGATTTATGATTTCAAATTTTTGGAATTCTAAGGTTGTATTAAAGCATGGAGAATATAGAATTTTTAATGAATGGATGGACCATAGGGTTCGGCCATGTAGCATGGCCGAACCCCATGGTAAATGAGGATGATTTTAATTTGGATTATATTTTAATATTATGCATTTTAATTAGGGTTTTTATAAGAAATAAAAAGTTGGAGAATGGTTTAGGGTTCCAAGGATTTAAAGGGTTAAATGTAGGCAATTTTTGGAAAAAAGTTTTATGATGGAATCCATGGATGATATTTTAGAATTTTTATAAGATTAGAAGTATGGAGAATGGGTAATGAAAATTAGTTTTCAAATGATTAAAAATGGGTGTTTTAAAGGATTGTTAAAATGAGAAAGCATGAGGAAATGTTGGTGGTTTTTAATGGACTTTAAATGTGATTAAAGGACCCAAGTTAAAAATGAGGGAAAGGCATCATGGGTTCGGCCATGGTGTATGGCCGAACCCATGACCCATGTTTTAGGTCATTCATGGGCTAAGTATGGTTTATATTGTGCTTAAACGAAATGGAAATTAAGTTAAGTTAATGATGAAATTTAAATGGATGTTACAAGTATGATATGTAATGTTTAAATGGAATAAAGATAGTGATTGAAATGGATGATTTAAGTTTCATTGGAGGTATGTTTAAATGGGTAATTGAAACCAAGAAGGATGGGGAAAGAAACATCATGGGTTCGGCCATGATGTATGGCCGAACCCATGACCCAAATTTTGATCAATTTTAGGCTAAGGTTAATGCATGTATTAATGCCTAGGAGGTTGTTTTAAAGGGCCAAAATGAATGAAGATTTGTGATTTTTGAAATGGATTATTTTTGGGACAAAATATGAGTTTGAAAATGGCACCAATAAAAGCGAACCCATGACCCCTTTGTGAGCCATATTATGGGCTAGGTATGGAATTATGTATGGGATTAAATATTTACAAATTTAATTAAACTAGATGGCTGATTTTATGATGTTATGTCATGATTAAGAAATTATAAATGGGTCCAAGTTTATGGGTCAAATATGGACTTAAATATGCATGGGTAAAAGGGGTAACTTAACCATGGGAGTGGCAAAACCGTAATTTGTGGCCACATTGAAGAACCATGGGTTCGACCATGGTACATGGCCGAACCCTATGTGGGTTGGACATGAAAATGGATATATTATGAATGAATAAATGAAGCTGATAGTTGCTGCATTTTAGGCTCGCAAATCGGAATTTTAAATTTGGCCAAAATTGGATTTATGTACGAGTCTAAAACCAATGGATAATGGGCTAAGTTAGGGACTTAATCATGGATGATGTATGGACTAATTCGGTAAATGTAATAAGGTATCGGGCGTCGCAAACGGTACGCGATCGGCGACCGGATTATCGAACGGGAAGCGTAACGGAACGCGACACGGTATTCGGTAGGATTCCTACCTTTTTGTAAGCGATGGATATGTGATGGTGTTTTAAATTATTTTGACTTGGCTTATTATGGATTTATGATTATAATTTATGATTTATGGGACTTGCACTATGATGGGTTTTAACTTATGAATTACATGATAGTATCATGGATTATATTTTAATATTATGCATCATATGACTATGTATGGTATATCGAATATGGTCTATCTATATACTACATAGCATAATGCACCTACATCTCATGCATGGCATGGGCAGAAAAAAATAAACAAACCGGAGTCCATGCTCCGTCGGGGCGACCGAGAATCAGACATGGGGATTGCCTGAGGGCTATAACCGGAGTCCATGCTCCGTCGGGGCGACCGAGAACCAGACATGGGGATAGCCTGAGGGCTATAACTGGAGTCCATACTCCGTCGGGGTGACCGAGAAGCAAACATGGGGAACAGGATATTGTATGATCATATGGATAAGGGGTGGGACACATGACATAAGCACCCATGACATAGCATTCATCACATACTTATTTTGTTGTATTTTATGTTATCGGTATGTGTGTATCACTAATCCATGTGCTAGCCCTACTCGGAGTCCTACTGGGCGCGTTGACTAACGCCCTACTTCTACCCTAGCTGATGACGCAGGAGAGGCAGGAAGCAGTGGACATACCGGAGGCCAAGCCTAGGAGCTTGGAAAGCGCAGTCCTAGTTTATATTATGTTTACATTTTGGAGATGTAATTTTAAAGTAACTTAGCTTGTCCGGTTGTATAAATTTACATTTCTTGCGATGGTTTTGGACGTTACTTATGGACGATACATTTTGTGATATAATCATGAACACGGGGGCATTTTGGTAAATTCAATGTTGTATCTTCCCTTCTATCTAAAAACCGGTAGGATAGACTCTATTATCATGCTCCGCAATAATTATAATCCGCGAGCTTACTTCTTACACGTGAACCGTTCTCGTGGACTTAGCTCCGCGTACACGTGGGGTTGGCCAGTTAAGGGTCGGGCTTTAGAAGCTCGGACTTAACTCGCGTCGTGGCGTCCGCGCCCTCTCTCACTCTTCTATTTCAAAAAAAAATAGACTCTGATTTTCGTAAAATGGGTGAAAAAGGGCGGGGCGTTACATAAACAATGAAAAACGTTGGAATTGCATGGGAGAGGTACTTCATGCATGTAACTCCAAGATAAGAAATTTATGGAGGTGGCGTTTTTGGGAGTTACAAAGGTGGGAGGTTTATTTCAAATGCAAATGGTAGGCACGTTGGAAATGGTTGGGTGTACATGGTTTGGGTCTTCAAAGGACAACCAATAGATAGGTTTATAATTCATGCATGTAACTCCAAGGTTGGAGAATAAATGAGTTGCTGATTGGAGGAGTTACACACAATAGTTTATGGTATTTTAAAATTCAAATTTTAGTCTTTACACGTTGGAGAAGGGGAAGAGTTTCATCTTAAGATGAAACCCCCATATGAGTTGTTAATGAGAGGAGGAGGTTACACCAATGCATGCAGCAAGAGGCCGTTGGGTACCCTTGGAGGTTCATCGCAAAGATGAAACCCCCAAGGAAGGTATTAAGAAATGAAGGTTACACAAAGGTTTCATATTCAAAATTGTTACATACGTTGGAACCATGAGGATTAACCACCTTAGATGGAAGGTCAAGGGTTAAAAACGTTGGAGGGTTTCAACTCAAGGATGAAACCCCCAAATGAAATAAGAGTTAAAGACAAATGCAATAGGAGTTACAATTTTTGGTACCAAAGAGATCACATGGACTGAATGGAATTTAGCCAAAGAAGTTTTATTTTTACTCTCACTATCTCTCTCTCTTGGCCGTTCTTTATCTTCCCAAACACCAAGAGCAGCAGCTGGTTGCTTAATCAGTCCTTGACCATCAAGGAATCCAGAAGAAGGAGAGGCTAAGAAAGGGAAATGAACAAGCTGGAGGGAAGATCAATTGGAGGAGTCGCGGAAACGGTAGGTTTTCGATAAAAAATTTTTAAATCATGATCCGGCCATTGGATGGCCGAATCTAACAAGGGTTAAATATTGGTTGGAAGTGCATGATTAGGATGAACAAAAATATGCAATGGAGAAGACTGACAAAACAGTCAGTCGACTGAATCATTGATTAAGTCGACTGAACTGACAATGGATGAATCAGAAACAAGTTTCTGGGAGTTTCAACCGACTGAACTATGGTTACAGTCGACTGAACTGATGATGAACGAATCAGAAATAAGTTTCTGGGAGTTTCAGCCGACTGAATGAGGGATTCAGTCGACTGAACTAACGGTGACTGAAAGTAGAAATAGTTTCTGGAAGTTTCAGCCGACTGAATATACGATTCAGTCGACTGAATGGATGCTTGTTAAACACGTAAATGAATGATTGGTAGTTCAGCCGACTGAATATATGATTCAGTCGACTAAAAATAAACTGGCAGAACAAACAGATGACCTGATTCAAAGTCAGTCGACTGAAAGGGTACGAACCATGTTTCAGCTGACTGAATTTGTATTTCAGTCGACTGAAACTGAACTGGCAAGACAAACAGACAATCTGACTCGAAGTCAGCCGACTGAATCTGTGGTTCAGTCGACTGAACTTCTGTTTCAGTCGACTGAACGCGTAATTCAGTCGACTGAATTGAAATGTATAGTTTTGAATGTTAACTTGCTGCTATGTAAATAAGGTATTGGATTTGCTAGAATGGTGTACAAGTCGTGAACGGGAGACGGTTTAAAAGAAGAGTCAATCTAAGTGAATTTGGTGTAGGTTTCCTACCTTTATTGTAACCACTATTCCATATGCTGTTTTATGTTGATTTTGATATCTTATATGATTGTAAAGTTATGTTTCTAAATGGCATGTTTGCATAGACATCTCATGCATGGCATGGGATGATGATGTTGTTGTAACCGGAGGCCACACTCCGTCGGGACGTCCGAAAGACCACTGTGGGGTACCCTGATGATGAGAATCCCATCATGAGGAATCCGGAGGCCACACTCCGTCGGGGCGTCCGAAAGACCACTGTGGGTTACCTTGACGATGAGAATCCCGTCAAGTGATGGCTATGATGAATGGTGATGGGTGAGACTCATTACATGTTCATTTCATACATAGCATATTTTATGGGATTTTGTCACACATGTTTTATTATTATATTACTTGCATGTTTTTGACTAACCATGTGTGAGCCCTATTCAGAAACACTACTGGGCGCGTTGATCTAACGCTCTATCTATACCCTTAGTGGATGATGCAGGGAGAGGGAAAAACGTGGATCAAGAAGAGGACCAAGCACGGAAACTTGGGCGGTTTGAATGATTGGAATGGATTATGAATGGACTATTTTATGGACTTGATATTTGATATGTTTAGACAATGTAATTTGGTAATTAGTTATGTTGGCTTGTAATAAGTAGTTAAGATAGATGCTATGGTTTGTTTTAAGTTGGATGATTTGATTAACGATTAGTTAAGATTGATAGTAAGTTTGGAGAATAAGTTATGTACTTTGCTATCTAAGAATGGAAAACTGGAATAGTCATAGGTTCTATTAACCTCAGTTAGATTTAGATTAAGTTAATTCCGCAAGTTATATATGTACCATGTGCGGATCAGTTTTATGGACTTAGTTCATACGCACATGGGCTTGGCCAGTTAAGGGTCGGATTTAGAGATCCGAACTTAACTCGCGTCGTGACACTCCGCCCCGATCACATGATTATTATATTTTTCTTAAAAAAAAAAACTCTGAAAATTAGAGTGAAAAGGGCGGGGCGTTACACTAAATCACCTAAGTTGGTGATGGAATTAGACCAAGGTGATGTGGCCAATTGGGACCCACCTCCACCTCACCAAGTGAGGTGGCGTGTGGACCCAAGGTTTGGTGGGGCCAACCACCATGGTTGAATTGGTCAACCATGGGTGGATACATGGAGGGAATTTAAGGAAAAGTAATTAGATTAAATAAGAAATAATCAACCTAGGCTAAGGGTTTAATTAATCACATTAGTTAAGTTGGTCAAATAAGTCAAATGGTGGTTTTTAACAAACACAAACCACCCAAAGAAACACACCAACGTTGGGCTTGGCATAAAGCATGGAAAATATCTATGTGTGGTAGGTGGGAGTAGTTAATGTTGGAATTAATTAACCAAATGAGATAACTCTCATCTCATTCTCCAACCCCCTTTCCATCTCACGTTATCTCTCTCTTTTGCTCCCTCTCAAGATCGTCCCACACCCAAGGAAGGAAGAAGAAGAAAAATTAAGGAGAAAAGAAGAGAATGAGAGAAGAAAGAAGTGGGTTTCTTAGTCCATTACTCTAAGATCATGGTCTATTGTCTTCCCTCTCTCATCATCTTCCCCTCTCCCTCTCTCAAGCAAACCCCACCTTGGCCTATCCTAAGTTTGGAGGGTTTCACCATTGATCAAGGGTTTTGGCCGACCAAAGATCAAGAGGAAGGAGAAAGGAGGCTAAAGAAGTCGACGGGAGTGGTGGAAGTCGGAGGAGATGACGGATTGTGAGTATTTCTTAAACAAGAGTTTTGGATTTTTAGGGTTTAAGATTTGGGATTTTATTTGTGTTAAATTTAATGGTGGCCAAATGATTTTATGCCATGGATTTTTAAATCAATCAAATGGAAGGATGTAAAGTGGAGGAAACCCTAATGGATAAATTAGGGTTAGGGAAAGAAAAAATAAATAAATGGATTAAGGGTTATGTAATTAATATGTGAATTTGTTTGGGTTTTAAGGAATGGAGGACATTATGTAATTTAGTTAATTAAGCATGGAATTATGTGATTGGAAGAAAATCATGGGCCATAGGGTTCGGCCATGTAGCATGGCCGAACCCCATGGTGGGTGATTAGATGTTTGGTTTAATTGGTTAGGGTTTTAAAGAATGGAAGACAATGAGGGTAGCTAATGAATTTTAGGGTTTTAAATGAATAAATGTGGGTAAGTTTTAAAAGGGTTTTTATGATGAAAATGCAAAGGGGTTTTATGGCCTTGAAAGGCATAGAAGAGAATGAAGTATGAACCATGGGTTCGGCCATGGTGTATGGCTGAACCCTAGGTTGTTGTGTGTGAATTTAATGGATTTGGAAGGATGTACTAACATATTTGAGAATGGTGATAGTTTTAAATGGACTTTAAGCATAGATTTAATGGTTTAAGTATGCTTGAAACCATGAAAAGATGAGGGGGAATGTTAGTTGTTTTGATGGGCTCAAGAGATGAAACCAATGTTGATCAAATGGGTGATCTAAATGAATGATGAAATCCCCATATGGAGGGGCTTGTGATGAATTCAAATGTGTAACAATGGACCCAAGAAAAATGGGAAAACATGGACCATGGGTTCGGCTATGTTGCATGGCCGAACCCCATGGGGAGACTTTAATGAATTTGATGTTTTGGACCCAAGGAAAAAAATGGGAATTAGGTTAACAAAAGGGTTGATTTTTTAATGAACCCGTGACCCATTTGTGGGTAAACTTGTGGATTAATTTGGTATTATGTGTGGGAGAAATGAATGAGAATTAGAGTATTTAAATGCCTAATTTTTCTAGTGTTGTTATGTTATGGGTAATAATACATCAATGAACCCATTTTGTAAACCAATTAAGGCCTAAGATTAATGTGCATTTGTATGTTAGGTTAATGGAGTACAAGTAAATTAAATGGCTAATTTTAATGGTCATGTGCCATGGTTGAATGGGTCATTAATGGACCTAAGTTAGAGATCCAGGTTTCTGATCAATTATGAATTTGGTTAGGCAAGGGTAAATGAGTAATTAACTATGTGAATGAGTAGTGGCAAAATTGTAAATAATGGCCAAATTCAAGAACTCCATGAGAAATGATCATGGACATAAGTGCAATTATGGTAACCTTAAGTATGTGATTAATAGATTTAAAAGGTTAAAAACATGGACTAATTATGTGTATGTAATAAGGTATTGGATATCGCGAGCGGTACGCGTGTCGGTAGCCGGATTATCGGACGAAACCGTAAAAGGACGCGAGTCGGTATTCGGTAGGATTCCTACCTATTTGTAAGCCATGGATTAGGTGCTATGTAAATGGTTTATTGGTTTATTTTTTTAGTAATTATATGATTGGTTATATGATGGTCTATCAAATTATGATTTATATGTATTTTATGGCATATAGCTAGACTATGAGTTATATGTAAAGGCTATGACCCAAATTTATTACATAGCATAATGCATTACATCTCATGCATGGCATGGGCGGGAAAATAAAGGAACCGGAGTCCATGCTCCGTCGGGCCAACCGAGAACAGACATGGGGATGGCCTGATAGGCTATAACCGCAGTCCATGCTCCGTCGGGACGACCGAGAACAGGCATGGGGATAGCCTGATAGGCTATAACCGGAATCCATGCTCCGTCGGGGCGACCGAGAACAGGCATGGCGATACCTTGATGAGGTCTTGTTGTCAAGGGGGATATGACATCATGATGGTAGGGATAATGGGTGGGACTCATAACACAGACACCCATGGCATGGCATGCACTTCATAATTTCATTATATGATTGTCTACCAGTTTTTATTATATTGTTATCTGCATGTTGTTATTACTAATCCATGTGCTAGCCCTACTCGGAGTCCTACTGGGCACGTGGTCTAACGCCCTACTTCTACCCTAGCTGATGACGTAGGAAATGCCAGAGCAGAAGGACGAGAAGGGAGCCAAGCTTAGGAGCTTGGGAAGGCGGACTAATTATTTTGTTTAAGTTTATTTTGGGAAATGTGTATTTATATAGTTTAGCTTGTCGGAAATGTAATATTTTAGACTTATTACTATGATTTGGATTTTATTGTAGACATATAATGTTATGGCATTTTAGTAATTAAATGATGAATCTTCCCTGCTATCTAGAAAAATTGGTAGGGTAGTATCTATTATCATTCCACATTTAATGTATTATTCCTCGAGCTTACTTCTATGGGTGAACCATTCTCCGTGGACTCCATTCCACGCACCCATAGGCTTGGCCAGTTAAGGGTCGGGCTTTAGAAGCTCGGACTTAACTCGCGTCGTGACGTCCGCGCCCTTTGTCACTTAATAATTCATTAAAAAAAAAAAAAATTAGACTCTGATTTTTGGTGAAAAGGGGCGGGCATTACAGATGTATCTTAGATGATTAATTGAGTTATCATCAGATTAATGCATAAAAATGGTAAGAATGGCATTATTGTAAATATGGTAAAAAAATGAAAGACCATGGGTTCGGCCATGATGTACGGCCGAACCCCATGCGGATTGTTTTGATGGACTTGGACATTGCTGTAAATCAAGTGGGACTTGGTTTAATTGATTGTTATATTATAAGGTAACGAGACCTCACAAGGTGTGTACAATAGTGAGCGGTTACCGGACGAAAGACGCAAGCACACGTTAGCGGTCTTTGGTAGGATTCCACCTCTTTGAAACCATGAGATTATGTACATTGTTTTATCTTACTTTTGATGAATTTATATTTCAAAGGATAGGTTTCAAATTGTGAATTTTAAATGCTATGTTTATATGATAAAATAACATGTGTTGGATATGTTTCAAAATGTGATTTTTAATGTTATGTCTATATAATAAAATAGCATGTGTTTCATTGGCATCTCATGCATGGCATAGGGTGAAGGATATGTAACCGGAGGGGCCACACTCCGTCGGGGTGTCCGAAAAACCTATATGGGTACCTTGATGTGCTTTTCCATCAGGAAGAAACCGGAGGGTCCACACTCCGTCGGGGCATCTGAAAGACCTATGTGGTGGGTATTTTTATGTACATGTGATGGGTGGGACTCATTGCATTTGTCATCATTGCATGGCATCGTTTTATATGGTTTTGGACATTATGATATTATATATGTTTTGTACTAACCATGTGTTAGCCCTAATTGGAATACCTACTGGGCGCGTTGTTCTAGCACCCTACTTCTACCCTAGTGGATGACACAAGAAATCAGGGGAACGATGAACGCAAGGAGGGCTAAGCATAGGAGCTTGGATGATTTATTTTATATGTTGAATAAAGTTACTTATGGACATGTATTTGAGTAACTAGTTTCCGGGCATGTAATAACTTAGATGATTGGATGTTTATTTGGATAATTATGATATCAGAATGATGATTAAGGACTTGACGTACTTTGCTATCTGAATGGAATAGAACTTGGTTCTATTATAATTCCGCATGTTATGATTTTATTCTGTAAGTCTATATTGTTATGTGTGAACCGTTTTCATGGACTTAGTTCATGCACACATAGGGTTGGCCAGTTACGAGTCGGACTGTAGAAGTTCGGACTTAGCTCGAGTCGTGATGTCCTGCTCTTGGTCACTCTTTGTTTATAAAAAAAAAAAAAAATAGATTCTGATTTTCAGAAGAGAAAGCGAGTGAAAAAGGGCGGGGCATTACATATGCCATGAGTCCAACCCATCTGCCATAACACAATCACAAAACATTCTCTTGATGGAAAGCTCCTTATCAAGGTATCATAATCACATAGTATCCTCTTGATGGAAAACTCTTCATCAAGGTATCACAATCACATAGTATCCTCTTGATTGAAAACTCCTCATCAAGGTATCCCCACAGTTGTCTTACCGACACCCCGACCGAGTGTGGTCTCCGGTTACCTCTTGATGGGATAATGCACATCAAGGTATCCCCCACGATTGTCTTACGGACGCCCCGACGGAGTGTAGACCTTCTGTTACATTTCATCCCTCCCATGCCATGCATGAGATGCAAATGCCAACATGCTATGTAATAGTACAAATCATAGCATTAAAAATTTCATAATTGAAACATATTGTTTGATACCAAAATAACTTATCAAACATAAACTAAAATCATCATATATACATATCCATGGTTTTCAATGAGGTAGAATCCTACCAATGACCAACTTATGTGTCCTTGCATTTTTGTCTGTAACCGCTCACCGATCGCGTCAAGCTGATCGTACACCGCTTGTGAGGTCCCGTTACCTTATTACATATCAATACATTAAAACAATGATCCCTTTTTATTTCCACCAATGTTTGAGTCCATAAACATGCCTTAGTGTGGTTCGGCCGTACAACATGGCCGAACCTCACTTACTTGGTTTTGTGTCTCTCTTTTTTATCCTTGATCATTCTAACCAATGTTGGTCCCATATCATGCCATCTTTGATTCATTAAACCAATCACATATAAGTTAATCATTTAACCTTATTAACACCCTAAATCCATAAAACATTCCCCATGGGGTTTGGCCATACACCATCGCCGAACCCATGGTCCATCATTTTCACCTATTTACATCCTTGCCATTATTCTATCCATGGCTAATTACCTAGCTTATTTACATATGACTTCAGTCCCAAAATGATCCATACATGATTCCTTAATCCAAAAACATGATCCATGGGGTTCGGCCATACACCATGGCCGAACCCATGGTCCTTTAATTTTACGATTTGGCCATTATTTCCTTCCATAGGTAATCACCTAATTTACCTATCCATACTTAAGTCCCTAACATAGATCATGACTAAACATTTCATTCATTTAAACAGTCCAAGTCCATAACTGATCCACAAACATAAAACCATTAATGATTTCTAATCATGCTTAAATCTCTAAATGGCCCATTAAAAATGGTCCATGGGGTTCGTCCATACACCATAGTCTAACCCATGATGTCTCCTTTCCATGTTCTCCATTAAATCAATTACAATATTTAACTCCATAAACCAAGGTCCCTCCATGGGGGTTTAATCATACACTTAGGTCTCTCATTTTAAAACATCATCTTCCATATTTAAAAACCTATTAAGATGACCACATTTCTCCATGGGGTTCGGCCATACAACATGGCCGAACCCATGATCCATGGTTCTTTAAAACCTTTTAAAAACACTAACATACATCTATTGTTCCATCCTTTAAAACCCTGTCACATCACCCATATACTTTCATGGTTTTCATGCTTAAAAACCCTTTTAAAATCAATAACATCCCTTCATGGGGTTCGGCCATACAACATGGCCGAACCCTATAGTTCCTCATTTTCTTTAAAAAGAATCACACATCTATAATTTGATCCTTTGATGGTTTTCATACATACATCCATTTAAACCCTTCAAAACCTTTTAAAATCACTAACATACATCCATGATTTTCATCCATCAAATCCATTAAAAGTCATTAATGTCCTTCCATGGGATTCGGCCATACAACATGGCCGAACCCTATGGTCCATTACTTCCTCTTGAAAATCATGCAACCATGTTCATATTCCTTGATGGGGTTCGGCCATACATCAAGGCCGAACGCCTATGGCCGAACGCCATCCAGCCCTTGTGTCCTTAAGGTTTTTTTTTACATGAACACTATCTTACTTAATAATCACATCAAGTACTTACCATTTCAGCGACTCCTCCGATTTCTTTCACTCCTTATTGTTCCTTTTCTTCCTTAGCCTCTTCTTCCTTCCTTCATGATCCTTGGCCGAGATTGATCTTGATAAAATCTCTAGGAGTGGTTCGGCCAAGAGGTATAGGTTTGAGAGAGGGAGAAAGAGAGAAGATTTGAGATAAAACTCTAAGTGTTCTCCCTTTGTCAATGAGAGGGGATCGGCCTTGAGTGAGAGAGGGAGAGTGAGATGAAAATACTCTAAGTGTTCTTATCTTGAGGAGTAATTCGGCCAAGAGAGAGAGGGAGAGAGTGAATTGAAAACAAAGCCATTTCTTGATCAATGAGGGTCGGCCAAAGGTGGTGCCCTTTGGTGATGCCCTTTTGTAACTCCCATGCCCCTTCACCTCCCTCCTTAATGTTCCATTTGGAAGTTTCATCCATGAGATGAAACACTCCCACCGTTTGACCCTTGGGTTTCCATCTTGAGATGGAAACCCTCCATGTTTCCAACGTGTGCTATGGGTATGCCTTGAGTAACCTCCAAAACCTTTCACCTCCTCATTAATGATCCATTTGGAGTTTCATCCCATGAGATGAAACTCCTATGTCTCCAACGTGTAGCCTTGACTTGGGTCTCATGAGATGCATCTCTACCTTCCCACTCCACTCACTTGAGATCAAAGTCGCATTAACTTCCATTCAACTCATTTAACTCAACTCACGTCTTTAAGTCAACTCATTTAACTCACTTAAAATCAACTCAATACTTGATTCCATTTCCTACTTAATTCAGCCCTAATTTAATTAAGCTTGAACTCACTTGGTGGTCAACCAAGTCAACCATGACCCATTGGGTCCAAATTGGGCATTTGACCCAATTGAAAATCTTGACCCAATTAAAAAAATCTCACCCATTTAATTCAATTGAACCATATCCACCATCCGTTGGGTCTTAATTGGGCAACTGACCCAACACCATACCCATCTAAGGTCCATATCCATTAATTAACAAATTAAGTGGGCAATTTCCATATATATTTATAACTTGAAAAT
Organism: Chimonanthus praecox; assembly: GCA_022113865.1. Classification (NCBI taxonomy): domain Eukaryota; kingdom Viridiplantae; phylum Streptophyta; class Magnoliopsida; order Laurales; family Calycanthaceae; genus Chimonanthus; species Chimonanthus praecox. The sequence continues at coordinate 41,078,951 of CM039086.1, read as the reverse complement.
TCGAGGTGTTACAGAGAAAGGATGTGTGTGTGTGTGTGTGGGGGGGGGGGGGGGGGGTTGGAATAGATCAATCCAAATTCGTTGGTCCATTTTAATTTTTCTTGATTGATTAATTCAAATGCAGCAGAAACAACAATCAAGACTGTGTGTGTTAGTAAATGTGATTAAAACAATGAACACAAGAATTTTGCTTTAACGCCACAAACAGAAGGTCAGAAGATATATAGTAGTTCGGTTCGCCAACCTACATCCACTGTTAGGACTCGCTCAACCTTGAGATATCCCCAAATTCACTATGTGGGGACTTACATCATCACAATTAGAGTATGAATTTCACCTCACTCAATTGGCTGGGAATTCCGCGCACCACTAAGTCGGAGACGACGCTCTAGACTTTTTAATAGTGATTCCAGGGTACCCCCCTTCAATCCACTCCGGGTTACAGGTTTTTAAAAAGAAAATTAAAAACCAAGAAGCACTTGCCTTAAAGGTTTTTTTCGCTGAAGTGTGCTTGTTGAAGATCCCACCAGAGTTGTGTCGACGCTCATTCTTCCAGTCGTCGTGTAGCAATCACAATCTGTGGGTGACAAGGAAACTTGTTTAAACCAAAGTTTTCCTAATTTATAGCTTTCTCACTTGCAAACTCAATCCGAAGATTGGTTGTTTATGATCTTTCTTTTCTCCTCTCCTTCTAACTTGCAAACACAATCCGAAGATTGGTTGTTTATGATCTTTCTCTCAAGAGTGTTGATCGTTCCTTAGAGTGTTTAACTCTTTTAAGCTCAAGGAAGATGGTAAAACGATCACCCAACACTCATATTTATAGAGGAGTTTTAACAGTCATATTGACTATCTATGACTGATAGGTTGATGGCACCGATGGGTCGGTGTTCATATTTATTACCATTCAATCACCCGACCTTTGCACATTAAATACACCCTCAACGACATTATTACTTCTCGGCCGACATGTCATTGTCGCCGATGGGTCGACACTTATGGTACCGAGAGGTCGGTCCATAAAAGAGGCTCGTTCTAGTGCAAAACATGCTGACAATATTTCTCTTCTCATGGTACTAGAACACAATTGACTCTAGGGGGGGGGGGTGAGTAGGTCAATCCCAGTTTCCATGGTGTTTACAAATTTCTTGATTGTTTCGTGTATAAGTGCAGCGGATATTAATCAAAAGATTTGTTTAGTGTGATAGATTGTTTATAATTTATTTAAACGATCACACTAAGTTTGGAAACCTTTGCATATTGCTTGATTATCTATGATTGTACATAATGTATAAATAAAGATAATCAAATGCAAAGTGATCTATGTTGAGAAGAGTGATTAAATACTAACCACAAATACACAAAGATCAAACACCGTATGACCAAATTTATAGTGGTTCGGTTAGCAAACCTACATCCACTGTTAGGACTCGCTCAACCTTGAACTATCTCCAAATCCACTAAGTGGGGACTTACACCCTCACAATTAGAGTAGAAATTACACCTCACTCAATTGGCTGGAAATTCCACCCACCACTGTGCTAGAGGTGACGCTCTAGAATTTTTTATTCCGGAGCCAATCCTCCTTAATGCACTTTCGGGACAAAGGTTTTAAAATAAAATTCAAACCAAGAAATACTTGCCTTTAAAGTTGTCTCTCGATGTTGTGTGCTTCTCGAAGATCCACCCAATGTGTACCGACGTTCCGCCTTATAGCCGTCGTATAACAATCACAATTCAAGGGTGACTAGGAAACTGGTTTTACCACAGCTTTCCTAGTTTATTATCATTTATTCTCTCTCTCTTACAAACTCAGTCCATATGATTGGTTGTATTTGATTCCCCAAGTGTAAGCACAAGAGAGAGAGAGTGTGATCCTTCTGCTGGCCCTTGTTTAAGCTCACTGATAATAATGAGGGTCCAATTGATTTGCCAAAGGATGCCAACTGGTTGCACAAAGATTGGTATTTATAGACAAGATTATTCGGATGATGAATTCTCAACTAGTGAAATGACAATGTTTGCCAAACTGTTTTACAAAAAAATTGTAAAAAGAAACAACTTCAGAAGTATGGGTAAGGGTGAAACGAATAAAAAATACCCAAAAAGGCAAAGAAGAAATTAGAGGAAAAGGAAAGGAGAGAGAAGTTGCCAAGGAGCAGACCTGTTTCAATTGTGGGGGGAGAGGACACTTCATGAACGAATCTCCCTCAGATAAATATGAGTGTGGGTGTGACCCATGTGGAAACCTCTGAATCAGAGAGTGATTCCAATAAAGAGACCGAAAGAAAATTGATGAATCAAAAGGTCTCATAGCCTTGATCATTGGCGATCAAGAAAAACCCACAATTGTAACAGAGGATGATGAGAATGAAGATGATGAAAATCTTCAAGTCTCCTACAGTGCCTTGTTCCTTGATAGTGAGAGGTTAGCTAAAAACTTAACAAGGTTAAAAATGAAAACCTAAACCTCTCTAGTCAAGCAGAAGAGTTAAAAACTGAAAAATCACTTCTAACCTCTCAGATGGAACTGGCCAAAGCTAAAAATATAAAACTTAGAGAGAGTGAGAAAAGACTTCAAGAAGAGATAATTATTCACTGCAAGGATGTCAAGAATTTGTGGCATCACAATAGCCTTTTTGAAGAGAATGTTAAAAAATTGCCTTTGGAATTAAAAGAATTGAGAAGTCATAAAGAAAAGTTCCACGATAAGTTTACCCAAGGAGATGAAACACTTAAAAGACTCCTAGGGTCGGGTAAACAACATGGTGATAGGTCTGGTCTTGGTGCCTCATCCACCAAAGAACCAATGAACCATGGGGTGTTTGGAAAAATAAGTATCTCTCACCCTTCAACGGGAAAGTGTTATTTCTGTCACAAGATGGGGCATTTCAAAAGAAATTGCTACCATTGGAAGAGATACTTGGAAAGGCAAGCACAAGCTAAAAGGCACAATTTAGTAAAACCTATGCTTAAAATACATCACCAACACGTAACCTTGAAAGAAACCTAAGGAATGTGGACACAAGGCAAGACTCTTTGTTGAGACAGATGAATCATGTCTTAAAATAGTTGTGTAACACCTCAGATTTTCCCTAGCTTATAAATTTATTGGATGAGCCCATTTGGATTGCAATTTAATTGAATTTGAAATCAAAAAGTTGAGATGGAAATTAGATGGGCAAGGAAATGAGTCAATTACCCAATTAAGACCCAATGGGTCATGGGTGATCTTGATTTAAAGAAATAATTGATTAATTAGATTATCATACATAAATTACATAATAAGGGGGGATAATGGAATTAAAATAATGAAATAAAATGATATATGGAAGCTTGAAAATAATTGGGTAAATTTAGTTAAGTTAGTTGAAATTGGATAAGTTAGTGCATTTAATGCTAAAGTCCACCTCATCAAGTGAAGGTGGCATGTGTGTGATGTGGCATTGCCATGTGGCGTTCATGTCATCACATGGAAGTCAACTAAGCAAGGATGCCACGTCATCGAGTGAGGTAGAAAGTAGAATTGAGGTGGCAGACAAGTGGAGGTGTCACACCAAGTGACAGGGCCAAAGTGGGACTCAAGTGCCATGTGGTGACCAAGTCACCACATGCATGGTCGACCATGACATGGGTTGACTTGGTCAACCACTTTTGAGTTTCAATCTTAAATTAGGGTTTTATCTTAAGAGGTCTTAAGTTGAGAAGATGAAGGGATGAGATGGAAGGCTAGGATTTCATTCAAGGAAAGATCAAGGGTGGAGATTAAAAGTTGGGTTATCTTGTCTAAGTACATTGTACTTAGATACTTGGGAATCGAAGGGTCTTCATCTCAAAAGCCATGAAGCCACCCTTGGGAAACCAAGGGCCTCTTTGGTTAGACCAAGCAATTATGAAAGAGATTAAGGCTTTAACATAAAAACCCAAACCAAAGGGCACTCAAAACCCCTTGGCCGACCCCTCCTCTCTTGAACAAGGATTTTCTCTCCACTCCTCTCCTCTCTCTCCATCTCTATTTCCATACACTTGAAGCTTTTGAAGAACAAAGAAAGGAGAAAAAGAACTAAAGAATAAGGGAAAGATTAAAAAGAAAAGAAGGAGATTGAAGAGCCAAAGAGGAGGAGCAACTCATTGAAGGAAGGTATGTCTAGACTTAATAAAATGGGGATTAATCTAAGGAAACCATAGGTTCGGCCATGGAGTGGCTGAACCCATGGGTTCCATAATTGGCTGGAATGAATGGCCAAACTTGTTATACGGCCATGGAGTTGGAAATCCATTGAAAGGATCTGACCCAAAGTCAGTCGACTGAATCTTGTGTTTCAGTCGAATGAAAGTGTACTGGCCAAGGATACAATGGATCTGACCCAATGTCAGTCGACTGAATCTTGTGTTTCAGCCAACCGAAATTGTACTGGCCAAGCACACAAAGGATCTGACCCAAAGTCAGTTGACTAAATCTTGTATTTGAGCCGACTGAAAGTATACTGGCCAAGCATATATGGGATCTAGTTGTGTTTTAGCCGACTGATATGGAATCTAGTTGTGTTTCAGCCGACTGAATCTTATGATTCAGTCAGCTAAAAGTATATTGGCTAAGTACATATGGGATCTGGTTGTGTTTCAGCTGACTGAATCTTATGATTCAGTCGACTGAAAGTGTACTGGCCAAACACATATGGGATCTGGTTGTGTTTCAGCCGACTGAATCTTATGATTCAGTTGACTGAATTAAAAGGTTTTACTCTAGATTTTCCTCCAGAGCCTCTGTCTATCTTGTAGACGGAAGGGAGATGAAAAGGAAGAACAATGGGTTCGGCCATGTTGTATGGCCCAACCCCATGGATGATTTTATAGACCTATGTATGTTTAAAGGTTAAATGACTAACTTGGAATTATTAGATTAAGAAATGAATGATTGACTCACTTGGATTAAAATAATATGAGGATTAAAATGAGGGTCAAAACCAAAGAATGAGGTTCGGCCATGTTGTATGGCCGAACCCCATTGATGGTTTTCTTGTGGACATGAACACATTTAAAGGAAAGATGGGATAATAGGGTTCGGCCATGTTGTATGGCCAAACCCCATTGAGGGTCTTAAACGGGTTACGGACTATGATGCGTAAATGGGTTGAAAAATGAACATGGAACTTAGATGGAAATAGGGATGATGAAATTAAAATAGAGAATCAAACTAATATGTATGTTTGAATTTGATGAGGTAAAGATGTTCGCAAAGAGATTGCGATTCGTCTCACGCGACCGTTAGCGTTATCCTTGCAAGACAAGAAAGGATAGTATACCGGACATTGGTAGGATTCCCACATCATTGAGAGCACTATGGAGTATAAGATGACACTTGTTTTATTCAAAATATGATGAAAGCATTGTCTACATAAATTGTATATGATTATGACTTGTTTTTCAATGATATTACGCATTTTAAATGAAATGGCAATCTTGCATACATTACCTCACGCACAGCATGGGAGTGAACACATATGACCGACAAGCCAAGTTTTGAGCGGCCCGGACATAACTTGGGCTGGAGATTAGCTTATATGAAGCTATATGAACTGTTGAGATTTGGCCACGTCTGGTTGATAGAAAAGTACGGCGTGTAACGCCCCGCCCTTTTTCACTTGCTGAAAGTCAGAGTCTATTTTTTTTTTTTAATAGAAGAGTGAGAGAGAGAGGGACGCCATGACGCGAGTTAAGTCCGAGCTTCTAAAGCCCGACCCTAAACTGGCCAACCATACGTGTACATGGACCGAGTCCACTAAAACGGTTCACACGCACTCAAGTTAACATGCGGAACAAAACATAAATGCAGAATTATAATAGAATGACTATCCTATTCCATTTTAGATAGCAAAGTAGTCCGTCACTTAACCATAATTATCTTAAGATTAAATATCCAAAATTAAGCATTCAAACCATAGCAAAATATCTAAGTTATTACATGTCCAAATGCTAGTTACTCAAATTACATTGTCCATAAGTAACTTAAACGAAATGAAACTAAAAAAATCCAAGGTCCTAAGCTTGGCTCCGATCACGTTCATCGTTCCGTTCAATTCCTGTGTCATCAACTAGGGTAGAAGTATGGCGTTAGACAACGCGCCCAGTAGGTACTCCAAGTAGGGTTAACACATGGTTAGTATAAAATCATATAGATAACATAATATTAAAACCATGTAAAACAATGCCATGCCATGGGTGTCATGTGCAATGAGTCCCACCCATCACCCATATATAATATCCTCTTGATGGAATCTCCTCATCAAGGTATCCCCCATGGTTGCCTTACTGACGCCCCGAGGGAGCGTGGACTCCAGTTATGCTCCGGTTACCTCTTGATGGATAATGCACATCAAGGTACCCCCACAATCGCCTTACGGACGCCCCGACGAAGTGTGGTCTCCCGTTACATATCATCCCTCTCATGCCATGCATGAGATGCAAATGAACACATGCTACTTAATATTACAATCATAGCATTAAAACCTCATATTTGAAACATATCATTTATACAAAATAGCTCATCAAAATATGAATTAAAATCATCATACATAACCCATGGTTTCAATGAGGTAGGAATCCTACCAGTGATCAACTAACGCGTCCTTACGTTTTTGTCCGGAAACCGATCACCGACCGTACACCGCTTGTGAGGTCTCGTTACCTTATTACATATCAATCAGTCAAACCCATATCCCATTTGATTTGCAATCATGTCTAAGTCCAAAAACACACCTTAGTGGGGTTCGGCCATACAACATGGCCGAACCTCACTCACTTGAATTTATGCCCTTCTTTTTTTAGTCTTTTGATCTTATAAATTAAGTCCAAGATCATGCCATCTTTGATTCATTAATCTAATCACTTATAAATTAATCAACATTAATAACAACCTAAGTCCACAAAAACATTCCCCATCATTTCCATGATCTAAATACATGTACCTAATTCAATAATTCTTTATGGGGTTCGGCCATACCACATGGCCGAACCGATGGTCTAAGGCTCTCCAATATACATCCATTTAAACCCTTTAAAATCCTAAATACTTTTCCATGGGGTTTAGCATACAACATAGCCGAACCCTATGGTCTATTATTTTCCTTAAAAATATATCATACATCCATGATTGTCATCCTTCCAATCCATTAAAAATCACTAATGTCCTTCCATGGGATTCGACCATATAACATGGCCGAACCATTATATGGCCGAACCCTATGGTTCATCACTTCCTCTTGAAAATCATGTAACTATGTTCATATTCCTTGATGGGGTTCGACCATGATGCACCACTTTTGTCTCATACTTAAAACTTAGGGTTTGGCCATGCAAGGCCAAACCATGATCCTTGATCATTCACCGTCCATACATGAATTATGCTTAAAGTCCTTAGCCATAATAAAATTAGGGTTCAGCCATACAATGGCCGAACCATGTTCCTTGATCATCTTTACTTACTTAGGAAATCTTAACAAGTACTTTACCGATTCCGCGACTCCTCCGGTTTCTTTCACTCGTTCCTGTTCCTCCGCTCCTTTCCTTCCGTAGACTCTTCTTCCTTCCTTCTTGATCCTTGGTCGAGATTGATCTTGATTAAGATAAAAATCTCTAAGAGTGGTTCGGCCAAGAGTGAGATGAAAATATTCTAAGTGTTCTTTGTCTTGAGAGGGGAATCGGCCAAGAGAGAGGGAGAGACTGAAATAAAACTCCAAGTCCTTTCTTGATCAATGAGGGTCGGCCAAGGGTGGTGTCCTTTGGTGATGCCCTTTTGTAACTCCCATGACCCTTCACCTCCCTCCTTAATGTTCTATTTGGAGGTTTCATCCCATGGTATGAAACACTCCAGGTAACGCCCCGCCCTTTATCACTCGCTTTCCGAGAATCAGAGTCTATTTTTTTTTAAAAAAAAATAAGTGATAGAGAGCGGGACGTCACGACGCGAGCTAAGTCCGAACTTCTAAAGTCCGACCCTTAACTGGCCAACCCTAGGTGTGCATGGACTAAGTCCATGAATACGGTTCACACATAAAAAATATACATGCGGATTAAGACATAAACTGGGGATTATAATAGAACCTACGTCGATTCCTTTTTAGATAGCAAAGTACTTCAAGTCTTTTACCATCATTAAACTTAATTTAAATGTCCAAACAAACCATTCAAACCATAGCAAAATTAACTAAGTTATTACATGCTCGAAATCTAGCTATTTAAATTACAAGTCCATGAGTAACTTAAATAAAAATATAATCCAATCACATATCCAAGCTCCTATGCTTGGCTCCAATCACGTTCATCGTCCCTTTCATTTCCTGTGTCATCCACTAGGGTAGAAGTAAGGTGTTAGAACAAATCATATATAATAACATAATGTCAAAACCATATAAAACAATGCCATGTCATGATGTTGAATGCAATGAGTCCCACCCATCACAAGTACATATAACCTCTTGATGGGATTCTCATCATCAAGGTACCCCCACAGTGGTCTTTCGGATGCCCCGACGGAGTGTGGCCCCTCCGGTTACCTCTTGATGGGAAATGCACATCAAGGTATCCCCACGTGGTCTTTCGGACTCCCCGACGGAGTGTGGCCTCTGGTTACATATCATAGCATTTTAAATCTCATATTTAAAACATGATCTTTTTACGACATAACTCATCAAAATAAACCATATTACGTACACCATGTTTTCAAAGAGGTAGAATCCTACCAAAGGCCACTAAGTGTCCTTGCTTCTTAATCCGGCAACCGCTCACGATCGTGCACCGTTTGTGAGGTCTCATTACCTTATGACACAACAATCAATCAAACTAAAGCCCATTTGATTTTCATTCTAAACATAATTCCATAAACCCAACCTTTGTGGGGTTCGGCCATACAACAAGGCCGAACCTCACCCCCTTGATTTTTGGTCCCTCTTTTGATCTTTAACTTAAGCCAAGATCATATCGCTTTTCATTTAATCTAACATTTATAAACCCTAAGTCCACCAAACATTTCCCATGGGGTTCAGCCATACACTATGGCCGAACCCATGGTCCATTATTTCCACTTAATTACAATATTGCCATTCTTCTATCCATGGCTAACATTCCATTCTTCTAAGCATACATAAGTCCACACTTTGATCAACAAAGTGGTTCATGGGGTTCGGGCATACACCATGGCTGAGCCCTATGATGTCTAAATCCCATTTTTCGATTGAATCATTTACCCTTCTTAGGTCCATAAAACAAGGTCCCTTCATGGAGTTTAATAGGGCGTTAGATCAAAGCGCCCAGTAGGTCTTCCGATTAGGGCTACCACAAAGTTAGAGTATAAAACATGCAAATAATATAAAAATACGTGTCATCAAAATCTTACAAAAAGAATGCTATGTATGTGATGCAAATATAATGAGTCCCACCCATCACAAATATACATAGCCTCCCTCCACATTGGTTGTTCGGACGCCCCGACAGAGTGTGGACCCTCCGGTTTCCCTTGATGGGACTTTTCATTATTAAGATACCACCACACAGGTTTTTCGGACGCCCCGACGAAGTGTGGACCCTCCGGCTACATAACCACCACCCCATGCCATGCATGAGATGTAAATGAATACATGATACATGCCATTTGGAAATATATTCTAGCATTTCATAATCCCATTTTGAACATAATACATTAACATAAATTACTCATAAAAATCATGATAAACATCACATATGAGAATGGTTACAAAAAGGTAGGAAAACCTACTTAAAAAGTCACTTGCAAGTCCGCTCTTCTTAAACCGTCACCCGCTCACGAATGCACACCGTTTAAGAGATTCCGTCACCTTGTTACATAATAATAGATTAAACTTAAATCCCATTTGATTTCCATTTTAAGCTTAAGACCACAAACACCAACTTGTGGGGTTCGGCCATACACCATGTTCCATGATCTTTAAGTTTTGAAACCCTTAAATTTAATAAAACAATCCACATGATTCAAATAACATCTTAGAAATTAATTTAAACATCACCCTTGTTCTTCCATTGGACTGATTTAATCAACATCTAAGTTTTCATCCATTTAAAAATCCTTTTAAGATTATCATAATGTCCCATAATCTTCAGTCCTCAAAATGACAAAGTCTTTCCATGGGGTTCGGCCATACATATGGCTGAACCCTATGGTTCATCTACTCCTCCTAGACATACTCATTCAGTCCTTAATTTTTATCCATGGGGTTCGGCCATACCCTTGGCCGAACCATATAGTTTTTTTAAACAAAATTTAAATAAATAACACTCACCAGTTCCGCGACTCCTCTGGTCTTTCTTTGCTCTTCCTTGCTTTCTTTCTTCCTTAGCCTCTTTTCTTCCTTTCTCTTGCTTCTTTGGCCGAGACTGATCTGGATCAATACCACTCCTCCAAAAATGGTTCGGTCAAGAGGGTCTGTTCTTAAGAGAATCGGCTTGAGTGCAATGTAACCTCTAATTCCTTTTTCTCTCTTGTCTTGTGAGTGATCGGCTAAGAGAGAGTGTGAGGGAGAGAGATAACCAAATGGGATTATTTTCCCTGTCTCACATGAGATAGAAATCTCAATCCTCCAATGTGTAGGCATTTGAATTTGAATTTTTTTAAAGATAATACCATCTCCTTCATCTCTTCATGAATATCCATGTTTTGATTTTTAAACCACAAACCTCTACTCCCCTCCTTCCAACGTGTATGCCACATTTGAATTGTAAAACAAACCAAAATCCTCATTATCTCTCATTATCTTTCTTATCTCTTCATAAGATGAAAACTCCAAGACTCCCACTTATGCCTTTGAATTTGAATTTTGAGATGTAAAACCGTCCCCTTGGTTTGAATTTGAAAAATTAGACCATATCCATCTCCATCATGTGTCATCATTTTAAATTTTAAACATAGCTTCCTCCATCTCTTCCATGTTTAAATTTTAAAACAAACCAATCTCCTCCATCTTCTCCAACATTTGAATTTTGAAATAAAATAACTCCTTTATCTCTTTTGAATTTAAAATCCAAAACCGTCCAATCCATTCATCTCATTTGAATTTGAAATCCAACCGTCCAACCCATTCATCTCATTTGAATTTGAAATCCAAAACCGTCCAATCCATTCATCTCATTTGAATTTGAAATCCAACCGTCCTATCCATTCATCTCATTTGAATTTGAACTTCAAATATATCCCATTTGCTTGAATTTCAAATATTAAACCCATCTTATTTGCTTGAACTTCAAACATAAAACCGTCCATCCTCTTTGAATTTGAAATATAAGTATCCATCCCAACTCATTTGAATTTTTGAATTTTAAACCACTTTTATCTCTCCAACCTATAACCATTGTTTGAACTTGAATTATTTTGAAATGTCAAGGCCGTCCATCCCATTTGAATTTGAACTTTAAATATATTCCATTTACTTAAATTTCAAATATTAATCCCATCTCATTTGTTTGAATTTCGAACATAGAACCATCCACCATTTTGAATTTAAATTCAAAATGTGAAGGCCGTCCAACCCACTTATTTGAATTTGAAATCAAATAACTCCTTCATCTCATTTGAATTTAACTCAACTCACTTGGTGGTCAACCAAGTCAAACACGCCCCAATGGGTCCCAATTGGACATTATAGCAATTTTGACCCAATTGAATATATCTTACCCAATTGTTCCAATTGTAACCTTATCCAATAAATGACAAATTTCATAAATATAAGTAATATAAAATTCCAAGGTGTTACAGGTATTCCAGTTACGGCTAACACATGGTTAGTACAAAACATATATTATAACATAATATATAAAACCATGTAAAACCATGCCATGCAATGATGACAAACGCAGTGAGTCTCACCCATCACATGTACTTAAAAGTACCCACCACATAGGTCTTCCGAACGCCCCGGCGGAGTGTGGACCCTCCGGATTCTTCCTAATGGAAAATCACATCAAGGTACCGCACATAGGTTTTTCGGACGCCCCGACGGAGTGTGATCCCTCCGGTTATAAATCCTCCACCCCATGCCATGCATGAGATGCCAATGAAACACATGCTATTTTATAACATAAACTTAACATTGAAAATCACCTTTTGAAACATATCCAGCACATGCTATTTAAACAAATAAGCATAGCATTTGAAATTCAATATAAAGCATATCCTTTGAAATATAATTTCATCAATATATAAAATAAACATATGTACATAAACCCATGGTTTCAAAGAGGTGGAATCCTACCAAAGACCGTTCACGAGTCCTTGCGCTTCCGTCCAAGGATCGATCACCGATCGCTTACCGCTTGCGAGATCCCGTTACCTTATAATATAATAACCAATCAAAACCAAGTCCCACTTGATTCGCAATATTTAAGTCCATAAACCATACTTGTTGTAACACCCCGTATTTTCAAGCTAGGGATATATATGGAAATTTTCTATTTAGTTGGTGAATTCATGGATATGGACCTTAGATGGGTAAGGTGTGGGGGTCAATTGTCCAATTAAGACCCAACGGATGGTAGATGTGGATCAATGGAAATAAATGGGTAAGAATTATTTAATTGGGTCAAGATTACGAATTGGGTCAAAAGTCCAATTGGGACCCAATGGATCATATATGAGATAGTTAGAAGTAAATGGGTAAGCCATATGTAAATGGGTAAACCACATTTAAATGGGAAAGCTACATTTAAATGGGTAAGTGACATTTAAATGGGTCATGGTGCCTATTTGGGTCAAGAAGTTCAATTGGGACCCAATGGGTCGAGTTTGACTATGTTGACCATCAAGTGAGTTCAAGTTTGACTAAGGTGGGGCTGAATTGAGTTGGAAATGGAATCAAACAATTGACTTGACTCAAGTGAGTTAAATGAGTAGAATTAAATGAGTGAGTTGAGCTAAAAGAATAAATTGAGTTGAATGAGTTAGTTTGGAAGTTATGGAGACCCTCATCTCAAGTGAGTCAAGTGAGAAGATGAGGGGTTGAACTTCTTCCAAAGACAAATAAAGACATACACGTTGATGGCATGGGAATGGTATCCCATGCATGAAACTTCAATGGAAGGTGGGCTGTTTGGTGGGAGTACACAATCTACAATAAGATATGATTACATTGGGAACTTGGAGGGTTTCCATCTCATGATGGAGACCCAAGCTGTAATAGCCCGAATTTTTAAATCAACATATATATGGCATTTATTTATTTTAATAATGGAAAAATTGGAATTGTGCTGTTGTGGATGTTAAATGGATCAAATTTTGGGGCAAAGGCCCAAGTATGGTCCAATGGACCATGGATTGGATGGAATTCATTTAATTGGTCAATAATGATTAATTGGGTAAAGAATGGTCAAATTGGGTCAAATACCCATTTGGGACCCAATGGGTCAAGATAGTTAAGCCCTAAGGTAAATGGATAGGAGGGAATTTAATTGGGCCATGGGCCCAATGGTTATCCAATAAGAAGAATGGATTGCATTGGAAATTAAATCATCTAAGTTAATATTAATTGGACCTAAGTGACATGGCCAAATGGGACCCACCTCCACCTCACCAAGTGAGGTGACGTGTGGACCAAGAATTGGTGGGGCCGGCCACCATGGTTGACTTGGTCAACCATGGGTGGATTTCATGGAGGGAATTTAATGAAATTAAATTAAGTGGGAATTAATTAACTTAATTTAATGATCAAATTAATTAAGTTGACTAAGCTAATCTAGTCATGGTCAAATGGTCAAAACCACTCTAAGAAACATAAACCACCCAAAGAAACACAAAATAAACCATGTGCTTAAAGGTGGTGGTTTTATCCCAACCACCACCATTAAACACATTAAACTATGTGTGGTAGGTGGGAGTAATTAATGTTGGAATTAATTAACCAAAATGAGATAACTCTCATCTCATTCTCCAACCCCCCTTCCATCTCATGTTGTCTCTCTCTTTGCTCCATCTCAAAACCGTCCCCTACACCAAGGAAGCGAGGAAGAAGAAAATTTAGAAGAGACGAAAAGAGAAGGAAAGTACAAGTTTTGGGCCATCTCAAGATCAAAACTTGAAACCTTCCCTCCCCATCTCTCTCTCTCTCTCTCTCTCTCTCTCAAATCTAACCCTACCTTAGCGAAACCCAAACCTTGGAGACTCCATCTTGATCAAGCATCTTAACCCAAAGATCAAGGAGAAGAAGAGAAGAGAAGGCTAAGGAGATCAAGAGGAGAAAGAAAAGCCGGAGGAGTCGTCGGATTGTGAGTATTTCTTAAACAAGAGGTTACATTTTTAAAGATCTAAAAAGAAATCATGAAATCCATTTTTTTCTTGGATTGGATTGTGGCCAAAAATATCATGGGCCTTGGATCTAAGATCCATCCAAAGATGAAGAAAGAAATGGATAAAATAGGAGAGATAAATTAAGAAAAAAAAATATAAATGGATATTAAGGACATTATGTATTTAGATTTAATTAAATGGAAGTATGATTTTGAAGATTGGAAACCATGGAATATGATTAATGGTTTTAAAGATTTTGAATATTTAAATGTTAGTGATTTTGTAAAGGGGTTTTAAATGAGAGAATCATGGGAGATGAAAATGATTTTAATGGCCTCAAAAAGAATGGTAGATGGGGATGAACCCTATGGTGGTGTAATGATGGTTGTAAATGGGCTTAAAAGGATGAAAAATATGGAGTAGGTGTTATTAAATTGGAGGTTTAAAAAGGATCAAATGGTTGTAATTTTAAAGGGAACTTAGTGAAGAAAAGCATGGTAGATTATTAAATGATTTTTAATGGGGTTTTAGTGAATGGAAACCATGGAATATGATTCATGATTTTTAAGATTTTAAATGATTAAATGTAAGTAATTTTAAAGGGGTTTTTATGATGAAATACATGGAAGAAGTAAATGGTTTGTATGGCCGAACCCTAGGGTGTTGTGTTGTAAATTTAAATGGATTTTTAAGTATGGTATGTAATGTTTTAAAGGGGTTGATTTTAATGATGCTAAGACATGAGTGGTAAGCCATTAAGGGATCTAAGATATAAATGATGTTTATGGCCTCAAAAGGCATGAATGGATAATGGACTCAATGTGGTTTAAATGCATGATGTAAACCCCATGGGAAGATTTGATGAATTGGGTATTTTGGAACCATGAAATGAATAGAGAACATGGTTAAGTTAATGAAATTAATGTGGTTAAAATGCATAATGCAAATCCCCTCATGGGAGGGTTTGTAGTAGATTCAAAATGTGCCAAAGGATTCAAGGAAAATGGGGAACAAGACATCATGGGTTCGGCCATGGTGTATGGCCGAACCCATAACCCACTTGTAGGTCATTCTATGTGCTAAAATTAGAATTTGTATGTGATTAAATTAATAGAAATGAGGCTAAGTTGAGGGTTGATTTTTGATAATCTTGTAACATAGTTAATGGTCATTAATGGATCTAAGTAGATGGATCAATTATAGACTTAATTATGCATGGATTAAATGAATGATTAATCATGGAAAGGAAGAGTGGCAAAATGGTAAATATTGGCCAAATTCAAGAACACCATGGGAGGATGACCATGGACTTGAGTATGTTCAAAAATGATCTTATGTGATTAAAGAAGGTTGGTAGTAATTAAATGGAATTAATGGACCTTAAGTATGGTTAATATTGAACCACTTGTAGGTCATGTTATGGGCTAAAATTAGAATTATGTAGGTAATTAGATAAACTGAAAATTAAATGAGTTAAGGACTGATTTGTTAAATGAATATATCATGGTCAATAGAACGTTAAGGGATCCAAGATTATGGATCAATTATGGGCTAAGTATGGGGTTTTGCATGTGTTTAAATAAATAAGGATTAGCTTAATTAAATAGCTAATTTTAATGATCATATGACATGGTTAATGGGATATTAATGGATCTAAGTTGTGATCAGTTAGGGACTTAATCATGGATAAAATATGGACCGATTTAGTAATGTATAATAAGGTATCGGGACATCGCAAACGGTGCGCGATCGGCGACCGGATTTATTAGACGAAAACGCAAAGGGACGCTAGTCGGTATTCGGTAGGATTCCTACCTTTTTGTAAGCCGTGGATTATGTGTATGTGATGGTTTCCTCATTTTATTTCAGTAATTATATGATTTATTTTAAGATGGGTTTTAAATGCTATGGATTATACTTTAATGCTATGGATGGTATTTTAAATGCTATGGATTATACTTTAATGCTATGGATGGTATTTTAAATGCTATGGATTATACTTTAATGCTATGGATGGTATTTTGAATGCTATGGATTATATTTTAATGCTATGGATGATATTTTTAAGGCTATGGATTATATTTCAATGCTATGGATTTTATATTAAGGATATAAATTATATATATACTACATAGCATAATGCACTTATATCTCATGCATAGCATGGGCAGGAAAATAAAGGACCGGAGTCCATGCTCCGTCGGGGCGACCGAGAAGCAAACATGGGGATAGCCTGAGGCGCTATAACCAGAGTCCATGCTCCATCGGGGCGTCCGAAAAACAAACATGGGGATAGCTTGATACGCTATAACCGAAGTCCATGCTCCGTCGGGGCGACCGAGAACAAACATGGGGACGCTTTGACGAAGATTTGCCGTCAAGGGGGATATGATAATGTTTGATGATACGGATGATGGGTGGGACACATGACATAGGCACCCATGGCATGGCATTCATTTTATGGGATTTATCATACTATTATATATATGCTTGTTATCACTAATCCATGTGCTAGCCCTACTCGGAGTCCTACTGGGCGCGTGATCTACCGCCTTACTTCTACCCTAGCTAATGACGCAGGAGACGGCGGAAACGGTGGACGCGATGGGAGCCAAGCGTAGGAGCTTGGGGAGGGCGGCTAGTTTGTTTATTTAAGTTTTATTTTGGAAAAGTTGTAATTTAAGTAGCTTAGCTTGTCAGCTTGTAATAATTACTGTTTCTTGCTATGGTTTGTACTATACTCTGGACGTTATCATTTTGAGACATAATTAAGAACATAGGGGTATTTTAGTAATTTAACAATGTATCTTCCCTTCTATCTAAAAACTGGTAGGATAGTCTCTATTATAATGTCTCGCATCTAATTATATTCTGCGAGCTTACTTTCTACGAGTGAACCGTTCTCGTGGACTTCGTTCCGCGCACGCGTGGGGTTGGCCAGTTAAGGGTCGAGCTTTAGAAGCTCGGACTTAACTCGCGTCGTGACGTCCGCGCCCCTTGTCACTTTTATTTTAAAAAAAAAATTAGACTCTGATTTCGGTGAAAATGGGGCGGGCGTTACACAAGGACCAACGTTGGGAGATGGAAGGGTTGCATGAGCTTAAGCCAAGTGTCCCATAGTTATGCCAAGGGACTCCTTGGTTAGATCAATATTGATGAGGGTAAATGAGAGGGTTTTGGGGGTTGATTAACAAAAGGGGTACACTACACCATTTGGCTGAATTTCCATCTCAAAAAGTTTAGAAATTTTCATCTCTCTCCCTCTCTCAAAACTTACCTCCACCTTGGCCGAACCAGCCCTTGGTGATCTCATTTTGAGCAAGCACACAATAGGCTAAAGGACCAAAGGAGCAAGAAGGGAAGAAGGAAGGATCAAAGGAAAGAAAAGAGGCTAAGAAGATTGGTAAGTACATCATAATCTTTGTTAAATAAAATAGATAAGGAAGCATGATCCGGCCATTGTATGGCCGAATCTATCAAGGGTTTAAACCATGGAAGATGATGTTTTTAAAGGGTTTAACATAGCTGGAAGAATGATGGACTTGGAGGTTTATTGTTCATCAACAAGAATGGCAAAGTGGAGCACCAAAACCAAAAGGGTGAGGTTCGACCATGGTGTATGGCCGAACCCCACCAAGTGCTATGTATGGTGTTTGTTTTAAAAGGTCTAAAAATATTCAAATGGATGGAGTTATGAGAACCATTCTTAGATGGAAAATGATAATGGATATCAGGTCATGGAAGGACATGATCTTGTGTCTAACTAGAAGATCAAGGGGTTGAAACATGAAATCAAGGGAGTGAGGTTCGGCCATGGTGTATGGCCGAACCCCACTAATCAATTTTATGGACTTATGATGATGTGGGTGTATGAGTAATTAGATGATGGGAATGGCGTTTGGATTTAATTAAAAGGATCATCATTATGTTGGTGTGGTTCGGCCATTTTGTATGGCCGAACCCCACTAAGGTGGATTTGTTGTGGACATTAGTTATTAAGCAAAAATTAAACAAAGGTTAAACCAATGGCAAAACCGTAAATACAAGTTATAATGTAAATATGGAATGAAAGATTAAAGAACTTGAAAGAGGGGTCAAAACCAAAGTGGTAAGGTTCGGCCATGTTGTATGGCTGGACCCTACCAAGGTATATTTGGTAATATGAGGTATTTTAATAAGTTATTTTGATGGTGTTCAAGTGGGTCAGGTTCGGCCATGGTGTATGACCGAACCCCACAAAATGGTGTTTGGTCTTAGACTTAGTTTGAAACCATATGAGACATGTGTTTGACTTGCTGTTATATAAACAAGGTAAAGGGACTTCTTGAACGGTGCTCAAATCCTGAACGGGTGACGGATTAAGAATAACACTGTTTAAGTAACTTTTCTGTAGGTTTCCTACCTCTCTATAACCACATATTATGCTTGTTGTTTTTATGTTGATTTTGATGATTTATTTGTGTTAAAGTATTATGTTTCAAAGAGGTTTTGAATGCTAAGATTCTATTACATATAGCATGTACTCATTGACATCTCATGCATGGCATGGGGTGATGGTTATGGAAACCAGAGGCCACACTCCGTCGGGGCGTCCGAAAGACCACTGTGGGATACCTTGATGATGAGAATTTCATAAAGAGGTACCTTGATGATGAGAATCCCATCAAGAGGAAGCCGGAGGCCACACTCCGTCGGGGCGTCCGAAAGACCACTGTGTGGGGTACCTTGGTGATGGCTATGTATACTTGTGATGGGTGGGACTCATTACATTTGCATACATACATAGCATTGTTTTGTAAGATTTTGATGATCATGTATTATTATGTTATATGCATGTTTTTATACTAACCTTATGATAGCCCTAATCGGAAGACCTACTGGGCGCGTTGTTCTAACGCCCTATTTCTATCCTTAGTGGATGACGCAGGAAAGGGAAAGGGAAAGGCCGAGGATCGCAAAGGAAACCCAGCATAGGAACTTGGATATCTTAATGGAATTTATATATGGATATTTTGTTTATGTTTGCAAGGATATGTAATAATTAGAGATTTGCTATGGTTTGTGATTGGTTTTGAGATGGTTAGATAATTTAAGTTATTTTGGAACTGAGTTGTACTTTGCTATCTAAATGGAGTAGTCTTAGGTTCTATTATAACCCGCTGTTAGTTTAAGTATTATTCCGCAAGATTTAATTTGTACCATGTGTGGATCGGTTTTCATGGACTTAGTCCATGCACACATGGGTGGACAGTTAAGGGTCGGGCTTTGGAAGTCCGAACTTAGCTCGCGTCGTGACACTCCTCTCCGATCACTTGTTTATTATAAAAAAAAAATAATAATAAATAAACTCTGATTTTGGAGTGAAAAGGGTGGGGGTGTTACACTTGTGGGGTTCGGCCATACCCATGGCCGAGCCTCACCCTTTTTGTTCATTTATTCCATTAATTACCAAAATGCCATTGGTCTAAACCTTAGTTAATCCAAAATAAATAACCCTAGGTCCGCCAAACAATTCCTATGTTTAGGTCCAAAAACATAGATCATAAACATCTAAGTTCTCCAAATATTTCCTCATGGGGTTCGGCCATACACCATGGGCGAACCCATGATCCAACACTTTCACTTATATTTACAACAATGCCATCCATGGCTAACATTATCCCTTATTCTCATTCATAATGTACTTAGACTAATAATTAACCCATTAATCCGAGTTCACAAAATAAACCTCATGGGGTTCGGCCATACACCTTGGCCGAACCCATGATCCTCCAATTTATCTAAAATACACAAAACATAACCCACAAATTTTATTCATGGGGTTCGGCCATACACATGGCCGAACCCATGATGTCCTTGTTTCCAATTAATAATCCATCCTTCCATACTTTAGAAGGTTTCCATAAATAATCTCCACCTTCCCTTGTTAGAAGGTTTCCAAAAATAAACTCCACCTTCCATTATTAGAAGGTTTCCATAATTAAACTCCACCTTCCATTATTAGATAGTTTCCTAGATTAGAAACCATCTTCCATGATTAGATAGTTTCCTAGATTAGAAACCATCTTTCCATAATTGGAATGCTTTCCAAATTTAGCAAACTTCTTCCATCAACCATTCCAAAATAGTAACCATCTCCATGGGGGTCGGCCATACACCATGGCCGAACCCTATGGTTTATGATCTTGACCCTTATTTCAGTCCATTAAAATTCAACCATAATACTTACATATTTCCATGGGGTTCGGCCATACACCATGGCCGAACCCTATGGTTCAAGATCCTCTCTTTAAAATCACCAATCATTTATCTCAAATACTTATTTATAATTAACCAAACACCTTCCATGGGGTTCGGCCATGCACTATGGCCGAACCCTATGGTTCCATATTCCCTCTTTTAAATCCAAAACACCTAACCGTCCAAGGTTTCCATGATCTAAAATCTAAGAACATAAACCCATAATTAGACCATGACTTTCCATGGTTTCGATTCAACAAAAATGAACCATGTATTTCCATTAATCAATCAATGTTCCTCCATGGTTTTCAATATTCATAACCCAACAAAATAAACCATAACTTTCCATAGGGTTCGGCCATGTGCATGGCCGAACCCTATGGTTCTTTCTTTCCATTCAAATCATTAAACCCATCTCCAATCTTCTTCCATGGGGTTCGGCCAAACACCATGGCCGAACCCTATGGTTCTTTTATTTCAAAATAAAATTTATCAAACAAGATACTAACCTTTTTCCGATTTCTTGTTCTTCCAATCCTTCTCCTTTCTTCTTAATTTTTCCAAACCAAGAACACCTCTTGCTGGCTGCCTTCTTCTTCTCCTTGCTCTTGATCTTGGCGAGAATGACAATTGAGAGAGAGGAAATAAAATTCGGCTATGGGGTTGTAAAACCGTGTACCCTTGTCCTCCTCTCCTTATAAAGCCTTTCCTTGGTCCCAACTTTGGAAGGTGCTTAAGATAGCCAACCCCCCTTTACGTGCGCCCCTTGCTATTTAATTGGGACTTGCCGACCTTGGCTTCCCATATTTGGAATGTGCTATAGCTAAACAAACCCCTATTGCCGTGTGCCCTTGTGTTTAATTTAGACACTTCTTTTATCTAATTTAAGACTATATGCATACCCTTTTTAAAAGATCCCATGCGCCTATCATAGATATAAAATATCTTTATACACGGCCTAAGTATCATTCTTGGATATGCACCTCTAAAATTGGGCTATGCAATATTTATGTAATATTGCATTATTAATTAAATTCAACCTCATTTAATTTTTTATTGAAACTAATTTACACAATTCATTGGGTCCTAATTGGGCCAATGACCCAACTCTTTGTCCAATTAATATCCATAACTAATATTCACAATTAAATGGGTAATTTTCATTCAAATTAATAAATTGAAAATCCAAGGTGTTACAATACAACCCTCTTTTTAAAATTTTCGTCCCGAAAATCGAGTGAAGTAGGGTTTCAAACATTTACATAAATAGCTCCGGATGAGCTTTACTCATTTCTGTCTCAAGTTCCCATGTAGCTTCCTCAATGCCATGTCGATCCCATACCACCTTGACAAATTGGATTGCTCGGTTCCGTAACACCCTTTGTTTTGTGTCCACCACTCGGAAAGGCTTCTCGACGTATGTCACGTCGCTCTGGACCTCTATATCTTGTACGTTCAGTACGTGAAAAGGATCAGGATTATACTTTCTCAACATCTATATATGGAACACATCATGTAAGGATGCCAACTATGATGGGAGTGCCAATTGATAAGCCACGTCGCCCATCCTTCTTATGATTGAAAATGGTCCCACATATCTTGGCGACAATTTCCCTTTCTTTTCAAATCTCATGTGTCCCTTTCGTGGTGAGACTTTCAAGAACAACATGTCTCCCACTTCAAATTCAAGGAACCTCCTTCTTTTGTCAGCATAGCTCTTTTGACGACTCTGCGCAGTCAATAGGTGTTGCCGTATCAACTGTATCTGCGCTATAGTCATTGTAACCAACTCAGGTCCAATCAGTGCAGGCTCACCGGCCTCTGTCCATCACACTGGTGACCTACATGGTCTACCATATAATGCCTCAAATGGTGCCATCTGGAGGCTTGCTTGGTAACTGTTGTTGTACGAGAATTCTACCAACGGCAAGTGATCCTCCCATCCACCCTTGAAATCTAGCATACATGCTCTTAGCATATCCTCCAATGTCTGTATTGTCCTCTCAGACTGTCCATCAGTCTGTGGATGGAATGCCGTGCTCGTCAATAAATCTGTTCCCATGGCCGCCTGCATGCTCTGCCATACTCTGCATGTGAATTGACCATCTCTGTCAGACACAATAGTCCGAGGAATACCATGCAATCTGATGATATCCCTAATATACCGCCGATCCAAAATCTCAGGTGAGTCTGTCATCTTAATGGGAATGAAATGTGCAGACTTGGTCAGTCGGTCTACCACTACCCATATCGCATCGTTTCCCTTTGAAGACCTTGGCAACCCTGTTACAAAATCCATGGAGATATGCTCCCATTTCCATTCCGGCACAGGTAAGGGTTTGAGTAACCCTGGTGGCTTCTGATGTTCCGTCTTTGTAACACCCCAATTTCTCAATGAAGTGGATAATTATGAAAATGCCCCTGGTTTGTTAAATTAATTGTTTTGTGATGTTAAATAAGGAAATGGTGGGGCCCATAGCTCAAATTAAGATCATATGAGCACATTATAAATGTCAAATTTGATTGGATGGGTAATGTACATCAATTGGGTTGAAAATGGCTAAATGGGTCAAAGGGCTCAATTGGGACCAATGAGTCATAATGGATTGTTTGACCATTGGGTGTACTCAATTTAAATGGGGTTAAGTTGAACTGATTGGAAATCAATTAGAACAAAAATGGGTAGGCTTGATGCACAAGTGAAAACCATTTAAAAATGGCAAAAATCAGCCCATTAATGGGTCATGTTGTCAAAACGGGTCAAGGGGTTAATTGGGGACCCAATGGGTCGGGTTGACTAAGTTGACCACGGATGACCATGTGGGCCCTCAATTGAACTCAAGTGTGAGTTAGTTCAGCTTGAGTTGTACTGATTTGGAATGAGTTTTAATTAAGAATAGTTGACTCAAATATGGTGCATTAAATGTGTTGAGTTGGAATAAAAAGATCATGTGTCAAGTGAGTCAAGAGGAAGTGGAAAGGTGTTCTAATCTCACACAACTCTTAATCAAACAAATCCTAGCTGTTGGAGTGAAAAGGTTCCTTGGCCAAAGCCAAGGGACACCAAGCTTGGGCGGCATGCATCTCATCTCATGAGATGCATGGGTTGAAATGAAGGGATACAACGTTTGGTACCAAGGGGTGCCTTGGATGGCACCCAATGACCCATCGTTTTTGGAAAGAAGTAATGAGGGAAATGAATGGATGTTGTGGCTGAATTACAAAAGGGATAGACCATCTCATATGGCCGTTTTTCACACAAGAAATCCTAAGGAAATCCTCATCTCTCTCCCTCTCTCCAAACTCTTTTCTTGGCCGAACCAGCAGTGGTGTTTGCACCAATTGTTCAAGCATAAACCAGCAAAGGATTAAGGAAGAAAGAACGAAACAAGAGGGAAGAAGGCAAGGAGCAAAGGCAAGGGAAGTTTGGTAAGTGTTTATGTGTTATTTTGGTTTAATAAGATGGAACAAATGGAACATGTCTTGGGCCATGGGTATGGCCGAATGCATCAAGGTTTAAACCTTGAGTAATGGAGGTTTTAAAATTGTAAAAGGGATCATTGCGTTCGGCCACCTTGGAGGGCCGAACCCCATGGAAATAATTGGTTGGTTTTATATGGTTTTTGAAACATAAAAACCATGCAATTAGTGGGACTCTTTTAGATGTTTCTATTAGACTTAAAATCCATGTTTTAAAGAGGTTTAAAAAATGGATTTGGATGTCATGAAGGGCTGAAGGTATCATGGGTCTAAACCATGGATATAAATTGATAAAATGGATCATTGGGTTCGGCCACCTTGGATGGCCGAACTCCATGAAATGATGTTGGAATTTTGATGGTTTCTTTTGTAAGTTAAAACCATGCAAATGAGGTACTGTTTTGGAAGATTATATTAGACATACAATGAATGTCTAAGAGGTTCAAGCCAAAGGCCATAGGGTTCGGCCAATGAGCATGGCTGAACCCCATGAAATCACATGATTATTGTATGGTGATTTTTATGGTTTTGAGAGACAAAAACCATACAAGATTATGGTGTGTTTATGGGAATTAAATGAATATAAGTTTGCTGTTTTGGTTTGGCCATTGGATGGCTGAACCATGTGATTAACTTGGTTAAAGGGTAGAGTCCAATTGATATACAAATATTGGAACCATTGAGCCAAGGGAACCATTGGGTTCGGCCATGTGTATGGCCGAACCCCATGGACCATTGTGTGGGTTAAATGGACTAAGTTTGTGGGTAGTATTTGTTAATGGTTCCATGATGTTTTTAAAGGGTTTAATATAACTGAAAGAGTGATGGATTTGGATGTTAATGTTCATCAAAAAGAAAGGCAAAGTGGAGCACCAAAATCAAAGGGGTGAGGTTCAGCCATGTTGTATGGCCGAACCCCACCAAGTGTTAGGAATGGTATTTGGTTTAAAAAGATTTAAAAATATCCCAATGGAGAACCATTTGGTGATGGATAAAAGGGATTATAAGGTTCGGCCATGTATAGGGCCGAACCCCATAAAATGACAATGGTGGATTAAAGGTTAGATGATTAGTGTGTGAATTCTTAGATGAATGGATTGGAAATTAGGATTATGTATGAAGAATAAAAAGGATCAAAAGTGCGATGGTGAGGTTCGGCCATGTTGTATGGCCGAACCCCACTAAGATGGATTGGTTTTGGATAATGGTGATTAGCAAAATTAATCATTGGTTAGACAATGGCAAAATCATAAGTACAAGTTAAATTGCAAAAGGACATGAAAGGAAGATCAAATCCAAATGATGAGGTTCGGCCATGGGTATGGCCGAACCCCACAAGATGTTTTTGGGTCTTAGTTGTGAATGAATATTTAAATGATAGTATGATTTACTTATTGTTATATGGACAAAGTAACGGAAGTTGAACGTCGTGCAAGTCGTGACCGGGTAAAGCTTAAGAAAGAACGGAAGCTGAAGTGAATCTTCAGTAGGTTTCCTACCTACTTGTAACCACAATTATGATTTGGTTTTATTATGTTTTATGAGATATGTTGTATTTGATTTATGTTTCAAATGTGGTTTTGAATGATAAAATATGTATTTACAAATGACATACAATGCATTGGCATCTCATGCATGGACATGGGATGGTGATTGTGGAACCAGGAGTCGCACTCCCTTGATATGATGTTATGCAATTGTGAGACCTCCTTAGGCGATGCAGGTCCCGCGAGGAGTATTTATGATATGAGTTACCGTCCTCCTTAGGTGATGAGGGTCCTTCCAGGAGGGGTAACATGATGATAGAACCACATCGGCCTCCTTAGGCGATGAGGGTCCCGCCAGGAGGTAGATCATCAAGATGAAATGAAAAAGGTACTGTGTGTTACCTTGACGATGAGATTCACGTCAAGTGATTGCTATGTAGATGCGTGATGGGTGGGGACTCATTACATGTGCATGCATAGCATTGATTTACATGTTTTGATAACATATGTATACTATGATAAGCACATGTTTTATATACTAACCCCGTGGTAGCCATAATCGGATAACCTACTGGGCGCGTTGATCTAACGCCCTAATTCTATCCTTAGAGGATAATGCAAGAACAAAGAAAGGGAAAAAGAAGGTCGATGACCGGGAGGGGAGCCAAGCCTAAGCGCTTGATTGTTGATCAAGACTTCTTTATTACTGTCGTTTGAGTTATATTTTGTGGACATGTAATAAGTTGATACATTGCTACGGTTTGTTTAGGTTCTTAACAATGGATGGTTGGTTTATGTTATTTATTAATTGAGACTTGTACTTGCTATCTATTCAATCTATTTCAGCAATTAGTCTAGGTTATTCTGCAAGTCATTGTATAGTTCCATGTGTGGTTTGTTATCGTGGGCTAGTCCATGCACACTTTGGTGGCCAGTTAAGGGTCGGACTTTGGAAGTCCGAACTTAGCTCGCGTCGTGACGTCTATCCGCCCTTGTTGTAACGCCCCGCCCTCTCCGAGAATTTCAAAGTCTATTTTTTTTTTAAAGTAATAATAGAACATCGGAAGAGAGCGGGCGGCGTCACGACGCGAGTTAAGTTCAGACTACCCAAGTCTGAACCTTAACTGGCCAACCATGTGTACATGGACTAGACCATGATAATGAACACACATGGAACTAACATCAACATGCGGAATAATAAGACTAGATAGCAAGTAACAGTCTTAAACTTTATTTATCATAGATCAAACATCCAAATGTTATCAACCTATTCAAACCATAGCAAGTAGCGAATTATTACATGTCCCACAAAATATTCAAAAGACAGTAATATAAAGTAGTTCAGCCCTTCATTCAAGCACTTAGGCTTGGCTCCCCTCCCGGTCAACGACCTTTCCTTTCCCTTTGCTTGTACCTGCAATCTCCTCTGAGGATAGAATTAGGGCGTTAGATCAACGCGCCCAGTAGGTTCCCGAATCAGGGCTACCACATGTTAGCATAAAACATGCATATACATATCATAATATATGATCATCAAAACAGGTAAAACAATGCTATGATGTATGCACATGCAATGAGCCTCCCCCATCATGTACATCCATAGCCATCACTTGCGTGCCATGTACCGACAGGATAAATCACAATACAACTTCCATATCTTCATCACTGACTGATTCATATCACGTATTAGTCCTCCTGGCGGGACTCTCTTCGCCTAAGGAGACCATTGTGACTATGATCATCATGTTACTCTTCTTGGCGGAACTCTCATCGCCTAAGGAGGACGTAACCCATAATTGTAACACTGTAGAACCTCATTCATCATCCCATGACCATGCATGAGATGCCAATGCCTGTATGCCATTTGTTAATGCATAATATATCATTTTGAAACACATATATTAAAACAAGAATCTCATAAGAAAACTGGGTAAATTTGTGGTTACAAGTAGGTAGGAAACCTACTGAAGAATCACTTCAGTAACTGATCTTTCTTTCGTGTCACCTGGTCACGACTCGCACGTCGTTCGACTTCCGGTACCTTATCCATATACCAATCAGCAAGTCATAACATCATTTACTTATTCAATCACATCTACGACCCATCCACATCATGTGGGATTCGACCATGCCCTTGGCCGAACATCACCAACTTAGGATTTAACTTCCTACTTTATTTAATCAACTCTTAACCACTTAACCCTTTTAAACATGTCTTGCTAAGGTCCATACAACCATACACATGATTATTCCACCTTTGATCAATAATCACTCCTTCCCATAATTTCAATCACAAAGTCGGCTACACAATAGGGTTACCAAAGACCCTTAGTGGGGTTCTCTTGGTTCAACTAGTGCATGATTTACCCCTGATTTGAATCCATAACTTAATCCTAAAAAAAATGACATGGTTCAGCCCTATGCTGGCCAACCAATAACAACAAGTTAAACTTCCATAAATCACATCAAACACCATATTTTATATGGTTTAAAACTCACCAACATCATCAAAACTAACATGGGGTTCGGCCATCCAAAGTGGCCGAACCCTATGTCCATGTCTTGGTCCTTATGTATGTGTTTTAAATCCTCATTTAGACAAGTATTAATCAGTATATTACTACTGCATTTTTACCTCTCAAAACCATAGAAATAAGTTAATCACTTTGTCTGAATGCACAACATTTCATGGGATTCGGCCATCCAAGATGGCCGATCCAAATGGTCCATAATATCAATTTAAATCTACTGTTTAAACCCATATTAACTTCAGTCTTCTTGTCATTCAGATCCATGTTTATCATCCCTTCTATAACATGTATTTGATTATTAAATAAAAACCCAAAAACAGTCCACCAAAGCTCTATGGTTTCCATGTTTCAAACACCTTAAAACCAACCATCATTTGCCTGGGGTTTGGCCCTCCATGGTGGCCGAACCCTATGACCTTTGGTTTTGCATTTCTTTATCATTCAACTAGGTCTAAATCAAACTCCTTATTTTTTATTTAACCTTTGTAAAACATACACCTTTAATCATCTAAAAACAGTCCATAAAATTCCATGGTTTCCATGTTTCAAAACATGAAAAACCACCCATCTTTTACATGGGGTTCGGCCCTCCAACTCCCATTCATCCTCCCTCATTAATGTTGTTAAAAACGATGGGGCAAAGGGTGTTAACCAAGACACCTCTTGGTGCCAAACGTTGCACCCCTTGGTGCCAAACATTGTATCACATGGGAAATGAACCAATGCAACCCTTCATGAAAAGGTGCCGCCCAACCTTGGTGTCTTTTGGTTTTACCAAAGCACCCTTTCATACCAACGGCTGAGATTGATTCTGATTAACTGTTGTGTGAGATTACAACTCATTTCCATCTCCTCTTGACTCACCTAACTCGGAATATTTTTATTCTAAACCAACTCATCCAACTCATCACTTTTAATGCACTGAGTTTGAGTCAACTCATTTCTTAAATTCAACTCATTTCAAATCAACCCAACTCAAGCTGAATTAACTCACACTTGAGTTCAATTGAGGGCCCACATGGTCATCCATGGTCAAACTGGTCAACCCAACCCGTTGGGTCCCCCCTTTAGCTCCTTGACCCGTTTTTGACTCTATGACCCAATTATGGTATTTTGGTCTTTTGTAAGTGGTTTTCTCATATGGATCATGCCTACCCATTTCTTCTCTACTTGATTTCCAATCAAATAGGCTTAACCCTATTTAATTTAAGCTTACACAATGGTCAAATCATCCATTTTGACCCATTGGGTCCAATTGGGCCATTTGACCCATTTAGCCATTTCCAACCCAATTGATGTACATAACCCATCCAAATCAACTTGATATATATATAATGTGATCATACGACCTTAATTTGAGCAATGGGCCCCAACATTTCTTTTTTTGACATCACAAAATAATTAATTTAATAATTCAGGGGCATTTTCGTAATTTTCCATTTTATTGAAAAATTGGGGTGTTACACTTGTCCTGTTTATTTAAAAAAAAATTAGACTCTGACTTCTCGAAAAGGGCGGGGCGTTACAGTCTTAACCTGCTAACAAGTTAAGCAATGAGCCACAAATTCTGCCGCATCTCTTTTAAGTCCGTACCATCAGTAATGTCTCTTCAGGTCGTGATACATCTTAGTGCTGCCTGGATGGATAGAGATTTTGGTCTGATGTGCCTCAACCAATAACTCTTTTCTGCAGCTCTTATGTACATAAATCCTTCCTCGGAATAGAAGACCTTGTCCCGGTCGTAATTCCCATTCCGGTATGATTTCACCAGTAGACATCTTGGCCCAAATCTCCTCCACCTCCGGGTCTGTCCGCTGTTCCTGTTCAATCTTGGTAACCATGTTGGACCGTATGATCAAATTGTATATTAGTCCCATGGTTATTAAGGTAAAGTTTAAATTCTCGAATGGTATTCAGCATCTCCCATTCTGTCCTAATCAAACATGCCACTGATGCGTGTGATAAACTGCTGAGGGCATCTGCCACCTTGTTCGCCTTGCCAGGGTGATAACGAAATGCGAACTCATAATCCGCTAGATATTCCATCCATCTGTGCTGCCTCAAGTTGAGTTTTTTTCTGATCAAACAAGTACTTCAAGCTCTTATGATCTGAAAACACTTCAAATTTCTCGCCATAAAGATAATGTCTCCAGCTTTTGAGAGCGAAGACCACTGCGGCTAGTTCCAGATCGTGTGTAGGATAAAGACGTTCATGTATTTTCAACTGTCTTGATCCATATGCCACCATACGATTACTTTGACTGAGTGTACACCCCAGTCCTTCTCCTGGAGCATCGCATTGTACCTCATAACACTGTCCCCTTTCCGGTAAAACTAGTATAGGAGCAGTGGTAAGTCTCTTCTGCAGCTCTTCAAACCTCTGATTGCACAAATCTGACCATTCATATTTGACTCCCTTCTGAGTGAGTCGAGTAAGTGGAGATGCAATTTTTGAGAAGTCCATGATAAATTCCTGTAATAACCAGCCAATCCCAAAAAGTTACGGATCTCGGTTACATTCTTTGGCACTTTCCAGTCTCTTACTGCCGTTATCTTAGCCGTGTCCACGGCTATACCTTCTTCTGATATAACATGTCCCAAAAAGTTGACCTCAGATAGCCAAAAATCACATTTACTGGCTTTAGCATATATTTTGTTCTTCCTCAAAGTGTCCAAAACTATCCTCAGGTGCTCAGCATGTTCTTCCTGAGTTTTGGAGTAAATCAAAATATCATCAATAAATACAATAACAAATTGGTCCAAATAAGGACGGAAGATCCTGTTCATTAAATCCATGAACACAACCGGTGCATTGGTGAGTCCAAACGGCATGACTACAAACTCATATAGCCCATACCGCATTCTGAAAGTTGTCTTCTCTATGTCCTCCTCCCTAACCAGGATTTGGTGATATCCGGACATCAGGTCAATCTTAGAAAAATGACTGGAACCTTTAAGTTGATCAAATAAATCATCGATCCTGGGTAGAGGGTACTTATTTCTGACCGTCAGCTGGTTCAATTTTCGGTAATCCACACACATACGGAGTGAACTATCCTTCTTCTTTACAAATAAAACTGGAGCTCCCAAGCCGATGTACTGTTCCGAATGCACCCCAGTCTGAGCAGTTCATCAATTTGCTTCTTTAACTCCGACATCTCTGCTGGTGCCATCCGGTAATGTGGTAATGACACTGGTGCAGTGCCAGGGTACAACTTGATTTCAAAATTGATCTCCCTCATGGGAGGCAAACTAGGGAGTTTTTTTGGAAAAATGTCTGCATAGTCCCTTACTATTTTCGGAAGTTCAACGACCGGTGCCTTGTTGATTCTTATAATGTTCAATACTAGATGATTCAACCCTTCATGCAGTCTGCCTTGTTTATCAGCACACACCACATGTTGTTTTCCCTCGGGCGACCAAAATGTCACCCTGCGACGATAACAATCAATGTTGGCCTTAAAGCTAGCCA
The DNA here is from genome assembly GCA_022113865.1 of Chimonanthus praecox. Lineage (NCBI taxonomy): Eukaryota > Viridiplantae > Streptophyta > Magnoliopsida > Laurales > Calycanthaceae > Chimonanthus > Chimonanthus praecox. The sequence continues at coordinate 41,047,436 of CM039086.1, read as the reverse complement.
ACCAATCCATGCCAAAAATAATATCATATTCTGACATATCGAGCACCAAATAATTGAACTCAAATCTGAGTCCAGCAAGTTCAGTATTCACTGCTGTGCATATAAGTCCCAATAATGTGTCTCCGATGGGGGATACAATAGTGAATGATGTGGACAGTTTTTGTACCAATGTACCAGTAGCAGTTATTGTAATAGCCCGAATTTTCGAATCAATATATAGTTGGCATTTATTGATTTTAATTTGAATTTTGACATGATGGAATACCAAATGGATCAAAAGTTGGGACAAGGGTCCAAGAATGGTCCAATGGGCCATGGGTTGGATGAAATCCATTTAATGGGTCAATGAGGACTAATCGGGTCAAGGATGGTCAAATTGGGCCCAATACTCATTTGGGACCCGATGGACCCAATTGAGGTAACCCTAAGGTAAGGAGGGAATTTAATTGGGCCATGGGCTCAATGTCTACCCAATAAACCATGAATTGAAATTAATACAATTAATGGGTCAATGGTAAGTAATTGGGTCAAGATAGTCAATTTGGGTCAAAGGGCCCATGTGGGACCCAATGGGCCAAAGTAGGTAAGCCCTAAAATAAATGGGAAAGACAAAATATAATTGGGCCATGGACCCAATGGTGATCCAATTAAGATAAATTAAATAGATTAGATAATTATAAAACTATCTAAGTCAAGATGTATCAAGATTAAGTAATATGGCCAAATGGGGCCCACCTCCACCTCACCCATTGAGGTGGCATGTGGACCAAGGAAAAAGTGGGGCCAACCATCATGGTTGACTTGGTCAACCATGGATAAATTTAAGAAGACTAAGGTGGATTAAGGTAAATTAAATTGATTAAAATTATTGTAAAATTATCTAAGTTAAAATCAATGGAATTAAAATAACATGGCCAAGTGGGGCCCACCTCCACCTCATCAAGTGAGGTGGCGGGTGGGGTAGGTATAGGTGGGGGCCGTCCACCATGGTTGACTTGGTCAACCATGGGTGGATTTATTAGATAGATAATTTAATGGAATTAAATTGGATGGAAATTAATTAACCTAAGTGAGGACTTAACTTAACTAATTAGGTTGATTAATTAGGGTCAACATAGACAAGTCAAAGGGGACAAGGGAGCTATGCTTGGTGGTTGGGTCTCAACCACCACCACCAAAGTCAAGCTAGCCCATGCTTGGTTGGTGAGGAAGTTAATGTTTGAGTGAAGGCTACTCCAACCATCTTCATCTCATTTCAAACAAACATTTTTCACTCTATCTCTCCCTCCCACTCTCAAAAACCGTCCCATGCATTGGAGGAAAGAAAAAGAGAAGAAAACTTAGAAGAAGAAGAGAAGAAAAGAGAAGGAGAGAGCAAGCCTTGGTCCACCCCTTCAAGATCAAAGGCTAAGATCTTGTTTTCCATCACCTTCCCCTCTCCCTCTCTCAATCTAACCCCATCTACCATATCCGATCCAAGCGTATCTCACCATTGATCAAGCTCATCTTAACCGTACATCAAGGAGAAGAAGAGAAGAGAAGACTAAGGAGAGCAAGAGGAGAAGCAAAGAGAGACCAGAGGAGTCGTCGGGTGGTAAGATTTTCTTAAAACAAGATTTTATTCTTTTTAGGATATGGAATCCATTTCTTAGACTAAATGTGGCCAAAAACGTTGTGGGCCATGGATCTAAGATCCATCAAAAGGTAGGATAAGAAATGGATAAAAATGGAGGAATGGATTAAGTAATGGATTAGGGATGTTAAGTATTTAAAATAATTGTTATGGATTTGTGAGGAAACTTTGGGCCATAGGGTTCGGCCATGTAGCATGGCCGAACCCCATGGTGGCAAATTAAATGATGGATGATGGAAGTATGGAAAAATATGGAGAAAAGGTTAGGTTTCCTAACTACAAAGTAATTGATGATTTTATTAAGGTTAGAAGGTTTAAAATGTTGGAGAATGATTTATGATAATTAGTTTTCAAGTGATTTTAAATAGGTGATTTTAAATAGGGTTTAGAAGCATAGAATGGAATGAATGGATGACCATAGGGTTCGGCCATGTAGCATGGCCGAACCCCATGGTAAATAATGGGTAATTTATTAAGATTATGAGGTTTAAAGATAATGGAGAAAAATGATAGATTTAAATGGATTTATTGAGTATAGAATGTGATGTTTAAATGGGATGAAAATGGTGATGTAAATAAATGATTTAATTCAAATGGGGGTATGATGTTTTAAAGAAATCATGGACTATAGGGTTCGGCCATACAAGGTGGCCGAACCCCATGGTTAGTGATCTATGAAGGTTAGGGCTCTTAGATGCTCAATGGTTAATGTTTTCTAAAGTTTGAAAATTATGAGTATGGTAAGTGATTTTAAAATGGATTATTTTTGGGACAAAACATTAGTCTTTGAAAAATGGCATCCATAAAGGTGAACCCTAGGGTGGTGATTAGTGGTTTTAATAAATGGAAAATGATGTAGAAGAATGCTAGATTTTAATGGATTTATGAAAATGATATGTGAGGTTTTAAATGGGATGAGAATGGGGACTTAAATGAATAAATTAAATTCATTGGTGATAGGATTAAATGAGACAAAATGGACCCAAAAGAAGGGAGATAGGGTACCATGGGTTCGACCATGGTGTATGGCCGAACCCATGATCCCTTTGTGGGCCACCTTTAGGGCCAAATATGAAATGACATATGGGATTAAATGTTTTTCAAAATTAAATAACAGGTGGCTGATTTTAGATATGTTATGGAATCATAAATGGGTCTAAGTTATGGATGAAATTTAGACTTAAAATAGACATGAGTGGGTGAATGATTAACCATAGAGGAGAGAGTGGCAAAATGGTAATTATTAACCACTTTGAAGAACCATGGGTTCGGCCATGGTACCCTATGTGGATTAGACATGAAATCGAATGCATTATGAATGATTAATTGGAACGGATAGTTGCTGCGTTTAGGTTCGCGAATCAGAGTATTTAAATGGCCAAAGAAATTGGATTTATGTATGTGTTTTAACCAATGGATAATGGGCTAAGTTAAGGACCGATTTTTGATAAACTTGTAATATACTTAAGGATCATTGAATGGATCTAGGGTTATGACCAGTTAAGAACTTAATCATGGATAACGTATGGACTAATTCGGTAAATGTAATAAGGTATCGAGACGTCGCAAACGGTACGCGATCGGCGACCGGATTATCGAACGGAAAGCGTAACGGAACGCTCCGTGGTATTCGGTAGGATTCCTACCTCTTTGTAAGCTGTGGATATGTGATGTTTATTTTAATCTATTTTGATGATTATGGGACTTGTATTATGATGAGTTTTAATTTATGAATTATATGATGGTGTTATGGATTATATTTTACATTATGCATTATATGGCTATGTATGGTATATTAAATTTATGGTTTATCTATATACTACATAGCATAATGCACGTACATCTCATGCATGGCATGGGTGGGAAAATAATGGAACCGGAGTCCATGCTCCGTCGGGGGGACCGAGAATCAGACATGGGGATAGCCTGAGGGCTATAACCGGAGTCCATGCTCCGTCGGGGCGACCGAGAAGTAAACATGGAGATAATACATTGTATGATCATACGGATGATGGGTGGGACACATGACATAGGCACCCATGGTATAGCATTCATTACATGTTTATTTTGTTATATTTTATTGTATCGGTATGCGTGTTATCACTAATCCATGAGCTGGCCCTACTCGGAGTCCTACTGGGCGCGTTTACTAACGCCCTACTTCTACCCTAGCTGATGACGCAGGGGATGGCGGAAGCGGTGGACATGACAGGAGCCAAGCATAGGAGCTTGGGAAGCGCAATCTTAGTTTATTTACGTTTACATTTTGGAGATGTAATTTTAAAGTAACTTAGCTTGTCGGGTTGTATAAATTTACATTTCTTACGATGGTTTGGACGTTACTTATGGACAATTACATTTGGTGATATAAATATGATCATAGGGGTATTTTGGTAATTTAATGTTGTATCTTCCCTTCTATCTAAAAACCGGTAGGATAGACTCTATTATCATGTTCCGCAATGATTATAATCCGCGAGCTTAGTTCCTACGTGTGAACCATTCTCGTGGACTTAGTTCCGCGCACGCGTGGGGTTGACCAGTTAAGGGTCGGGCTTTAGAAGCTCGGACTTAACTCGAGTCGTGGCGTCCGCGCCCTCTCTCACTCATCTATTTCAAAAAAAAAAAATAGACTCTGATTTTCGGAAAGTGGGTGAAAAAGGGCCGGGCGTTACAGTTATAAATGCAGCAGATATGAAAGAGTGTGATGCTCCCGAATCAAATAATACAAAGGCGTAGGAACTACTGACTATAGCCATACCTTGAATCACAGAATGATCCTCTGCTGCTGGACGTGCTAAGGTGAATACCCGCCCAGATCCTGTAGGTAGTCGTCCCGCCTGATTAAATGTCCTGTCTCCACGTGAATTAGCTGGCTTTATTGGTGGACGGGATGAACCCCTGGTATTAGAGGGTTTGTTGAGTTGTGGACATTCCTTCTTAAAATGACCAGGCTGATCACAATGAAAGCAGTTGCTCCCACCTCAAGGAGCCTGAGTGACTGATGCAAATGGGGAGGGATGATTGGGACGAAAGGCCCCCGTTGACCCAGTAGATGGTGAGGGTCTGCTAGAGTTCGGTCAGAACCTCTTGTTGGGCTGAAAAGTACCCCTCCCACTTTAAGCTCGGCCATTGTTAAAACGCGTCAACTCAGCCATCTCCTGCTCTGCTAATGTGGCCCTGTTGACCACTTCCGCCAATGTGGCTGCCTTGAATATATTTACCTTGGGCCTTATACTTGGCCGAAGGCCCCGCTCAAACTTGCGTGCCCTCCGATACTTTGTATCCACCATATAGAATGCATATACAGATAGACTGAGAAATGCCTGGTGGTATTTTGCCACCGTCATGGTACCCTGTACCAAAGATATAAAAGCCTGAATCTGGCACTCCTTCTCCTCCTCAGGAAAATATTGTTCCAGGAAGATAGCTGAGAACTGTTCCCAAGTCATGGCAGTCCTTTCTCTTTCTGGAATAAGTGCTCACTGCTTCTCTATCACCTCCCACCATTTACCAGCATCATCAATCAGTTGTGATGTGGCCAGTAAAATCTTGTGAGCATGACTCATGATATTCATTAGAGTCAGAATCTGAGAAATCTTCTTCAGCCAGTTTTCCGCTCCGACAGCCCCTTCTCTTCCCTTGAAGTAAGGAGAGCGCTGTTACTGGAAATCCCTGACCATGCTCCTGTCATTGGTCCCGTTGGTGTTTCCATTCTCATTCAAGTGTTGTTGGAGCACTGATGTGACCACCGTTTGAACCAAATTTTGCAATTCAGGAGGTACCACCGGTATATTTACGCTACTTGCTTCCTCCTCGTGGTGAGATTGTTCTTCCTCACGGTGAGAGTGTCGTTCCTCCTCATGTTGAGATTTCTTCCTCACGGTGAGAGTGTCGCTCCTCTTCTTCACCCCCCCTTTGGGTTTTGTCGAGTATTTCTCATTGAATTTCCCTTTGGGGCCATTTTTCCCTAAGCCATTGAAACATATCAAGACTTAGTTTCCATCATAAAAATTGTACTTCCTACTTTTGGGGAAAATTTCCAAATATGCACTCTTGATTTTATTTTGTTTCTGGGGAAATACATCCTATGTTGCTATGTTTCATAATCCGATTATTTTGACTGTACTTCCTTTGCTATCATCCAGCTGAGTCTAGAGAAGTAAATTAATGAACAAGTTTGGATTAATTTACTCTGAAAGATTCAGCGTTTCGGGTTCGCTCTGATACCAACTGTAACGCCCCACCCTTTTTCACTCGCTTGTTCCCGTAAATTCAGAGTCTATTTTTTTTTATAACAGAGTAGAGTGATAGAGAGCGGGACGTCACGACGCGACGTAAGTCCGAACTTCCAAAGTCCGACCCTTAACTGGCCAACCATATGTGTGCATGGACCAAGTCCACGAAAATGGTTCACACATAGCAATATCAACTTGCGAAATAAAAATTATAACCTGCGGAATCATAACATCAATTTTACGGAAATATAATAGAACCAAGTTCTATTCCATTCGGATAGCAAAGTACGTCAAGTCCTTATCCATAATTAAAACATCATAATTATCCAATAAATCATCCAACCATCTAAGTTATTACATTCCGAAATCTAGATACTCAAATACAAGTTCATGAGTAACTTTATTCAAAACATATAAAATAAGTCTTCCAAACAAACACTTGAAATTTAGAAAGTTTTCCCCAAAAGCAAAGAAATACAAAGAGTGCTTATTTGGCAATTCCCCCATAATGTGAAAACACAACTTTATGAAGGAACTAAGTCAATGATGTTTTCAATGACTTCGGAAAAATGCCTCCGAGAAGAAGAAGGACCCGACAAAACCCAAATGGGGATGAAGAGGAGGTGCAACAACCACATCCGTCAGAGGAACAAAACGGCGTGAACATACCCGTGGTGCCTCCTGAACTACAAAACTTGGTTCAGGCGGTGGTCACATCTGTTCTCCAACAACACATGAACGGAAATACGACCACCAGCGACGGCAATGACTAGAGGATGGTCAGGGATTTCCAGCAGCAGTGCCCCCTTACTTCAAAGGGAAAGAAGGGCCTGTTGGAGCAGAAAACTGGTTGAAAAATATTACTCAGATCCTGACTCTACTAAAGATCTCGAGTCATGAAGACAAAATATTACTGGCTACATCACAACTGATTGATGATGCCGGTAAATGGTGGGAGGTGATAGAGAAACAGCGAGCACTCATGCCGGAAGGGGAAAGGACTGCAATGACATGGGAACAGTTCTCAGCTACGTTTCTGGACCACTACTTCCCCAAGGAAGAAAAGGAGTGCCACACCCAAGCGTTCCTATCTTCGGTACAAAGCACCATGACAGTGGCAGAGTACCATCAGGAGTTCCTCAGTCTGTCCTGTTATGCCCTATATATGGTGGATACGGAGTACCGAAGGGCTCGCAAGTTTGAGCAGGGCCTTCGACCGAACATTAGGGTCAAGGTAACCATCTTCAAGGCAGCTACACTAGTAGAGGTGGTCAGCAGAACCACTATAGCGGAAGCAAGAGATGGCCGAGACAGTGCGGTTTGTGGACAACCGCCGAGGTCAGAGTGGGGGAGGTACATTTCGTCCTAACAAGAGGTTTCAACCTAACCTTGGGAGACCCTCACCTTCCACTAGGTCAACGGGGGACTTTCGTCCCAATCAGCCCTCCCCATCAGCATCAGTCACTCAGGTTCCCAGAGCTGTGAACAACTATTTCCATTGTGACTAGCTGGGCCATTTTAAGAGGGAATGCCCACAGCTTAGCAGACCCTCTTATTCCAAGGGTTCCTTTCGCTCACCAGTCAGACCAACTCATTCACGAGGAGGTAGGGCATACAACCAAGCGGGACGGGTTCCTAACCCTATAGGATCTGGACGGTTGTTTACCTTAGCTCCTCCAGCAGTAGTGGATCACTCCGTGATTCAAGGTATGGCAATAGTCAGTAGTTCCTATGCCTTTGCATTATTTGATTCTAGAGCATCCCACTCCTTTAAATCTGCTGCATTCATATCCGCTACTGGCACATTAGTATAAAAAGTGTCCACATCACTCACTATTGTATCCCCCGTCGGAGACACATCATTGGGGCTTATATGCACAGCAGTGAACACTAAACTCGCTGGATACAGATTTGAGTTCAACTATCAGGTACTCGATATGACTAAGTACGACATTATCGTTGGTATGGACTGGTTGACTAGCGTTCAGGCCAACATCGATTGCCATCTTCGCAGGGTGAAATTCTGGTCACCTGAGGGGAAGCAATATGTGGTACATGCTGACAAACACAACATCCCTTTAAGAAGAAGACTGCATGAAGGGTTGAACCACCTGGTATTGAACAGTATCAGATTAAATAAGGCACCGATGGCTGAACTTTCGGTGATAGTGAAAGACTACGCAGATGTATTCCCAACAGAACTCCCTGGCTTGCAACCCATGAGGGAGATTAATTTTGAGATCAACCTGTACCGTGGCACTGCTCCAGTGTCATTGCCACATTACTGGATGGCACCAGCTGAGATGTCCGAGCTAAAAAAGCAGATTGATGAACTTCTCAGACTGAGATGCATTCAGAACAGTACATCGTCCTGGGGAGCCCCGGTGTTATTTGTGAAGAAAAAGGACTGCACACTCTGGATGTGTGTGGATTACTGAAAATTGAACCAGCTAACTGTCAGGAACAAGTACCCTCTACCCAAGATCGATGATTTATTCCATCAACTTAGGGGTTCCAACCATTTCTCAAAGATTGATCTGATGTCCGGCTACCATCAAATTCGGGTTAAGGATGAGGATATAGAGAAGACAGCCTTCAGGACACGGTATGGACTATATGAGTTTGTAGTCATGCCGTTTGGACTTAATAATACACCAGCTATGTTCATGGATCTAATGAACAGGATCTTCCGTCCTTACTTGGACCAGTTCGTAATTGTATTTATTGATGACATCCTGATCTATTCCAAATGTCAGGAGGAACATGTTGAGCACCTGCAGATAGTTTTGGACACTTTGAGAAAGAACCAGCTATATGCCAAAGCAAGCAAGTGTGAATTTTGGCTATCTGAGGTCAACTTTTTGGAGCATGTTATATCAGCAGAAGGTATAGCCGTGGACCAGGCTAAGGTGGCGGTGGTGAGAGAATGGAAAGCATCGAAAAATGTGTCTGAGATCCGTAGCTTCCTGGGATTGGCTGGTTACTATGGGAAGTTTATCATGGACTTCTCCAAGATTGCATCTCCACTTACTCGACTCACTCAGAAAGGAGTCAAATTTGAGTGGTAAGATGTGTACAATCGGAGATTTGAGGAACTGAAGGAGAGACTTACAACTGCTCCAATCCTGATTTTGCCGGAAAGAGGCAAAGGGCTATGAGGTACAATGCGATGCTTCAGGAGAAGGACTTGGGTGTTCTCTTAGTCAAAGTCAACGTGTGGTGGCATATGGTTCAAGACAGTTGAAAATACATGAAGGCCTCTATCCCACACATAATCTGGAACTAGCCGCAGTGGTCTTCGCTCTCAAAAGCTGGAGACACTATCTATATGGCGAGAAGTTTGAAGTGTTTTCAGATCGTAAGATCTTGAAATACTTGTTTGATTAGAAAGAGCTCAACATGACGCAACGCAGATGGATGAAATATCTGCAGGATTATGAGTTCGTGCTTCGATATCATCCTGGCAAGGCGAACAAAGTGGCGAATGCCCTCAGCCGCAAATCACATGCATTAGTGGCCAGTTTAATCGGAACAGAATGGGAGATGCTGAATACCATTTGAGAGTTCAATCTATATATCAGTAATCATGGGAGTATGTATAATCTAATCATATAGTCCAACATGGTCTCTAAGATTGAACAGGAGCAGCGGATGGATCCGAAGGTGGAAGAGATATAGGCCAAGATGTCTACTGGTGAAGTCATACCGGAATGGGAGTTAAGACTGGGATAGGGTCTTGTATTCCGAGGTAGGACATATGTCCCTAAAAGCTGTAGAAGAGAGTTGTTGATCGAGGCACACCAAAATAAACTCTTTATTCATCCGGGCAGCACCAAGATGTATCACGACCTGAAGAGACACTATTTGTGGCATGGGCCCAAAAGAGATGTGGCAGAATTTGTTGCTCATTGCTTAACTTGTCAGCAGGTTAAGACGGAACATCAGAAGCCACCAGGGTTACTCAAACCCTTACCAGTGCCGGAGTGGAAGTGGGAACACATCTGGATGGATTTTGTGACAGGGTTGACAAGGTCCTCAAAGGGCAATGATGCGATATGGGTCGTGGTAGAACGATTGACCAAGTCTGCACACTTTCTTCCCATCAAGATAACAGATTCATCTGAGACTTTAGGTCGATGGTACATCAGGGATATTATTAGACTATATGGTATTGCCCGAACTATTGTGTCCGAAAGAGATGGCCGATTCACCGGCAGAGTGTGGCAGAGCATGCAGTCGGCCATGGGAACAGATCTATTGACTAGCACAGCATTCCATCCACAGACTGATGGACAGTCGGAGAGGACGATACAAACATTAGAGGATATGCTGAGAGCATGTATGCTAGACTTCAATGGTGGATAGGAGGGTCACTTGTCGCTGGTGGAGTTCTCTTATAACAACATTTACCAAGCAAGCCTCCAAATGGCTCCATTCGAGGCCTTATATGGTAGACCATGTAGATCACCCATGTGCTCGACAGAGGCAGGTGAACCTGCACTGATTGGACCCGAGTTAGTTGAAGAAGCTACAACACAGATACAGTTGATACGACAACATCTACTTGCTGCACAGAGTCGTCAGAAGAGCTACGCTGACAAGAGGAGGAGGTTCCTGGAGTTTGAGGTGGGAGACTTAGTGTTCTTGAAAGTCTTGCCACGAAATGGACACATGAGGTTTGGAAAGAAGGGGAAACTGTCGCCTAGATTTGTGGGGCCGTTTCCAATCCTGATGAGGGTGGGGCAGGTAGCATACCAACTGGCACTTCCTTCACAATTAACGGATATGAACCTTAGATGGGTAAGATGTTGGGTCAATGGCCCAATTAAGACCCAACGGTTAAGGTATAAGGTTCAATTTAAAGTAAAAGCGTAAGGTGCATTTAATTGGGTCAAGGTTGTTATTTGGGACAAAAGGCCCAATTGGGACCAAATGGGTCATGGTTGACTGGGTTGACCACCAAGTGAGCTCAAGCCTAATTAGGTTGGGGCCGAATTAAATGGGAATGCAATCAAGTGAGTGAGTTGATTTTAAAGTGATGAGTGAAGTGAGTTGAGTTGATTTGAATTAAATTATATGAGTTAGGTGAGTTGGAATGAGAGTTTCATCTCATGGATGGGAACCCCACTTGAATCATTAATGGAGAGGTGGGGAGTTTTGTTTATTTCAAATTCAAAGAAAGGCACACGTTGGAGGTGTAACACCCCAATTTTTCAATAAAATGGAAAATTATGAAAATGCCCCTGAATTATTAAATTAATTATTTTGTGATGTCAAAATAAGAAATTTTAGGGCCCATTGCTCAAATTAAGGTCATATGAGCACATTATATATATATCAAGTTGATTTGGATGGGTTATGTACATCAATTGGGTTGGAAATGGCTAAATGGGTCAAAGGGCCCAATTGGACCCAATGGGTCAAAATGGATGATTTGGCCATTGTGTAAGCTTAAATTAAATAGGGTTAATCCTATTTGATTGGAAATCAAGTAGAGAAGAAATGGGTAGGCTTGATCCATATGAGAAAACCACTTACAAATGACCAAAATACCATAATTGGGTCATGAAGTCAAAAATGGGTCAAGGAGCTAAAGGGGGACCCAATGGGTCGGGTTGACCAGTTTGACCACGGATGACTGTATGGGCCCTCAATTGAACTCAAGTTTGAGTTAATTCAGCTTGAGTTAGGGTGATTTGAAATGAGTTAGATTTAAGAAATGAGTTGACTCAAACTTGGTGCATTAAAGATGATAAGTTGGATGAGTTGGTTTAGAATAAAAATATTCCGAGTTAAGTGAGTCAAGAGTAGATGGAAATGAGTTGTAATCTCACACAACACTTGATCAGAATTAATCTCAGCCGTTGGTATGAAGGGGTGCTTTGGCAAAGCCAAAAGACACCAAGGTTGGCGGCACCTCTTCATGAAGGGTTGCAATGATTCATTCTCAAAAGATACAACGTTTGGCCCCAAGAGGTGTCTTGGTTGACACCCAACATCCACTCGTTTTTAGCAAGGTTAATGAGGGAGGATGAATGAGAGTTGGGGGGCTGAAACTATAAAATAAAAACATTACCATACTTGGCCGTTTTTCACACAAAGGAATCCAAGAATTCCCATCTCTCTCTCCCTCTCTCCAATTCTTTTTCTTGGCTGAACAACAGAGGTTTTTGGCACTAGTTAGTCAAGTATAAACCAGCAAGGAATCAAGGAAAGAAAGAAGAAATAAAAGGGAGAAACCAAGGATCAAAGTCAAGAAGAAAGGCTTGGGAAAATTGGTAAGTTTTTCATTGAGTTTTGTTGAAAAACATGGAACAAGTAGGGTGTGGATTGGGCCATGATCATGACCAATTACACCAATGATTAACCTTGATTAAATGGAGGTTTAGAAATGATTAAGATGACCTTTGGGTTCGGCCACCATAGAGGGCCGAACCCCATGTAAAGAGATGTCTTGGTTTTCATGTTTTGAAACATGAAAACCATGGATTTTGTGGACTGTTTTGGGTTGTACTTAAAGATTCAAATGCATGATATAGAAAGGATTATAAACATAGGTCTGAATGACAAGAAGGCTAAAGTTAACATGGTTTAAATCAATGGTCTAAAAGATGGAAAATATGGACCATAGGGTTCGGCCACTTTGGGTGGCCGAACCCCATGAAATTTATTTGTTTAAAGTGATGGTTTTGTAAAATCATGGACTGTTTTGTATGATCTAAGATACAAGATAAAGGATGTTTAATCTTGGTTTTGGATGGCATAATTCGGCATTGGAATAGCCAAATGCATTAAGGGTCTAAACCTTGGGCAAAAGGTGATACAAATTGATAAAATAGATCCTTGGGTTTCGGCCACCTTACATGGCCGAACCCCATGATCTTGTTTGGATAATTGGATGGTTTTGAAGTGTAAAAACCATACAATATTATACTGATTTTTATATGATTCAGTGGACATATGATATACGTTAAAAAGGGTCCAAAACATGGGCATAGGGTTCGGCCATCTTGGATGGCCGAACCCCATAAAAGTGTTTGATAAATTGGTATGGTTTTTTGGAGAGATAAACCATACCAATGGTGGAAATTTTAAGTGATTGTTTACTGATTTTGGTCGGTCAAGTATAGGGCCGAACCCCATAGAATGACAAATGCTAAGTTGATGATGTTCGGCCATGGGCATGGCCGAACCCCACATGCTGTGGATGGGTCCTAGATGTGATTGAATAAGTAAATGATGTTATGACTTGCTGATTGATATATGGATAAGGTACCGGAAGTCGAACGACGTGCGAGTCGTGACCGGGTGATGTGAAAGAAACATCAGTTACTGAAGTGATTCTTCAGTAGGTTTCCTACCTACTTGTAACCATGGTTTTTACCCAGTTTTCTTATGATACTCTTGTTTTAATATATGTGTTTCAAATGATATATTATGCATTAACAAATGGCATACAGGCATTGGCATCTCATGCATGGTCATGGGATGATGAATGAGGTTCTACAGTGTTACAATTATGGGTTACGTCCTCCTTAGGTGATGAGAGTTCCGCCAGGAAGAGTAACGTGATGATCATAGTCACAATGGTCTCCTTAGGCGAAGAGAGTCCTGCCAGGAGGACTAATACATGATATGAATCAGTCAGTGATGAAGAGATGGAAGTTGTATTGTGATTTATCTTGTCGGTGCATGGCACGACAAGTGATGGCTATGGATGTACAAGATGGGGGAGGCTCATTGCATGTGCATACATCATAGCATTGTTTTACCTGTTTTGATGATCATATATTATGATATGTATATGCATGTTTTATATGCTAGCATGTGGTAGCCCTGATTCGAGAACCTACTGGGCGCGTTGATCTAACGCCCTAATTCTATCCTCAGAGGAGATTGCAGGTGCAAGCAAAGGGAAAGGAAAGGTCGTTGACCGGGAGGGGAGCCAAGCCTAAGTGCTTTAATGAAGGGCTGAACTACTTTATATTACTGTCTTTTGAATATTTTGTGGGACATGTAATAATTCGCTACTTGCTATGGTTTGATTAGGTTGATAACATTTGGATGGTTGATCTATGATAAATAAAGTTTAAGACTGTTACTTGCTATCTAGTCTTATTATTCCGCATGTTGATGTTAGTTCCATGTGTGTTCATTATCATGGTCTAGTCCATGTACACATGGGTGGCCAGTTAAGGTTCAGACTTGGGTAGTCTGAACTTGACTCGTATTGTGACGCCGCCCGCTCTCTTCCGATGTTCTATTATTACTTTAAAAAAAAATTAGACTCTGAAATTCTCAAAAAGGGCGGGGCGTTACAGGAGGGAAGGAGGGGGGAGTTTCATATCATAGATGAAACCCCCAAATGGAGCATTAATGGGAGATGAATGGGAGGAGGAATATTGGTGGAGGTTACACCAAGGCACACCCATTGCAGCCGTTGGATACATGGGATTTCATCTCATGGATGAAACCCCCAAATGGAACTTAAAGGAGAGAGGAAAAGGGGGTGGGGAGTTACAAAGGGGTGCCACCAAGGGACACCACCTTTGGTCGAACCTATTGATGAAGGAAGACATTAGTTTTTCAATTCCCTCTCTCCCTCTCCCTCTCCCTCTTGGCTGTTTTCTCTCCCGCAAACCATCTCTTGGCCAATCACTCCTCTACACCAAAGACTTAGAATTTCATCTCAAAGTTCTATCACTCTCACACAAGGCCGAACACTCCCTCTCTCTCAAGTCACAATCTTGGCCAAAGAAGTAAGAAGGAAGGAGGAAGAGGCTAAGGAAAGAAAGGATTGAAAGAACAAGCCGGAGCAAAAGAAACCGAAGGAGTTGCGGAACCGGTAGGTATTTTGATAAATTTTGTTTAAAGTAAAGAACCATAGGGTTCGACCATGGTGTATGGCCGAACCCCATGGAAGAAAATTGGGGGATGATTATGGTATTTTAATGGAAAGGAGGAACCATAGGGTTCGGTCATAGTGCATGGCCGAACCCCATGAAAGAACATTGGTTATCAATAATTTTGAAAATGATGAAAACCATGGAGGGTTATGATGTTTTAAAAGGATTTAAAAGGGAAGTATTGTTAAAGACATTAGCTATGTATAAAGAATGGAAAAGAAGGGCACAAAGCCAAAGGGTGAGGTTCGACCATGGTGTATGGCCGAACCCCACCAAGTAATATTTATGGATTTAGGGTTTTCTTAGATATTGAATTATGTAGATTGTTTAATATTTTAATGGGCTTCAAAACATGAAAATGGTAGATGCATGTTAAGGATTTTTTAAAGGACTTTAAAGGGAGGAATACTAATCATTTTACATGGTGTAAAAATGATATTTGGTGAAAAAATCATGAACCATGGGTTCGGCCATGGTGTATGGCCGAACACCATGGAAGGTTATCAAGGACTTTGAAGGGATTAAATGGAGTAATATTGTTGGACATAGGTATTTTTAGATCATGGGGAATGGTGATAAGTTTAATTGGTTTAAACATGGTAGATCATGATAAAAAAGAATGAATCTAAATACATGGTTAAACTCCATGAAGGGACCTTGTTTTATGGACCTAAGAAGGGTAAATGATTCAATCGAAAAATGGGATTTAGACATCATAGGGTTTAGCCATGGTGTATGGCCGAACCCCATGAACCATTTTGTGGATCAAAGTGTTGACTTATGTATGCTTAGATGAATGGAATGTTAACCATGGATAGAAGAATGGCAATATTGTAATTAAGTGGAAATAATGGACCATGGGTTCGGCCATGGTGTATGGCCGAACCCCATGGGAAATGTTTGGTGGAGTTAGGGTTTATAAATGTTAGATTAAATGAAAAGCGATATGATCATGACTTAAGTTAAAGATCAAAAGAGGGACCAAAAATCAAGGGGGTGAGGTTCGGCCTTGTTGTATGGCCTAACCCCACAAAGGTTGGGTTGATGGATTTATGTTTAGAATGTGTAACGCCCTGCCCTTTTCACTCTACATTTTCCATAAATTAGAGTCTATTTTTATTTTTTTTAAATAACAGAGTGAGGGAGAGTGGGACGTCACGACTCGAGCTAAATCCAAATTTCTAAAGTCCGACCCCCCTTAACTGGCCAACCCTATGTGTGCATGGACTAAGTCCATGAAAACGGTTCACACATAGCAATATAAACATGCGGAATTAAAATCATAACTGCGGAATTATAATAGAACTCAATTCTATTCAATTTCATATAGCAAAGTACGTTAAGTCCTTAATCATAATTAACATAACGTAATTATCCAAATAAACATCCAACCATAGCAAATCATCTAAATTATTACATGTCAGAAGTCTAGTTACTCAAATTACAAGTCCATAAGTAACTTAATTAAAATATAAACTATAATCATCCAAGCTCCTATGCCTGGCCCGTTTCGCGTTCATCGTTCCCCTTGTTTCCTGTATCATCCAATAGGTTAGAAGTAGGGCGTCAGAACAACGTGCCCAATAGGTATTCCAATTAGGGCTAACACATGGTTAGTACAAAACATATACAATAATATCATAATGTCAAAAACCATATAAGCCATACCATGTCATGATGTCAAATGCAATGAGTCCCACCCATCAAAAGTACATATAAGTACCCCCACATAGGTCTTTCGGATGCCCCGACGGAGTGTGGCCCCTCTGGTTTCTTCCTGATGGAAAAGCACATCAAGGTATCCCACATAGGTTTTTCGGACGCCCAGACGGAGTGTGGCCCCTCTAGTCACATAACCTTCACCCCATGCCATGCATGAGATGCTAATAAAACACATGCTATTTTATATAACAAACATAGCATTAAACCTCACATTTGAAACATATCTTTTTCAACATAAATTCAACAAAATAAGATAAGAAACATTGTACATAAATCCACGGTTTCAAAGAGGTGGAATCCTACCAAAGACCACTAACGTGTCCTTGCGCTTTCGTCCGGTAACTGCTCACGATCGTACACACCTTGTGAGGTCCCGTTACCTTGTAATATATCAATCAATTAAAACCACGTCCCATTTGATTTAACATAATGTTTAAGTCCATAAACACAACCTTGTTAACAACAAAGTCAACAAAACAATCCCCATGGGGTTCGGCCATACACCATGGCCGAACCCATGGTCCCTTACTTTCCACTTAATTACCAAATTACCATCCATGGCTATCATTCCATTAACCTAACCCTTCATACGTTAAAACCATAAATCATTCCCCATGGGGTTCGGCCATACACCATGGCCGAACCCATGGTCTATCATTTTCACACTTATTTACATCATTGCCATTGTTCAAATCCATAACCAAAACATTCCTCATGGGGTTCGGCCATAGACCATGGCCGAACCCATGATCTTTGATTTTTAGCCTATATTACAATATTGCCATTACCTCCAACCACTTATGTTTAGGTTCCAAAACATAGGTCCATTTATTTATTTAAACATGTATAACACTCCAAATAACCCTTTAAAATGATCCATAACCGATTCCTTAATCCAAACATGATCCACCAATGAGAGACCCATTAAAAATTACTTCATGGGGTTCGGCCATACACCATGGCCGAACCCTATGATGTCTAACTTTCAAATTATATCAATTCCCATTCTTGAATCCATAAATCAAGGTTCCTTCTTTTTTTATCCAAAAGTCCATCATTAGAAACTTTCTAATTTAATAGTCATCCTCCATGGGGTTCATGGCCGAACCCTATGGTTCATAATCTTCTTTCAAAAAAAAATCATTAATCATTGATCTTCCATTTAATCAATCACCATATTAAGTCCATCTATATTTTTCCATGGTCTCCATTTAATCCCTTAAAAAATCATATACCATTACCAACAAACTCCCATGGGGTTCGGCCATACAACATGGCCGAACCCTATGGTCCATTAATTCTTTTTTAAATCATAAGTAACCTTTCCCATCATTTTCCATGATCTAAATTCATGAACATAATTCCATAATTATTTATGGGGTTCGGCCATACTCCATGGCCGAACCCATGGTCTAAGGATCTTCACCAAAAACATCCATGGGGTTCGGCCATGTTGTGGTTCATCATTCCATTAATTAACAATAATCATTCCCTCAATTTTTTTCCATGGGGTTTGGCCATACACCATGGCCGAACCCTATGGTTCCTTTCTTTAAACAAAATTATCGAAACTACTTACCGGTTCAGCGACTCCTCCGATTTTCCTTATCTTGTTCTTGCTCTCCCAATCCTTCTCTTCCTTGTACACTTGCTGGCTGCCCTCTCTTCCTTTGTGTATGTTGTGAACGCCTTCTTGCTAGAGCTCCCAACGTCAAGACCTTCTTGATGGTTGTGTGTTGCCTTGCGCCCCTTTATGTCTTTCTTTTATACAACTTCTACACAGTCCTATCTTAGAAGGTGCTGAAATAGCAAGTATGATTTCAACCGTGTGCGTAAGGTTGCAATTGCTATTCCTCCATTCCTTTGCTCGGCTGCCCTTTCCTTCTCTTGATTTATGAATGCCATGCGCCCCTTATGTCTTGCTGCCCCTCTTCTATAATACTTCCCATCGGTCCAATATTAGAAGGTGCCATGCGCCCCTGTTGCCTTTCTTTTATCAACTTCCCTTTGGTCTTATATTTAGAAGGTGCCTTGCGCCCCTTCCATTTAATAATTGCCTTAGTGTCGTGCGCCCCTCTTGTGTTTTAATTAGAAGTTGCCGACCTTCCAATTTAGCCCTTGCTTTGTACCGTTTTTAATCAAGGGAAATGACCCCTTTTTAGAGACACTCTTGCACATAGACATGGATATGCCTATCTTCATACACGGCAAAGCAATCTTTATTTAATTTTAGACAATTCCCTAATGTCGTTTTTAACAAGGAAAGACCCCTTTTTAAATGATCTTACGTGCATCCTTATGGATGTGTAAATCCCACACACATGGCCATGTAATGTACATTCCATTCCTAGTCTCTTTATGCGCATAATGATGGATATGCAAACCTTCATACACGGCCATGCTATCTATATTTAATTCCGCCCCATTTAATTCTATTGAAACCATTTACCAAAACCGTTAGGTCTTAATTGGGCAATGACCCAACACTTTACCCATCTAAGGTCCATATCTAATAATTCACAAATTAAATGGGTAATTTTCATATATATATATATATATATTAATAACTTGAAAATCCAGAGTGTTAAAGAATGAAAATCAAATGGGACTTTAGTTTGATTGATTGTTGTGTAATATGGTAACGGGACCTCACAAACGGTGCACGATCGTGAGCGGTTGGCGGATTAAGAAGCAAGGACACTTAGTCGTCTTTGGTAGGATTCTACCTTTTTGAAAACATGGTGTATATAATATGGTTTATTTGGTTTATTTTGATGAGTTATGTGGTAAAAAGACCATGTTTTAAATATGAGATTTAAAATGCTATGATTTGTATAATTGCATAGCATGTGGACTTTTGTATCTCATGCATGGCATGGGAGGGAGGATATGTACCCGGAGGCCACACTCCGTCGGGGCGTCCAAAAGACCACTGTGGGGATACCTTGATGTGCATTTCCCATCAAGAGGTAACTGGAGGGGCCACACTCCGTCGGGGCGTCCGAAAGACCACTGTGGGGGTACCTTTATGATGAGAATCCAATCAAGAGCTTATATGTACTTGTGATGGGTGGGACTCATTGCATTTGACATCATGACATGGCATTGTTTTATATGGTTTTGACATTATGTTATTAAATATGATTTGTTCTAACGCCCTACTTCTATCCTAGTGGATGACACATGAAAGGAAAGGGACGATGAACGTGATCGGAGCCAAGCATAGGAGCTTGGATATGTGATTGGATTATATTTTTGTTTAAGTTACTCATGGACTTGTAATTTGAGTAGCTAGATTTCGGGCATGTAATAACTTAGTTAATTTTTCTATGGTTTGAATGGTTTGTTTGGATATTTAATTAAGTTTAATTATGGTAAAAGACTTGAAGTACTTTGCTATCTAAAATTGAATCGATTTAGGTTCTATTATAATCTGCAGTTTATGTTTTAATCCGCATGTATATTTTTTATGTGTGAACCATTTTCATGGACTTAGTCCATGCACACATAGGGTTGGTCAGTTAAGGGTCGGACTTTAGAAGTTCGGACTTAGCTCGCGTCATGATGTCCTGCTCTCTATCACTTAGTTTTTTTTTTAAAAAAAATAGACTCTGATTCTCGGAAAGCGAGTGATAAAGGGCGGGGCATTACAGCTGGTATCAGAGAGAAACGGGAAGGTTTAATCTTTCGAGGTAAGATTAAGATGGTTTCATATCTCACTGACAGATAAGAATCCCAACTGACCGACTCTTCAGAGTCTGCCACACGGGGGCCGGATTAATTTACTTCGTTAGACTTAGACTGAACATTCAATCTGAGAACAACAATGAATGATAGCAAATGAAGTACAGTCAAAATAATTGGATTTATCAAACATAGCAAAATAGGATATATTTCCCCAATATACCCGAATAGAGAAACAAATAGTAGATACTTAGGGAATTCCCAAAAAACAAAGAAAAACCAAGAG
Organism: Chimonanthus praecox; assembly: GCA_022113865.1. Lineage (NCBI taxonomy): Eukaryota > Viridiplantae > Streptophyta > Magnoliopsida > Laurales > Calycanthaceae > Chimonanthus > Chimonanthus praecox. Next base: position 41,026,967 of record CM039086.1, on the reverse strand, counting down.
TGCTTATTTGGAAATTTCCCCAAAAATAGGAAAATACAAACTTTACGATAAAAACTAAGTCATGATATTTTTCAATGGGTTAGGAAAAAATGCCTCCAAAGAGAAGGGCCAAGAGAAGGACCCGACAAAACCCAAATAGGGATGAAGAGGAGGTGGAACAACCTCGAAATGAGGAGGAACAAGAAAATAGCATGAATATACCAGTGGTACCACCCGAACTACAAAACTTGGTTCAAGCGGTGGTCACTTCGGTTCTTCAACAGCACTTGAACGGGAATGGAACCACCAGCGAGACCAATGACAGGAGCATGGTCAGGGATTTCCAGCAACAACGCCCTCCTTACTTCAAAGGGAAAGAAGGGGCTGTCGGAGCGGAAAACTGGTTGAAGAAGATCACTCAGATCTTGACCCTACTCAAGATTCGAGTCATGATGACAAGATTTTGCTGGCTACATCACAACTGATCGATGATGCCGGTAAATGGTGGGAGGTGGTAGAGAAGCAGCGAGCACTCCTTTCGGAAGGAGAGAGGACTGCAATGACTTGGGATCAGTTCTCAGCTACTTTCTTGGACCATTATTTCCCTGAGGAGGAGAAGGAGTGCCATACTCAAGCTTTTCTATCCTTGGTACAAGGTACCATGACGATGGCAGAGTACCACAAGGAGTTTCTCAGTTTGTCTTGCTATGCATTCTATATGGTGGATACAGAGTATCGAAGGGCACGCAAGTTTGAGCGAGGCCTTCGGCCAAGCATTAGGGCCAAGGTAACCATATTCAAGGCAGTTACACTGGCAGAGGTTGTCAGCAGGGCCATTATAGCAGAGCAAAAGATGGCTGAGTTAGTGCATTTTGACAACCGCCGAGTTCAGAGTGGGAGGGGCACATTTCAGCCCAACAAGAAGTTCCAATCGAACTTTAGTAGACCCTCACCATCCACTTGGTCAATAGGGGGTTTTCGTCTCAATCATCCCTCCCCATCTGCATCAGTCACTCAGGCTCCCAGAGGAGTGAACAACTGCTTTCGTTGTGATCAGCTGGGCCATTTTAAGAGGGAATGCCCACAGCTCAGCAGACCCTCTCATTCTAGGGGTTCATTCCGCCCACCAGCTGGACAAGTTAATTCACGAAGAGGCAGGACATTTAACCAGGCAGGACGGGCTCCTATAGGATCTGGCCGGTTGTTTACCTTAGCTCCTCCAGCAACAGTGGATCACTCCGTGATTCAAGGTATGGCTGTAGTCAGTAGTTCTTACGTTTGCTTTATTTGATTATGGAGCATCCCACTCCTTCATATCTACTGCATTTATATCCGTAACTGGAACATTAGTACAAAAATTGTCCACATCACTCACTATTGTATCCCCCGTCGGAGACACGTCATTGGGGCTTATATGCACAGCAGTGAATACTGAACTCGCTGGACTCAGATTTGAGTTCAACTATTTAGTACTCGATATGACATAGTACGATATTATATTCGGCATGGTTTGGTTGGCTAGTTTTCAGGCCAACATTGATTGCTATCGCCGTAGGGTGACATTTTGTCACCCGAGGGAAAGCAATATGTGGTGCGTACTGACAAACAAAGTAGACTGCAAGAAGGGTTAAACCACCTGGTATTGAACAGTATCAAAATCAACAAGGCACCGGTGGCTGCACTTCAAGCGATAGTAAAGGACTATGCAGATGTATTCCCAAAAGAACTCCATCGGTTGCCTCCCATGAGGGAGATTAATTTTGAAATCAAGTTGTACCCTGGCACTTCACCAGTGTCATTACCACACTACCGGATGGCACCAGCAGAGATGTCCGAGCTAAAGAAGCAGATTGATGAACTGCTCAGACTGGGTTGCATCCGGAACAGCACATCGTCTTGGGGAGCTTCGGTGTTGTTTGTGAAGAAAAAGGACGGTACACTCCGTATGTGTCCTCTACCCAGGATCGATGATCTATTTGATCAACTTAGAGGTTCCAGCTACTTCTCTAAGATTAATTTGATGTCCGGATACCACCAAATTCGGGTTAGGAGGAAGACATAGAGAAGACAGCCTTCAGAACGCGGTATGGACTATATGAGTTTGTAGTCATGCCGTTTAGACTAACCAATGCACCGGCTGTGTTCATGGATCTAATGAACAGGATTTTTCGTCCTTACTTGGACCAATTTGTCATTGTATTTATTGATGACATTTTGATTTTTTCCAAAACTCAGGAAGAACATGTTGAGTACCTGAGGATAGTTTTGGACACTTTGAGGAAGAACAAACTATATGCTAAAGCCAGTAAATGTGAATTTTGGCTATCTGAGGTCAACTTTTTGGGACATGTTATATCAGAAGAAGGTATAGCCATGGACCCGGTTAAGATAACGGCAGTAAGAGATTGGAAAGCGCCAAAGAATGTAACCGAGATCCGTAGCATTTTGGGATTGGCTGGTTATTATAGAAATTTATCATGGACTTCTCAAAAATTGCATCTCCACTTACTCGACTCACTCAGAAAGGAGTCAAATATGAATGGTCAGATGTGTGCAACCGGAGATTTGAGGATTTGAAAGATAGACTTACAACGGCTCCTATTTTGATTTTACCCAAAAGAGGCAGGGGTTATGAGGTAGAATGCGATGCTTCAGGATAGGGATTTGGGTGTGTCCTCAGTCAAACTCATTGTGTGGCGGCTTATGATTCAAGACAATTGAAAATACATGAACGCCTCTATCCCACGCACGATCTTGAACTGGCCGCAGTGGTCTTCGCTCTCAAGAGCTGGAGACATTATTTATATGGCGAGAAATTTGAAGTGTTTTCAGATCATAAGAGCTTGAAGTATTTGTTTGATCAGAAAGAGCTCAACCTGAGGCAGCACAGATGGATGGAATATCTGCAGGATTATGAGTTCGCGCTCCGATATCACCCTAGCAAAGCAAACAAGGTGGTAGATGCCCTCAGCCTCATATCACATGCATCAGTGACATGTTTGATCAGGACATAATGGGAGATGTTGAATACCATACGAGAGTTCAATTTATATATCAATTACCATGGGAGTATGTACAATTTGATCATACGGTCCAACGTGGTTACCAAGATTGAATAGGAACAGTGGATAGACCCGGAAGTGGAGGAGATATGGGCCAAGATGTCTACTAGTGAAGTCATACAGGAATGGGAGTTACGACCAGGACAGGGTCTTGTATTCCGAGGAAGAATATATGTGCTTAAGAGCTGCAGAAGAGAATTACTGATTGAGGCACATTAGACCAAACTCTCTATTCATCCTGGCAGCACCAAGATGTATCACGACCTGAAGGGACATTATTGGTGGCACAGACTCAAGAGGGATGTGGCAAAATTTGTGGCTCATTGCTTAACTTGTCAGCAGGTTAAGACGGAACATCAGAAGCCACCAGGGTTGCTCAAACCCTTACCAGTACCGGAATGGAAATGGGAGCACATCTCCATGGATTTTGTGATGGGGTTGCCAAGGTCTTCAAAGGGCAACGATGTGATATGGGTCGTGGTCGACCGAATAACCAAGTCTGCACATTTTCTTCCCATTAAGTTGACAGACTCATCTGAGACTTTGGGTCGGCTGTATATCAAGGATATCATCCGATTACATGGTATTCCCCGGATTATAGTGTCTGACAAAGATGGCCGATTCACCGGTAGAGTATGGCAGAGCATGCAGTCGGCCATGGTGACAGATCTACTGACTAGCACAACATTCAATCCACAGACTGATGGACAGTCAGAGAGGACAATACAAACACTGGAGGATATGCTAAGAGCATGTATGCTAGATTTCAAGGGTGGATGGGAGGATCACTTGCCGCTGGTAGAGTTTTCATACAACAACAGTTACCAGGCAAGCCTCCAGATGGCTCCATTTGAGACTTTATATGATAGGCCATGTAGATCACCCGTGTGTTGGACAGAGGCCGGTGAGCCTGCACTGATTGGACCTGAGTTAGTCGCAGAGACTACAGCGTAGATACAGTTGATACGGCAGCATTTATTGGCTGCGCAGAGTAGTCAGAAGAGCTATGTTGACAAGAGGAGGAGGTTCCTTAAATTTGAACTGGGGGACATGGTGTTCTTGAAAGTCTCACCACGAAAGGGACACATGAGATTTGGAAAGAAGGGGAAACTGTCGCCTAGATATGTGGGACCGTTTTCAATCATAAGGAGGATGGGGGAAGTGGCTTACCAATTGGCACTTCCTTCACAGTTGGCATCTTTGCACGATGTGTTCCATATATCGATGTTGAGGAACTACAATCCTGATCCCTCTCATGTACTGAATATACAAGACATACATGTCCAAACCGGCGTGACCTACGTTGAGAAGCCTGTTCGAGTGGCGGAGACAGAACAAAGGGTATTACGAAACCTAGTGATTCAGTTCGTCAACGTGGTATGGGATCGACATGGAAATGAAGAAGCCACTTGGGAACTAGAATCGGAAATGAGAACAGCACACCCTGAGTTATTTATGTAACTGTTTGAAAACCTACTTCGCTCGATTTTCGAGACGAAAATTTCAAAAAGAGGGTTGTATTGTAACACCTCGGATTTTTATGTTATCAATAATTACGGAATTTGTCATTTTAATTGTGAATTAACGGATATGAACCTTAGATGGGTAAGGTGTTGGGTCAATGACCCAATTAAGACCCAACGGTTATGGTATAAGGTTCAATTTAAAGTAAATGGGTAAGGTGCATTTAATTGGGTCAAGGTTGTTCTTTGGGTCAAAAGGCCCAATTGGGACCCAATGGGTCGTGGTTGACTTGATTGACCACCAAGTGAGCTCAAGCCAAATTAGGTTGGGGCTGAATTAAATGGAAATGCAATCAAGTGAGTGAGTTGATTTTAAAGTGATGAGTGAAGTGAGTTGAGTTGATTTGAATTAAATTATATGAGTTAGGTGAGTTGGAATGAGAGTTTCATCTCATGGATGAAACCCCCACTTGAATCATTAATGGAGAGGTGGGGAGTTTTGTTTATTTCAAATTCAAAGAAAGGCACACGTTGGAGGGAAGGAGGGGGGAGTTTCATCTCATAGATGAAACCCCCAAATGGAGCATTAATGGGAAATGAATGGGAGGAGGAAGATTGGTGGAGGTTACACCAAGGTACACCCATTGCAGCCGTTGGAGACATGGGATTTCATCTCATGGATGAAACCCCCAAATGGAACATAAAGGAGAGAGGAAAAGGGGGTGGGGAGTTACAAAGGGGTGCCACCAAGGGACACCACCTTTTGCCAACCCTATCGATCAAGGAAGACATTAGTTTTTCAATTCCTTTTCTCCCTCTCCTTCTTGGTTGTTTTCCCTCCCTCAAACCATCTTTTGGCCGATCACTCCTCAAGACCAAAGGCTTAGAGTTTCATCTCAAAGTTCTACCACTCTCACACAAGGCCGAACTCTCCCTCTCTCTCAAGTCACAATCTCAGCCAAAGAAGTAAGAAGGAAGGAGGAAGAGGCTAAGGAAAGAAAGGATTGAAAGAACAAGCCGGAGCGAAAGAAACCGGAGGAGTCGAGGAACCGGTAGGTATTTTGATAAATTTTATTTAAAGTAGGAACCGTAGGGTTCGGCCATGGTGTAGTGCCGAACCCCATGGAAGAAAATTGGGGGATGATTATGGTATTTTAATGGAAAGGAGGAGCCATAGGGTTCAGCCATAGTGCATGGCCGAACCCCATGAAAGAACATTGGTTATTAATAATTTTGAAAAGGATGAAAACCATGGAGGGTTATGATGTTTTAAAAGGATTTAAAAGGGAAGTATTGTTAAAGACATTAGCTATGTATAAAGAATGGAAAAGTAAAGGGCACAAAGCCAAAGGGTGAGGTTCGGCCATGGTGTATGGCCGAACCCCACCAAGTAATATTTATGGATTTATGGTTTTCTTAGATATTGAATTATGTGGATTGTTTAATATTTTAATGGGCTTCAAAACATGAAAATGGTAGATGCATGTTAAGGATTTTTTAAAGGACTTTAAAGGGAGGAATACTAATCATTTTACATGGTGTTAAAATGATATTTGATGAAAGAACCATGAACCATGGGTTCGGCCATGGTGTATGGCCGAACACCATGGAAGGTTATCAAGGACTTTGAAGGGATTAAATGGAGTAATATTGTGGGACATAGGTATTTTTAGATCATGGGGAATGGTGATAAGTTTAATTGGTTTAAACATGGTAAATGATGATAAAAAAGAATGAATCTAAATACATGTTTCTATCCTTAGAGGATGATGCAGGAAAAGGAAAGGGAAAGGCAAAGGCTAGGGATCACGAGGAAAGCTAAGCATAGGAGCTTGGGCTTTTGATTGGATTTATTTATGGACCTTTTTATTTAAGTTTACATGGACATGTAATAACTTAGCTAATATTTGCTATGGTTTGGCATGGTTTGGAATGATTGATTAAGTTAAGATAACTTTGGAAAAATGACAATGTACTTTGCTATCTAATAAAATAGAATAGTCTTAGGTTCCATTATAATTTCTCTATTAGATTTAATAATATTCCGCAAGTTTTATTTAGTACCGTATGTGAAATATTTCTCATGGACTTAGTCCATGCACATATGGGTTTAGCCAGTTAAGGGTCGGATTTTAGAAGTCCGGACTTAGCTCTCGTCGTGACAACCCGCCCCGATCACTTGATTCTATATTAAAAAAAAAATACTCTGATTTTTAGAGTGAAAAGGGCGGGGTGTTACAATACCTATTGGGCGTGTTGTTCTAACACCCTACTTCTACCCTAGTTGATGATAAAGGAAATCAGAGGAACGATGAACGCATGATGGGCTAGGCATAGGAGCTTGGAAGACGTATTTTATATGTTTTGAATAAAGTTACTCATGAACTTGTATTTGAGTATCTAGATTTCGAAATGTAATAACTTAGATGGTTGGATGATTTATTGGATAATTATGATGTTTTAATTATGGATAAGGACTTGACGTACTTTGCTATCCGAATGGAATAGAACTTGGTTCTATTATGTTTCCACAAAATTGATGTTATGATTCTGCAGGTTATGATTTTTATTCCGCAAGTTGATATTGCTATGTGTGAACCATTTTCGTGGACTTGGTCCATACACACATAGGGTTGGCTAGTTAAGGGTCGGACTTTGGAAGTTCGGACTTACCTCGCGTCGTGACGTCCAGCGCTCTATCACTCTACTCTGTTATAAAAAAAAAAAAAAATAGACTCTGAATTTAAGGGAACAAGCGAGTGAAAAAGGGTGGGGCGTTATAAAAGTCCCATTAACTTCCCATCCAACTCACCATAACTCAATTATTTTTAATTCTTTTAAACTCAACACTTGTACTCATTCACCAACTCAATTGAACTTAATCCACTTTAATTCAGCCATACTTTAATCACATTTGGATTCATATGGTGGTCGGCCAAGTCAACCATGACCCATTGGGTCCCAATTGGACATTTGACCCAATTGACAAACTTGATCCAATTAAATAAATCTCACCATTTATTTCAATTGCACCATATCCACAATCCGTTGGGTCTTAATTGAGCAATTGGCCCAACATCTTACCCATCTAAGGTCCATATCCATTAATTCACAAATTAAATGGGCAATTTCCATAAATATTTATAACTTGAAAATCTGGGGTGTTACACGGCGTAATAGGCCAAAGAGCTCCTGGGTAGTCAGTCTCGAAACCCTGCGTAGAGGGAGGAGTCCACACTCCATCGGTAATCTCGGTTAATTTGTGGATGGGTATATAGTGCCCTGGTGGTTGCCGCCTCAAACACTGTGGACATAATTGGCCAAGGAAACCATTGATTGATTTATGATGTGATTGGGTATGGATATTGGGTGGGATTTCATTTGGCATTGACACCTATGACCTGACACTTATGTTGGCATGATTATGACATGAACATCATGCATTGTTTACTTACTTACAAGATGTTTTACAAATATGTCATTAATGATGTATAAAACTTTGATTTATGATATTCTAATATTACTCCTATGTGTACCCTAACCCTAATTGGAATACCTAATAGGCATGTTGACTAATGCACTACTTCTACCCTATAGATGATGGAACATGAAATGCTAAGGAAAATGACGTGGGACCGAAAGGGAGCCAATCGTAGGTGCTTGGGAAGATTTAAGTTTAAATTACTTAGTTTTGATTTCTGAGGACTTACATTTTGGGTTGTAATAATTTAGACTATTTGGGACACCTTAAAGTTTATTTGCTATGGTTTGATAATCTTTAAGTTTTATTAGAATTTTATGGTCATTGGCTTTCCTTGTCTAATGATGTTGAGAAAATGAATAACATCTTATTCATATACATTATTCCGCCAGCAATAAGATATGCGTGTGTAAATGTTTTAGTGGACTTAGTCTCGCACATGTAATAATGGCCAGTCATGGGTCGAGTTTTGGAAACTCGGACTTGACTCGTGTTGTAACGGCCCGTCTTCTCTCACTTATCAAAAAAAATATATACTTTGATTAATGCAAGTGAAAAAGCGCAGGGCGTTACAGATGTTATCAAAGCGAAACCGGAAGTTTTGAGTCTCGCAAAGTAAGATTAATACGGTATCATGTCTCACTGACAGATAAGAATTTCAACTGACCAACTCCTCGGAGTCCGCTACACGGGGGCCGGATTAATTTACTTTGATGAGAACAGACTGTAAGCATTGAATTTGAGAACAACCGTTGATGAGAAAAACAACAGCAAGGGAAGGACAATCACTACAAATTGTAGATTTATCAATCATAGCGAAATAGGTCGTCCCTCCCCTGAACAAGAAACATCATGTGATTTCCCAAAACAAGAAACATTATATGATTTCCCAAACAAGAAAAAATTACATGATTTCCCCAAAATAAGGAACAACATATGATACTTTGGGAAATTCCCAAAACGAGAAATACTATACTTAGGCATTTCCCCCAAGTAGGAACACAAAGTGATATATGTATGAGAACTAAACATAACTTTCCCTTCCCTATCATTATTTGATCAAGTGTAACTTCAAAGTATTTGAACCCAAGTCTTTATGAGAAAACTAAGTCAACCAATGTTTCGATGACTTAGGAAAACGCCTCCACGAAAAAAAAAAGTGCTTGACGGAACCCGACTCGGGAAGACGGAGAGAACAATGTGAATATTCCTGTGGTACCTCCCGAGCTACGGAGTCTAATGCAGGCAGTAGTCACCTCCGTTCTACAGCAACACCAGAACGGCAACGGAGGCACTACTTCCAATGAATCCCAGGACCAAACAATGGTCATAGATTTCCAACAGCAGCGTCCCCCTTATTTCAAGGGGAAGGAAGGACCCGCGGAGCAGAGAATTGGATTGAGAATATCATGAAGATCTTGAAGCTATTTAAGATCACCAATGATCAGGATCGAATACTGCTGGCTACCTCACAACTGGTAGACGATGCAGGCAAATGGTGGAATGTCATAGAACATCAACAAACGCAGACTCCAGCGGCGAATAGAACAGAGATGACTTGGGACCAGTTCGTTGGGATATTTCTGGACCATTACTTTCCAGAGGAGGAGAAGGAGCGCCAGACACAGGCATTCATAGCTTTGGTCCAGGGTCCCATGATCGTCGTAGAGAACTATCAAGAATTCCTCCGTCTATCATATTATGCTCTATACATGATGGAAACAGAATATAAGAAGACCGAAAAGTTTGAACGTGGCCTGCGACCTAGCATCAGAGCCAAAGTCACTATTTTCAAATCAGTTACTTTGGCAGAAATGGTCAGTCGAGCCGGCATAACCGAACAAGAGCTGATGGAGACAACCAGATTTGTGGAGAACAGACGAAGCCAGAGCGGGGAAAATTCTTTCCACCCTCGCAAGAGATTCAGACCCAACTTTGGGAAACCCTCAACCTCCACTATTTCCACTTGTGGTTTCCGTCCTAGTCAGCCCTCCACATCAGGACCAGTCTCTCAGTCCCCTCAAGGTGTTATCGCCTGTTATCAATGTGGCCAGCAAGGCCATATCAAGAGGGAGTGTCCACATAACAATAGACCTTCTTACTCCAGGGGTTTCTTCCGTCCCCTAGCTCGGCCAACTCAGTCGCAAGCATCTAGGGCACACAACCAGACAGGACTAGCACCCATTTCGGCAAGATCTGGACGACCATATACTTTAGTTCCTCCTCCAGAGACGGTGGACTTGTCAACAAGTCAAGACAAAACATCAGAAGCTGCCAGGGCTGCTCAAACCCCTACCCGTGCCAAAATGGAAGTGGGAACACATTACCATGGACTTTGTGACAGGGTTGCCAAGGTCTTCAAAGGGTAATGATGCAATCTGGGTTATAGTGGACCGTCTGACCAAGTGTGCACATTTTCTCTCTATCAAGATGACAGACTCGTCTGAGACTTTGGGACAGCGGCATATCAGGGACATCATCAGACTACATGGTATACCCAGGACTATTGTGTCCGATAGAGATGGCAGATTCATTGACAGGGTGTGGTCGAGCATGCAATCGGCTATGGGGACAAATTAATTATACAGCACAACTTTCCATTCATAGACCGACGGTCAGTCAGAGAGCACAATACAAACATGGGAGGATATGTTGAGAAGCTGCATGCTAGACTTCAAAGGCAATTGGGAAGATCACCTATCACTAGTTGAGTTCTCATACAATAACAGTTACCAGGCAAGTCTCAAGATGGCTCCATTTGAGGCATTGTATGGTAGACCCTGCAGATCCCTAGTGTGTTGGACAGAGGCCGGTGAGCCTGCTCTTATTGGACCTGATCTGGTTGCAGAGACCACGGAACAGATTAAGGTGATATGACAACATCTGCTCACAGCACAGAGTCGCTAGAAGAGCTACGCTTACAGAAGAAGAAGATCTCTTGAGTTTGAAGTGGGAGTCCTATTATTCTTGAAGGTCTCGCTGCGAAAGGGACAGATGAGGTTTGTAAAGAAAGGGAAGCTGTCACCCATATTTGTGGGACGCTTCCCAATACATGAGAAGGTGGGGGAAGTGTAACATCCCGGATTTTCAAAGGCATTATTATATTGGATATTATCTATTTTAATTGTTAAATTTAAGATTTATAGATGGAATGAATGTTAGATGGGTAAGAATTGGGGCAATGGCCCAATTATGATCCAATGGGTCATGGATAGAGTTTGAATGAAAAATAAGTGGGTAAGTGTAATGAAATGGGTCAATTACCCAATTGGGACCAATGGGTCAATATGAATTGATGTTTAAAGTAAATGGGTAAGGAATTAATTTAAATGTATCATGTACCCAATTAAGACCCATGACATGGGACCCACGTCATCAAGTGAGGTGGCATGTGTATGGGGTCGCATGTGTATAAGGTGGCATGTGTATGAGGTGGCATGTGTGTGAGGTCGCATGTGTATGAGGTGGCGTGTGACTGACATGGCCAAGTGGGACCCAAATCCACCTCATCAAGTGATGTGGCAAATGATTTAATGCACATGCATATTCTTGGTTGACCAAGGGACAAGTGTAAGCCATGTGAAAAACAAGCCCCAAGTGTAAGCCATGGGAAAGACAAAGCCCCAAGTGTAAGCTATGCACATTCTTTGTTGACCAAGGGACAAGTGTAAGCCATGTGAAAGACAAGCCTCAAGTGTAAGCCATGTGTCTCCTTGGATGGGACACATGGGAAAGACAAAGCCCCAAGTGTAAGCCATGTATCTCCTTGTTTGACCAAGGGACACATGGGAAAGACCAAGCTCCAAGTGTAAGCCATGTGAAAGACAAGCACCAAGTGTAAGCCATGTGAAAGACAAGCACCAAGTGTAAGCCATGTGTCTCCTTGGATGGGACACATGGGAAAGACGACACCTTAATAAGGATGATGGAGAGGGTGTTGGGCAGATTTCAAAGAGCTCACACCACCCTTGACCGATCCTCTCTTGGAGAGAAAAGAGAGAGAGTTTCATCTCATCCTCTCCCTCCCTCTTGAGCAAAAGAAATCTCATCTCCACTCCCATCTCCCTCTCTCCCTCTCTCAAACTACACTTAGCCGATTCTTGTCACTCTCTCCTTCTCTCTCCCACATTTGGTCTTAACACTTAGAGGGTCAGGAAAGCATCAAGGAAAGAGAGGAATTAACAAAGAAAGTAAGGAGTTTGGGGGTTGATTTCAAGGAGACCTCTTTGGCCGAACCTTCCATTAGGAGTTTTTCATCTCAATCTCTCTCCATCTCTCATCATCCTTGGCCGAATTCTCAAGGTGGAACAAGAGGTTGCATTGCCTCTTTTCAATCTCTCTCCCTCCCATTTCGGCTCTAGACTTGAAGGAAGGACAAGGACTAAAGAAGGAGAAGGCGGAGGAGCAAAATCAAACCTAAAGAAACGGAGGAGACGCGGGAAAGGTACATAATGCTTAACGAGGGTTTGTTGATTAAAAAGAAGCTAAGGGAACCATGTTTTCGGCTATGGAATGGCCGACCATGGGGTTCCGTATTGGATTGAAAAGATTGGCCAAAATGTTATGGGCCATTGAATGGAAAAGAAAACCCATCCAAGAAGATGGTTAAGCGTTGGGAATGAAAAGAAAAGACCCTAACCTTGTTGGTTGGTAAGATAAGTTGTACAAACGAGTTGTGATAATAAGGACTATGTTTATGCATGATTAATGGATGACATTAGATATGTTGAATATACGAAATAAATTTCATAAGGAAAGGACAAGCCATGAAGGTGGATATCCGTTTGAAGATGGGATATGTTTTGGAATGAATGATTTTATGAGCCCATGAATAATTTTTGAGTCCATGAATGATTGTATGAGTCCATGAATATTTAAAACTTAATTGACTAACTATGGATTATCAAATTATGAAGTAAAAAGAAAGGAATGATACCCGCGGTATTTAAAATAAAACAAGGATTAAAGAAAAGGGGTAAAAAACCAAGGAGCAACATGGCCGAACCCTATTGATGGGTCTTGGTGAACATGAACACATCTTAGCCACGTCGTATGGCCGAACCCGGTTGGGGGTCTTAACCGGTTTAAGGATTATGATGCGTAAATGCGACTGAATTGAAAGATTGATTTTAAATTGATATATGTGTATGATTTAAATTGATAAGGTAAAGAGACGTGATTTGCTTTCACGTGACGGTTAACGATTGTTCGTGCGAAACAAGATAAGGACAGTAGATCGGATTTGGGTAGGATTCCTACCTTGTTGAAACACTTCGATTATGTACATGCAATGATTTTTTTTTCCATGATTGATGATCTATTTTTGGTATCAAAATGCTTATGTTTTAAGAATGGATTTCAATGCTATTATGTTTAATATGAAATAGCTTGTTTGCACTCACATCTCTTGCATGGCATGGGAGGGAACATATGAGAGGAGTCCACGCCCCATTCAGGGTTTCCGATAAACAATTGTGGGGAGGAATCCACACTAATTCCAATGGACATATGGGAAGAGATGTATGATGTTGAATTGTAAGAGGAGTCCACGCTCCATTCGGTGGGACCGATAAGGCATTCGTGGGGAGAGATATATTATGTTTGCAATGTAAAAGGAGTCCACGCTCCATTTGGTGGGACCGATAAAGCATTCGTTAGGAGAGATATATTATGTTTGCAATGTAAAAGAAGTCCACGCTCCATTTGGTGGGATCGATAAGGCATTCGTGGGGAGGCATGACAGAAATACTTGATGTAGCTTGTTCATAAAGGGGACTACTAATGTGATTTGTGATATGGATGTTGGGGGGGGGGGGGGGGGGGGGGGGGGGGGGGGTTGATCATTGGCATGTGACTCCATGACATGGTATTACATTCGCATGATTTTGTTATGAGTATCATGCACTGTTTTAGTTTTGATCTGTATTATCATGCTCTGTTTTTAGGTATTATGTTTTACAAGTACGGTATGATGTTTTGTATCTTGACTTTATACTAATCTTATGTGTATAACCCTATTCGGAATACCTACTAGGCGCATTAATTAACGCCCTGCTTCTATCTTAGATGATGATACAGGGAATGGACGGAACGATGGACACGAAAGGAGCCAAGCTTAGGAGCTTGGGCAGCTTATTGCATATTTTTAAGTTTTAGTCTTGGACAATGTGTTTGAATTAATTGCATTTTGGGATTGTATAACTTGATATTATTCTGCTATGATTTGACATTACCTTCGGATATTAAGTTTAGTGAAGTTTTGGGTGATTGACTTCCTTGCTAAGTAAATGTTATGGTTAGTTTATGTAATCAAATATTGTAATACTCCAGATTTTCAGTTTATAAATATTTACAGTTTTTGCCATTGAAATTGTGAATTAATGGATATGAACAATAGATGGGTAAATGTTGGGTCAATTGCCCAAATAAGACCCAACAGATGGTAGATGTGGATCAATGGAAGTAAATGGGTAAGAATTATTTAATTGGGTCAAGATTGCCAATTGGGTCAAAAGTCCAATTGGGACCTAATGGATCATATATGAGCTAGTTAGAAGTAAATGTGTAAGGCTTGATAATTGGGTCAATTGGTCAATTTAGACACAACAGTCATGGGTTACGTGTTGGAAATAAAATAAATGAGTAAGGTATGTTCAATTAGGTCAAGAGTACTAATTGGGTCAAAGGTTGTTAATTGGGTCAATATGGCCAATTTGGACCCAATGGGTCACGGTTGACTGTGTTGACCACCAAGTGACTTCAAGTTTAATTAGCTTGGGACTGATGTGAGGTGGACATGGAATCAAATATTTGAGTTGATTCAAATGAATTAAAAGAATTAAATTAAAAAGGTGAGTTGAGTTAAATATATGAGGTAAATTAAATGAGTTGATGGAAAGTTGGAGGGGTGCACTTCACCAAGATTAGCTCAAGGTGGTCCACACGTTGGATGCATGGGAGGTTATCTCATGCATGAAACTCCAAGATAAATAATGAATGGGAGGTTATCTCAAGCATGAAACTCCAAGATAAATAATGAATGGGAGGTTATCTCATGCATGAAACTCTGAGATAGATAATGAATGGAGTTGGAAGTTTTGTGGAGTTACACAAGAGTTGGGGAGTTGTTTCAAATTCAAAAGAATGGAGAGTGAAGTTGAAGGGCTGATGGTTTCAAACTCAAACACCATTCACACGTTGGAAAGAAAGGGTGGGGGAAGTTTCATCTCAAAGATGAAACCCTCACATGAAGATTTAAATGAAGAGTGGAGGAGTTCTTATTTCAAATTCAAATCCAAATAAGAATTAAAGGGGAGTTGGATGGTTTGGTGGTCCAAGCTAACCAAAACCGTTGGGCTCAAGGAGTTTCATCTCATGGATGAAACTCCCACATGGGCAAACAATGAGGAATGGCGGTTACATAGTTTAAACTCACACATGCCGTTGGGCACATGGGAGTTTCATCTCAAGGATGAAACCCCCAAGATGGAAGATGAATGGGGCTTGTGGAGGTTACACAAGACATTACATTGCAGCTGTTGGAGCCTTGGGAGTTTCATCTCAAGGATGAAACCCCCAAGGGAAGCATTAAGAATAATGGTTAATGAAAATGGGAGTTACAAGTGGTGCCACCAAGAGACACCACCTTGGGGCTGAATTTGATTAACCAAGGGAGGAGTTTAATTTCCATTCACTCTCTCCCTCTCTCCCTCTCTTAGCTGACCAACAATCTAAGGAGAGAAGACCAAACACTTTGAGAAATCTATCTCATCCTCTCCCTCCCTCTCAAGGCCGTTTTTCCTCTCAAGATCAAAGAGGACTTAGAATAATTTGATCTCAAGCTTCTATCCCTCAATCCATATCACTTGGCTGAATTATTCCAAGGGGTTTGCAGCAAGGTTAGTCTCGGCCAAAGGAGCAAGAAAGAAGAAGGAGATGCTAAGGAAGGAAGGGAACAAGCCAGAGCAAAGGACAAATTGGAGGAGTCGCGGAGACAGTAAGTACTCGACAAATTTTATAATTAGAAAAGAGGATCAAAGATTAAGAGACAATGGCCGAACCCTAAAATGTTATTATGGAAAAATAAGAACATGATCTTAGAAGGAACCATAGGGTTCGGTCATAGTACATGGCCGAACCCCATGAAGAAACATTAGTGATTAATAAGTTGTGAAAGATGGTAACCATGGAAGGTGGTGGATGTTTTCAAGGTTTAAAATGAATGAAAAATTGATGGACTTGGATGTATTTGGATTATCAAAAAGAATGGAAAGAGGAGCACCAAAACCAAAGAGTGAGGTTCGGCCATGGTGTATGGCCGAACCCCACCAAGTGCTATGTATGGTATTTTATTTGTAAAGGGTTTAAAAAGATTAAAATGGAGTGACAATGGTGGATGATTAATGGCTAGTTGATTAATATGTGAATGCTTAGAGATGAATGGATTAGCAATTAGATTAAAAATGATTAAAGGATCAAAATTTATGATGGTGAGGTTCGGCCATGTTGTATGGCCGAACCCCACTAAGATGGATTTCCATGGACCATTTTTATGGGTTAATTGGAGTTAAGAACATGGTTAGAAATTATTAATGGTTCTATGCTTTTGATTAAGGAATCACATATGATTATCTTGGGACTTAGTATTAAGTAAGTAATCAGCCATGATAGATGATGACAAAAGGGACAAAAATCAATATGGTGAGGTTCGGCCATGTTGTATGGCCGAACCCCACTAATGGTAATTTGGTGGACTTAGTTTCTTTTGAAGTGGTCAACTTGTAATATAATTGGTCAAATCAAAATGGAGACTTATGTATGATGGATTAAAGTAAATGAAAGGTTAAACAAGGGTTAGGCCAATGGCAATATTGTAAGTATGGAATGAAAAGATCAAAGGACTTGAAAAAGGGGCCAAAACCAAAATGGTGAGGTTCGGCCATGTTGTATGGCCAAACCCCCACTAAGATGGATTTTCATGGACCAAGGTTTATGGGATTAGGTGGTTACCAACGGTGGATGATTTATTGTTAAGTGATTAACTAAGAAATTAGGAAGTAATGAATCAAAGGAAAGAATAAAATCAAATAGGTGAGGTTCGGCCATAGTGTATAGCCGAACCCCACAAGTTGTTGTTTTTGGACTTAGGTTATTATGTGGGTTAGATGAGTAATGTATAAATGGATAAATCAATGGAATTGTGTGATTGGGCTTAAGAACCCAAATGAGGGACTAAAACAAAATAAGTGAGGTTCGGCCATGGTGTATGGCCGAACCCCACAAGGTGTGTATATGATTTTGGACATTAAATCAAGGGTGCCCATATAGACACCGACGTTTTCTGCCAGTAGACACCGAAATTCAGATTTTAGGTGAAAATTACCATTCTGCCCTTGCACGCAGAATTGACATGAAGGAATCGATCGATTGAAGCACGAGCTAATCAATCGATCGATTCCCTTTTGCGAACGACAGGAAGAAAGCAAACTAGCGTAACAAATCGATCACACGATGAAGCGATCGATCTGTTTATGTATGCTAAAGTAATTATATTATTTAAATAATAAAATTTCCTTTAAAACTTTAAAGTTATTTTTTTAGCACTGTGTATTTTCAAAATTTCTCAAATTGAATATCTGGACTAATTACGATAACCTGATAAAAATACTTTAAGACTTCAAGGTCTTTTGACACTCCTAAATATTTAAAACACAATATTTTACAAATAAGGGTATCCCTAGGGTGTGCCGAAAACACATTTAGAAGTGTCAAAAGACCTCGAAGTCTTAAAGTATTTTTATCAAGTTATCATAATTAGTCCGGATATTTAATTTGAGAAAATTTTGAAAATACACAGTGTTTAAAAAATAACGTTAAAATTTTATCTTTCCTTTAAAACTTTAAAGTTATTTTTTAGGCACTGTGTATTTTCAAAATTTCTCAAATTGAATATTCGGACTAATTACGATAACCTGATAAAAATACTTTAAGACTTCAAGGTCTTTTGACACTCCTAAATGTGTTTTCGGCACACCCTAGGGATACCCTTATTTGTAAAATACTGTGTTTTAAATATTTAGGAGTGTCAAAAGACTTGAAGTCTTAAAGTATTTTTATCAGATTATCGTAATTAGTCCGGATATTCAATTTGAGAAATTTTGAAAATACACAGTGCCTAAAAAATAACTTTAAAGTTTTAAAGGAAAGATAAAATTTTAACGTTATTTTTTAAACACTGTGTATTTTCAAAATTTCTCAAATTAAATATCCGGACTAAATTATGATAACTTGATAAAATACTTTAAGACTTCGAGGTCTTTTGACACTTCTAAATGTGTTTTCGGCACACCCTAGGGATACCCTTATTTGTAAAATATTGTGTTTTAATATTTTAGGAGTGTCAAAAGACCTTGAAGTCTTAAAGTATTTTTATCAGGTTATCGTTAATTAGTCCAGATATTCAATTTGAGAAATTTTGAAATACACAGTGCTAAAAAAATAACTTTAAAGTTTTAAAGGAAATTTTATTATTTAAATAATATAATTACTTTAGCATACATAAACAAATCGATCGCTTCATCGTGTGATCGATTTGTTACGCTAGTTTGCTTTCTTCCTGTCGTTCGCAAAAGGGAATCGATCGATTGATTAGCTCGTGCTTCAATCGATCGATTCCTTCATGTCAATTCTGGGTGCAAGGGCAGAATGGTAATTTTCACCTAAAATCTGAATTTCGGTGTCTACTGGCAGAAAACGTCGGTGTCTATATGGGCACCTTAAATCAAATGGGACTTTAGTTCGACTTGTTGTTAGATAACAAGGTGACGGGACCTCACAAGAAGTATACGGTCGTGAACGATTTTCGAACAAAAACGCGTGGTCAAACTAGTTGTCATTGGTAGGATTCCTACATCATTGAAACCATGGATATGTATTATGTATTTATGATGATTTTATTTCATGTTTGATAAGTTATTTTGGTATCAAACAATATGTTGCAATTATGGGATTTTCATGCTATGTTTTGTAATATTCTATAGCATGTTCGCATCTGCATCTCATGCATGGCATGGGAGGGATGTTATGTAACCGGAGACCCACGTTCCGTCGGGGCGTCCGTAAGTCGTGAGGGGATACCTTGATTAGGAGAATTCCATCAAGAGGTTACATGTACTATGATGGGTGGGACTCATTGCATATGATAGCATGGAATGGCATTGAATCGGCATGATTATGATCTTTATTATCATGCAAGGTTTCTAGTTTTTATCTGTATGATTGGATCTCTATTATCATACACTATTTTGGATATGATGTTTTACAAGTATGATATGGTATATTATATCTGGATTTTAGATACTAACCCATGTGTTAGCTCTAATTGGAATACTTACTGGGCGCGTTGTCTAACGCCCTACTTCTACCCTAGTTGATGACAAAGGAAGGGAACGGAACAAGGACGTGATTGGAGCCAAGCTTAGGAGCTTGGATGATTAAGCTATATGTTGTTTATGTTATTCGGAATTGTAACAAAGTAGATTTATTTGCTATGGATTGGATGGTTAATGTTTGGATATTTAAGTTATGATAATTATTATTAAGTGTTGGACTACCTTGCTATCTAAAATGGAATAGGATTGTTATCCTATTGTTACTCCGCATATATGATTTATTCCGCAAGTTAACTTGAGTACGTGTGAATCATTTTAGTGGACTTGGTCCACGTACATGTATGGTTGGCCAGTTAAGGGTCGGGCTTTGGAAGCTCAGACTTAGCTCGCGTCGTGACGTCCCGCTCTCTATCACTTTAAAAAAAAAATAATAGACTCTGATTTTCGAAAAGCGTAGTGAAAAAGGGCGGGGTGTTACAAATATTAATTCCGCAATATGTTTATTTTCTGCAAGTATAGCTTTAATGCGTGTGAACTGTTTTAGTGGACTCGGTCCACGCACACGTATGGTTGGCCAGTTAAGGGCCGGGCTTTGGAAGCTCAGACTTAGCTCGCGTCGTGGCGTCCCATTCTCTCTCACTCTTCATTTAAAAAAAAAATAGACTCTGATTTTCGGCGAGTGGAAAAGGGCAGGGCTCTCACAGTTGGTATCAGAGTGAACCGGATGTATGAATCTTTCAAAGTAAGATTAAGACGGTATCATATCTCACTAACAAGATAAGAATCCCAACTGTCAGACTCTTTGGAGTCTGCTGCACGGGCGCCGGATTAATTTACTTTGTTAAGAATCCGACTGAAGCATTCAAACTGAGAACAACACTATAACAACAAAGGAATGACAATCACTATAAACACGGATTTATCAAACATAGCAAAGTAGGACATATGTCCCCGAAACAAGAGACATTATGTGATACATAGGAAAGTTCCCCAAACAAGAGACATTATGTGATACATAGGAAAACTCCCCAAAACAAGAAATACAAGATGATGATTAGGCAATTTCCCCAAGTATGTGAACATAGATTCTGATGAGAAACTAAGTCGATTCAAAACCCAACTTTGGGAGACCTTTAGCCTCTACTGGTTCCACTAGAAGTTTTCGTTCCAATCATCCCTCCACATAAGTATCTGTCTCTCAGGTTCCTCGAGGTGTGAGCACCTGTTTCCAGTGTGGTCAGCAGGGCCATTTCAAAAGAGAGTGTCCATAGAACGATAGATCTTCTCATTTCAGGGGTTCTTTCCGTCGTCCAACTCGACCAGCTTAGTCGCAAGGATCTAGAGCACATGACCAGGCAGGACGGGCACCTATTCCGACAGGATCTGGACGACTCAATACTTTGGCTTCTTCTCTAGAGACGGTGGATCACTCAGTGATTCAAGGTATGGCAGTAGTTGGTAGTTCCTATGCTTGTGCGTTATTTGATTCAGGTGCATCCTACTCCTTTGCATCTACTGCCTTCACATCTGTTACTAGCACTTTAGTACAACAAATGTCCACTGCACTTACCATAGTATCTGTAAGGCCCCGCCCTTTTTCACCCATTTTTCGAAAATCAGAGTCTATTTTTTTTTTTAAATAGAAGAGTGAGAGAGGGCGAGGACGCCACGACGCGAGTTAAATCCGAGCTTCTAAAGCCCGCCTTAACTTGGCCAACCCCACTCGTGCGCGGAGCTAAGTCCCGAGCCGGTTCACGCGTAAGAAAGTAAGCTCGCGGATTATAATTATTGCGGAACATGATAATAGAGTCTATCCTACCGGTTTTTAGATAGAAGGGAAGATACAACATTGAATTACCAAAATGCCCCTAAGTTCATAATTATATCACAAAATGTAATCGTCCATAAGCAACGTCCAAAACATCGCAAGAATGTAAAATTATACAACCCGACAAGCTAAGTTACTTTCAAATTCATCGCCAAAATGTAAACGTAAATAAAACTAAGACTGCACTGCCCAAGCTCCTAAGCTTGGCTCCTGTCATGTCCACCGCTTCCGCCATCCCCTGCGTCATCAGCTAGGGTAGAAGTAGGGCGTTAGTCAACGCGCCCAGTAGGACTCCGAGTAGGGCTAGCACATGGATTAGTGATACACACATACCGATACAATAAAATACAACAAAATAATCATGTGATGAATGTTATGCTATGGGTGCTTATGTCATGTGTCCCACCCATCATCTGTATGATCATACAATATCTTGTTCCCCATGTTTGCTTCTCGGTCGCCCCGACGGAGCATGGACTCCGGTTATCGAACTATCCCCATGTGTGATTCTCGGTCGCCCCGACGGAGCATGGACTCCGGTCATAGCCCTCAGGCTATCCCCATGTCTGATTCTCGGTCGCCCCAACGGAGCATGGACTCTGGTTTCATTATTTTCCTGCCCATACCATGCATGAGATGTACGTGCATTATGCTAGTAGTATATAGATAAACCATATTCGATATACCATACATAGTCATATGATGCATAATATTAACAATAATCCATGATATCTATCATGTAATTCATAATTAAAAACCCATCATAGTGCAAGTCCCATAAATCATAAATCCAGCATAAATCAAATCAAGATAATTTAAAACACCATCACATATCCATCGCTTACAAAGAGGTAGGAATCCTACGAATACCGTGTCGCGTTCCGTTACACTTTCGTTCGATAATCCGGTCGCCGATCGCGTACCGTTTGCGACGTCCGATACCTTATTACATTTAACCGATTACTCCATACGTTCCATGATTAAGTTCCTAACTAATCATAACCCTAGGTCCATTCAATGATCTTAAATACATTATAAGTTTATCGAAAATCGGCCCTTAACTTAGCCCATTATCCATTGGTTTAATCACATACATAAATCCGATCTTGACCATTTCGAATATTCAATTGAGCGAGCCTAAACACAAATCTATACGTTTCTTTTCATCTTTCATATTGCATCGAATTTTACATCTAATCCACATAGGGTTCGGCCATGTACCATGGCCGAACCCATGGTTCCTCAATGTGGCTAATAATTACCATTTTGCCACTTTCTCTTCCATGGTAAATCTTCACCCACTTATGTCTATTTTAAGTCTAGATTTCATCCCATAACTTAGACCTATTTATGATTCCATAACATCCCAAAATCAGCCACCTATTATTTAATTTTTGAAAAACATTTAACCCTATATAACCTTTCACATTTGGCCCTAAAGGTGGCCCACACTCATGACCTCCAAATGGGTCATGGGTTCGGCCATACACCATGGCCGAACCCATGGTGCTATTTTCCATTCCCTTGGGTCCATTCTACTTTCTTAATCCAATCTCCAATGAATTTAATTTATCCATTCAAGTCCCCATTTTTCATTCCATTTTAAACCTCACATATCATTTTTTAAATCCATTAAAATCTAGCATTCTTCTACATTATTTTCCATTTATTAAATCCACTAATCACTACCCTAAGGTTCACCTTTATGGATACCATTTTTCAAAGACTAAGTTTTGTCCCAAAATAATCCAATTTAAAATCACAAAACTTTAATCATTTTGGCCCTTTAAATCAAACTCCCTAAGCATGATACATGCATTAACCTTAGCCTAAAATTGATCAAAATTTGGGTCATGGGTTCGGCCATACACCATGGCCGAACCCATGATGTTTCTTTCCCCATTTTTCTTGGTTTCATTTACCCTTTTTAAACATACCTCTAATTAAATCATCCATTTAAATCACCAACATCACATATCATACTTGAAACATCCATACAATCCATCCATTTTTTTTTCTTAACCATTTTCTATACTTTCCACATAAAGAGAATTATTAAATACCACCAAGGGTTCGGCATACACCATGGCCGAACCCATGGTTCATGGCTCATCATCCATTGATGCCATCCTTAGACCATGTTTTTGTCCAAAAGAAATCCCTTTTTAAAATCAATAATCCTCATTCATTTTGGCCCTCTAAAATATATCATTCACTTTGTAAATCCATTTAAATTTCATCATTAACTTAACCTAATTTCTTCATATCTTCAAACCTAATAATCTTAATAATCACTCATTATTCATCATGGGGTTCGGCCATGCTACATGGCCGAACCCTATGATCATTCATCCATTCCATTCTATGCCTTTAAATCCTCTTTAAAATCACTATTAAAATCACTTGAAAACTAATTATCATACATCATTCTCCACCATTTCAAACCTTCAAACCTTAATTAAAAATCATCCCACATTAGCCATGGGGTTCGGCCATGCTACATGTCCGAACCCTAAGATCCATTCAATCCATTAAAACTTCCATCTTTTCCATACTTAATCCATTCATTTCATTTTTTCCTTAGACCATCTCTTCCATTTGATGGATTTTAGATCCATTCCATAGCCTAAAATAATTTGGCCACCATCATATGGCAAGGATGGATTTCAAAATTAAAAAACCCTAAATAATAAATTTCTTGTTTAGAACATACTTACTATCCGACGACTCCTCCGGTCTTTGTTGCTCCCGTCAACTTCCTTGGCCTCTTTTCTCCTTCCTTTCCTTGTTTGATTGGCTAGATGAGCTTGATCAATGGTGGGACATGCTTGGATTGGTTAAGGTAAATGAGGTTAGGTTAAGAGAGAAAGAGAGTATGGAGATGAGGGAGAGATCTTCAAGGTTCTTGATCTTGGTGGCCCAAGACTTATTTTCTTCTCTTTTCTTCTTTCTTTCTAAGTTTTTCTTCTAAGTTTTCTTTTCTCCTCTTGCAAGGTGAGGGACGAATTTCATGTGTGTGTGGGGAGATAGAGTGAAATTGGTTAGCTTGGAAATGGGAGGGAGGTGGTCGGAGTAGCCTTCACTCAAGCATTAACTTTCTCACCAACCAAGCATGGGTTGGCTTGACTTTGGTGGGGGTGGTTGAGCCCAATCCACCATTTAAGCCCATGGTTTTATTTTGTGTTTCTTAAGAGTTGTTTGTGTTTGTTGGAGTGGTTTTGACCCATTTGACCAATTTAGATTAGGTTAATTAACTTAGATCCATTTGATTTTAGGTTAAGTTAATTAAACCCCATATTTCATTTAATTCCATAAATTTCTTCTATAAGATCCACCCATGGTTGACCAAGTCAACCATGGTGGTCGGCCCCAGTATCCTTGGGTCCACACCCCTCCATGGGTGAGGTGGAGGTGGGCCCCATTGGCCATGTTACCTTGGTCCATTTATTACCTAACTTAGGTGATTTAAATTTTATTAATTGTATCCCTTTTATTGGATCACCATTGGGCCCATGGCCCAATTTGATTCTTGTCTTACCCATTATCTTAGGGCTTAGTTACCTTGGCCCCTTGGGTCCCATATGGCTCTTTGACCCAAATTGACCATCTTTGACCCGATTACTTACCATTGACCAATTACATGTATCAATTCCAATTCAAGGCCTATTGGGTAACCATTGGGCCCATGGCCCAATTAGATTCCCTCCTTTTCCACTTACCTAAGGATTTGAACCGATTTTGATCCATTGGGCCCCACATGGCTATCGGGCCCACTTGACCATCGTTGACCCGATTAATCCTCATTGACCCGTTAAATGGGTTTCATCCAATCCATGGCCCAATTGGGCTATCCTTGGGCCATTGTCCCAAAATTTGGTCCATTTGGCATTTTATTATATCAAACTTCAAATTAAAATGAATAAATGCCAATATATATATTTATCAAAAATTCAGGTTATTATAGTATCCCCTATTGGTAGACGATGACGACAACTGGTGGGTATATCGATCCCACGATAGATACAGTGGTCCCATGGTAGATGTGACGGTTCTATGGATAGATATTATCTTCCCATGGATGAGGGTTTCCATGGTGGTTTGGATTGATGCCGGATATTGGCATTAGGGTAGACGTATTGGTAGTGTGAAGGACATTTTGGTCCCATAGTTGACATATTGGTCTTATGAAAGACATTTTGATTCCATAGTCGACATATTGGTCGTATGTTAGACCTATTAGTCCTATGATAGACATAATGGATTATACCCATGGAGGGGTATATTCATGGATCTGATGAACAAAATCTTTCGTCCTTGTTTGGACAAGTTTGTAATCGTATTCATTAACGATACCCTGATTTATTCCAACAATCGGGAGGAGCATGCAGAACATCTAAGGATAGTCTTGGACACCCTGAAGAAAAATCAGTTGTATGCCGAAGCAAGTAAGTGCGAATTCTGGCTATCTAAGGTTGACTTCTTAGGGCATGCCATATCAGCGGAAGGAATAGCCATGGACTCGGCTAAAGTGGCGGCAGTTAGGGACTGGAAAGCTCCCACGAATGTGACCTAAATCCGTAGCTTTCTGGGATTGGCTGGTTATTATAGGAAGTTTATTATGGACTTCTCCAAGATTGCATCTCCACTTACCCGACTCACTTAGAAAGGAGTCAAATTTGAATGGTCTGCTGTATGCAACCGAAGATTCAACGAACTAAAGGAGAGGCTTACGACTGCACCTATCCTGATTTTGACGGAAAGAGGCAAGGGCTATGAAGTATATTGTGATGCTTCAGGTGAAGGACTTGGGTGTTCTTTTACCTAAAGTCATCACGTAGTGGCTTATGGTTCAAGGCAGTTGAAAATTCATGAACGCCACTATCCCACACATGATCTGGAATTAGCCGCAGTGGTCTTCTCTTTTAAAAACTGGAGACACTATCCCTATGGCGAGAAGTTTGAGGTATTTTCAGATCACAAAAGTTTGAAATATTTGTTTGATTAGAAGGAACCTAATATGAGGCAGCGCTGATGGATGAAATATCTGCAAGACTATGAGTTTATGCTTCGATATCATCCGAGGCAGGACATATATACCTCAAGGCTGCAGAAGAGAGTTGTTGACAGATGATCATCAATCAAAGCTCTCCATCCATCCGGGTAGCACCAAAATGTACCATGATCTGAAAAGACATTATTGATGGCATGGACTCAATTGACACGTGGCTGACTTTGTCTCTCACTACTTTACTTGTCATCAAGTAAAGACAGAAGAACATTAGAAGCTGGCAGGATTGCTCAAACCCCTACCCATATCCGAATGGAAGTGGGAACACATTGCCATGGACTTTGTGACAGGAATGGCAAGGTCTTCAAAGGGTAATGATTCAATCTGGGTTATAGTGGACTGTCTGACCAAGTCTGCACATTTTCTCCCGATCAAAATGATAGACTCGTTTTAGACTTTGGGACGGTGGTATATAAGGGACATCATCAGGCCACATGGTAAACCCAGGACTATTGTGTCTGACAGAGATGGCAGATTCACTAGTAGGGTGTGGCAGAGCATGCAGTTGGCTATGGGGACAAATTTATTATACAGTACAACTTTCCATTCACAGACCGACGGTTAGTCGGAAAGAACAATACAAACATTGGAGGATATGCTCAGAGCCTGCATACTAGACTTCAAGGGTAGTTGGGAAGATCACCTACCACTAGTTGAGTTCTCATACAACAACAGTTACCATGCAAGCCTCAAGATGGATCCATTTGAGGCATTGCATAGTAAACCCTGCAGATCCCCAGTGTTGTAACACCCTGCCCTTTTTCACTCGAAATCAGAGTCTATTTTTTTTTTTAAAATAAATAAACAAGTGATAAGAGCGGAGTGTCACGACGCGAGTTAAGTTCGAACTTCTAAAGTCCGACCCTTAACTGGCCAAACCTATGTGAGCATGGATTAAGTCCATGAGAATGGTTCTCACATAGTAAAGCATAAACTTTGCGGAATATTACTTAAAGTAGTTGTGGATTATAATGGAACCTATATCTACTCCATTTTATTAGATAGCAAAGTACATAGTCGATTATCCAAAATTATCTTAAACTTAAACATTCATTCCAAACCATACCAAACCATAGCAAATATTACTAAGTTATTACATGCCCACATCTAACTAACAAATTACATGTCCATGTAAACTTAAACAAAATATCCATAAATAAAACCATTCAAATGCCCAAGCTCCTATGCTTGGTTTCCTTCGCGATCCTCGACCTTTCCCTTTCCTGTGTCATCCACTAAGGATAGAAATAGGGCATTAGAATAACACGCCCAGTAGGTCTTCCGATTAGGGCTACCACAAGGTTAGTTTAAAAACATGCATATAACATAATAATACATGATCATCAAAATCTTACAAAAACAATGTTATGTATGTATGCAAATGTAATGAGTCCCACCCATCACAAGTATACATAGCCTCCTCTTGATGGGATTCTCATCATCAAGGTACCTCCACGTAGGTTGTTCGGACGCCCCGACGGAGTGTAGACCCTTCGGTTTCCTCTTGATGGGATTCTCATCATCAAGGTACCACTACATAGGTTTTTCGGACGCCCCGATGGAGTGTAGTCTCTTCGGTTACATAACCATCACCCCATGCCATGCATGAGATGTCAATGAATACATGCCATTTGTAAATAAATCTTAGCATTCAAATCCTCTTTGAAACATAATAGTTTAACACATATCTCATAAAAATCAACATAAAACAATAAATATAAATTGTGGTTACAAAAAGGTAGGAAACCTACTCAAAAGTCACTTACAAATATCCGCTCTTCTTAAACTGTCACTCGTTCACGATTTGCGCACTGTTCAAGAAGTCCCGTTACCTTTTTTATATAACAACAAGTCAAGATACTATCCATTTGATTTCCAATTAAATCTAAGTCCAAAAACCACCTTGTGGGGTTCGGCCATAAACCATGGCCAAACCTCACCTACTTGAATTTGATCACTTCAACACCATCCAATTAACTTAATTTAAACACCTCAAACTACAAACATTCCTTCTTAGGGTTCGGCCATACAACATGGCCGAACCTTACCACTTTGGTTTTGACCCCTCTTTCAAGTCCTTTGATCATTTCATTCCATATTTACAATATTGCCACTTGTAACACCCCAATTTTTCAATAAAATGGAAAATTACGAAAATGCCCCTGAATTATTAAATTAATTATTTTGTGATGTCAAAATAAGAAATGTTGGGGCCTATTGCTCAAATTAAGGTCGTATGAGCACATTATATGTATATCAAGTTGATTTGGATGGGTTATGTACATCAATTGGGTTGGAAATGACTAAATGGGTCAAAGGGCTCAATTGGACCCAATGGGTCAAAATGGATGATTTGACCATTGTGTAAGCTTAAATTAAATAGGGTTAAGCCTATTTGATGGGAAATCAAGTAGAGAAGAAATGGGTAGACATGATCCATATGGGAAAACCACTTACAAATGACCAAAATACCATAATTGGGTCATAGAGTCAAAACGGGTCAAGGAGCTAAAGGGGGGACCCAACGGGTCGGGTTGACCAGTTTGACCACGGATGACCGTGTGGGCCTCAATTGAACTCAAGTGTGAGTTAATTCAACTTGAGTTGGGTTGATTTGAAATGAATTGGATTTAAGAAATGAGTTGACTCAAACTTAGTGCATTAAAAGTGATGAGTTGGATGAGTTGGTTTAGAATAAAAATATTCCGAGTTAGGTGAGTCAAGAGGAGATGGAAATGAGTTGTATTCTCACACAACAATTAATCTGAATTAATCTGAGCCGTTGGTATGAAAGGGTGCTTTGGCAAAGCCAAAAGACACCAAGGTTGGGCGGCACCTCTTCATGAAGGGTTGCATTGGTTCATTTCCCATGTGATACAATGTTTGGCACCAAGGGGTGCAATGTTTGGCACCAAGAGGTGTCTTGGTTAACACCCTTTGCCCCATCATTTTTAACAACATTAATGAGGGAGGATGAATGGGAGTTGGGGGGCTGAAACTATAAAAGAAAGCCTACCCATACATGGCCGTTTTTCACACCAAAGAATCCAAGAATTCCCATCTCTCTCTCTCTCTCTCCAATTCGTTTTCTTGGCTGAACAGCAGAGGTTTGGCATCAGTTAATCAAGCCTAAACCAGCAAGGAATTAAGGAAAGAAAGAAGAAATAAAAGGGAGAAATCAAGGATCAAAGACAAGAAGAAAACTTGGAAAATTTGGTAAGTATTTTATGTGTTATTTGGTTTAATAACATGGAATGAATGGGGGTGAATTGGGCCATGGTTATGGCCGAATACATCAAGGTTTTAACCTTGATTAAGAGAGGCTTTAAAATGGTAAAGATGACCATTGGGTTCGGCCACCATGGAGGGCCGAACCCCATGTAAAAGTTAGGTTGGTTTTCATATTTTGAAACATGGAAACCATGGAGTTTTTGGTGGACTGTTTTTGAGTTTTATTGAGACTCAAATGCATGTTTAAACAGGGTTAAAAACATGGATCTGAATGATAAGGACTGAAGGTACCATGGGTCTAAATCAACGGTTTAAAATTGATGAATTGGACCATCAGGATCGGCCATCTTGGATGGCCGAATCCCACAAAGTTTGATGGTCATTTGGACAAATTGATGAACTTAGTTGGATGGTCTTGAGAGGTAATAAGGCAGCAAAGTTATACTGATACTATGACACCTAAAAACATGTTTGAAAGAACAAAACATAGACATGAGGTTCGGCCACCTTGGATGGCCGAACCCCATGTTAGTATTTGATGATTTTGATGAGTTTAAAACCATATAAAATATGGTGTTTGATGTAATTTGGTGAAGTTTAAACTTGTTGTTATTTGTTGGCCAATGTAGGGCTGAACCATGTCAATATCAGGGTTAAGATTACTGATTCAAATTATGGGTAATTGATGGATCAATCAGATCAAGAGAACCATTGGGTTCGGCCATGTGCATGGCCGAACCCCATGGGCTGTTTTTGGAATAAATGGACTAAGTTCATAGTTTGTGTTTGATATTATTCCCATGATTTTGTAAAGGGTTTAAAGTATTGTAATGGAGAACCATTTGATGATGGAAGAGTGGGAATACAATTCGGCCAGGTATAGGGCCGAATCCCATAAAATGACAAACTCTAAGTTAATGATGTTCGGCCATGGGCATGGCCGAACCCCACATGATGTGGATGGGTCGTAGATGTGATTGAATAAGTTATGACTTGCTGATTGATATATGGATAAGGTACCGGAAGTCGAACGACGCGCGAGTCGTGCCGGGTGACGCGAAAGAAAGATCAGTTACTGAAGTGATTTCAGTAGGTTTCCTACCTACTTGTAACCACAGATTTACCCAGTTTTCTTTGAGATTCTTATTTTATTATATGTGTATCAAATGATATATTAGCATTAACAAAATGGCATACAGGCATTGGCATCTCATGCATGGTCATGGGATGATGAATGAGGTTCTACAGTGTTACAATTATGGGTTACGTCCTCCTTAGGCGATGAGAGTTCCGCCAGGAAGAGTAACATGATGATCATAGTCACAATGGTCTCCTTGGGGCGAGAGAGTCCCGCCAGGAGGAATAATACGTGATATGAATCAGTCAGTGATGAAGAGATGGAAGTTGTATTGTGATTTATCTTGTCGGTGCATGGCACGACAAGTGATGGCTATGGATGTACATGATGGGGGAGGCTCATTGCATGTGCATACATCATAGCATTGTTTTACCTGTTTTGATGATCATATATTATGATATGTATATGCATGTTTTATATGCTAACATGTGGTAGCCCTGATTCGGGAATACTGGGCGCGTTGATCTAACGCCCTAATTCTATCTCAGAGGAGATTGCAGGTAAACAAAGGGAAAGGAAGGTCGTTGACCGGGAGGGGAGCTGAGCCTAAGTGCTTTAATGATGGATTTGGATTACGTTATATTACTGTCATTTGAATACTATTGTTGGACATGTAATAATTCGTTATTTGCTATGGTTTGATTAGGATAATAACCTTTGGATGGTTGATCTATGTTATTTATATTTTAAGACTGTTACTTGCTATCTCGTCTTTCTATTCCGCAATTAATCTAGATTATTCCGCATGTTGACGTTAGTTCCATGTGTGATTCACTATCATGGTCTATTCCATGTACACATGGGTGGCCAGTTAAGGTTCAGACTTGGGTAGTCTGAACTTAACTCGCGTCGTGACGCCGCCCGCTCTCTTTTGATGTTTTATTATTGCTTTTAAAAAAAAAAATGGACTCTGAAATTCTCGAAAAAGTGCGGGGCGTTACACCACTAGCCTAAACCCTTGTTTAATATTGCTAACAACCAATGTCCAAAACAAATCCACCTTAGTGAGGTTCGGCCATACAACATGGCCGAACCTCACCATCTTAAATTTGGTCCTTTAATCCTTCATATATAAGACTAATTACCAATCCATTCATCTAATTATCTATCCCTTAATCATCTACCATTGTCACTCTATGGGGTTCGGCCATACACATGGCCGAACCCTATATTTCCTTATTTCCATTAAAACCTTTATCCATCTATGAATGGTTCTCATAATTCTATCCATTTGAATAATTTTAGACGTTTTAAAACAAAACACCATACATAGCACTTGGTGGGGTTCGGCCATACACCATGGCTGAACCTCACCCCTTTTGTTTTGGTGCTCCTCTTTCCATTCTTTTTTTTGGTAAAAAAAATATATCCATGTGTAACGCCCCGCCCTTTTTCACCCGTTTTCCGAAAATCAGAGTCTATTTTTTTTTTTAAATAGAAGAATGAGAGAGGGCGCGGACGCCACGACGCTAGTTAAGTCCGGGCTTCTAAAGCCCGACCCTTAATTGGCCAACCCCACGCGTGCGCGGAACTAAGTCCACGAGAATGGTTCACGTGTAAGAAGTAAGCTCGCGGATTATAATCATTGCTGAACATGATAATAGAGTCTATCCTACCGGTTTTTAGATAGAAGGGAAGATATAACATTGAATTACCAAAATACCCCTATGTTCATATTTATATCACAAAATGTAATTGTCCATAAGTAACGTCCAAACCATCGCAAGAAATTTAAATTTATAAAACCCGACAAGCTAAGTTACTTTAAAATTACATCTCCAAAATGTAAACGTAAAATAAACTAAGACTACGCTTTCCAAGCTCCTAAGCTTGGCCTCCGGTATGTCCACTGCTTCCTGCCTCTCCTGCGTCATCAGCTAGGGTAGAAGTAGGGCGTTAGTCAACGCGCCCAGTAGGACTCTGAGTAGGGCTAGCACATGGATTAGTAATAATACACATACCGATAAAATAACATATAACAAAATAAGAATGTGATGCATGCCATGCCATGGGTGCCTATGTCATGTGTCCCACCCATTTTCCGTATGATCATACAATGTAATGTCCCCATGTTTGCTTCTCGGTCGCCCCGACGGAGCATGAACTCCGGTTATAGCCCTCAGGCTATCCCCATGTCTGATTCTCGGTCGCCCCGACGGAGCATGGACTCCGGTTATAGCCCTCAGGCTATCCCCATGTCTGATTCTCGGTCGCCCTGACGGAGCATGGACTCCGGTTTGTTTATTTTTTTCTGCCCATGCCACGCATGAGATGTAGTGCATTATGTTATGTAATATATATGTAACCCATATACTTGACATATCATACATAGCCATATAATGCATAATATTAAGATATAAACCATATGCTTCATAAACTTATAACTCATCATAAAATAAATCATAATCATAGATAGATCTATCATAGGCCAAATCAAAATAATTTAAAACACCATTACATATCCATCGCTTACAAAAAGGTAGGAATCCTACCGAATACCGTGTCGCGTTCTGTTACACTTCCCGTTCGATAATCCGATCGCCGATCGCGTACCGTTTGCGACGTCCGATACCTTATTACATTTACCGAATTAGTCCCTACGTTATCCATGATTAAGTTCATAATTGATCCATCTACTTAGACTCATTAATGGTCATTAATTATGTTACAAATTTATCGAAAATCAGCCCTTTCACTTAGCCTCATTTTTCGTGGTTTAAAACACATACATAAACCTGATTTTTGGCCAATTTAGATATTTCCAATTTGCGGCCTAAAACGCAGCAACTAATCGCTTCACTTAACCATTCACAAAATATCCGATTTTTATGTCTAATCCCTATAGGGTTCGGCCATGTACCATGGCCGAACCCATGGTTCTTCAATGTGGCCACTTATTACGGTTTTGCCACTCTTCTTCCATGGTAAATCATCCATTCATTTATGTGCATTCTAAGTCCAAGATTCATTCATACTTAGGTCCATTCAATCATGACCTAGCATCATAAAATCAGCCACCTAATATTTAATTTTGAAAAAAAACATTTACTCCCACACCTCATTCCACATTTTGGCCTAAGGTGTGGCCCACATATCATGACCTCCAAATGGGTCATGGGTTCGGCCATACACCATGGCCGAACCCATGGTGCCTATTTTCCATTCCCTTGGGTCCATTTTACTCCCTTTAATCCAATCTCCAATGGATTTAATTTATCCATTCAAGTCCCCATTTTCATTCCATTTAAAACCTCACATATCATTTTTATAAATCCATTAAAATCTAGCATTCTTCTACATCATTTTCCGTTTATTAAAACCACTAATCACTACCCTAAGGTTCTCCTTTATGGATGCTATTTTCAAAGACTAAGTTTTGTCCCAAAACAATCCAATTTAAAATCACTAATCTTCATTTGTTTTGGCCCTTTAAAAACCATATCGTACACTTTGTAAATCCATTTAAATTTACCCTTTACTTACCCAAATTTCCATTCGCTTAACCATATGTATAAATCATAATTTAGTCCACAAATGACCTAAAAACATTGGTCATGGGTTCGGCCATACACCATGGCCGAACCCATGATGTCTTTCCCTCATTTTTAACTTGGGTCATTTATCACATTTAGGTCCATTAAAAGGTACCTCCATGAGGGGATTTCATCATACATTTAGATCACTTCTTTTCCATCAATACTAACTTTATTTAAAGTCTATTAAAATCACCAACATTTTCTCATGATTTTCTCATTTTAACAATCCTTTAAAATCATCCATTTTTAATCATTTGAGGCCTAACTTTCATTAACCACTCTCCATATTTCCATTCTTATAACAACTCCAATAATTCACAATCACTAACCATGGGGTTCGGCCACCTTGTATGGCCGAACCCTATAGTCCTTGATTTCTTTTAAAACATCACAACTCCATTCGAATTAAATCATCCATTTTACATTACCCTTTTCACCCCATTTAAACATACATTCTATGCCTTTAAATCCTCTTTAAAAATCACTATTTAAACCACTTGTAAACTAGTTATCATAAATCATTCTCCACCATTTTTAAACCTTCAAACCTTAATTAAAAATCATCTACATTTACCATAGGTTCGGCCATGCTACATGGCCGAACCCTATGGTCCATTCAATCATTAAAAATTCCATATTCTTCATGTTCCATTCTATAACACTAGAATTTCACCCATGGATTCCATCATAAAATTTCTTCCAAAGGTTGCCTACATTTAACCCTTTAAACCCTTGAAACCCTAAACCATTCTCCATCTTTTTATTCTTATAAAAACCCTAATTAAATGCATTCATCACCAAATCATCCACCATGGGGTTCGGCCATGCTACATGGCCGAACCCTATGGTTCACAATTCTTCCAATTTTTTATACAACCCCATGCTTAAAAATTTGAATATAAAGCATCCCTAATCCTTTTTCTTAGCCTTCCATTTGATGGATTTTAGATCCATTCCATAGCCTAAAATAATTTGGCCACCATCATATGGCAAGGATGGATTCCAAAACTTAAACCCTAAATAATAAATTTCTTGTTTAGAACATACTTACGATCCGACGACTCCTCCGGTCTTTGTTCCTCCACTTGATTTCCTTGGCCTTTTCTCTCCTTTTTGTTGATCGTTGATCGGCTAGATGTGTTTGTTCAATGGTGGGACATGCTTGGATTGGCTAAGGTAAATGAGGTTAGGTTAAGGGAGAAAGAGAGTATGGAGATGAGGGAGAGATCTTCAAGGTTCTTGATCTTGGGGTGGCCCAAGACTTATCCTTTCCTTTTCTTTTCTTCCTCTTTTTTTTTTCTAAGTTTTTCTTCTAAGTTTTCTTCACTCTCTCCTTTGCAAGGTGGAGGACGAATTTTCTTGTGTGTGGGGAGTGCTAGAGTGAAATGAGTTAGTTTGAAATGGGATGGAGGTGGGTGGAGTGGCCTTTACTCAACATTTAATTCCCTCACCAACCAAGCATGGGCTAGCTTGACTTTGGTGGTGGTGGTTGAGCCCAATCCACCATTTAAGCCCATGGTTTTATTTTGTATTTCTTAAGAGTGGTTTGTGTTTGTTGGAGTGGTTTTGACCATTTGACCAATTTAGATTAGGTTAATTAACTTAGATCAATTTGATTTTTAGGTTAAGTTAATTAAGCCCCATATTTCATTTAATTCCATTAAATTCCTTCTATAAGATCCACCCATGGTTGACCCAGTCAACCATGGTGGTCGGCCCCACTATCCTTGGGTCCACACGCCACCTCCATGGGTGAGGTGGATGTGGGCCCCATTTGGTCATACCATTTAATCTTGATACATCTTAACTTAGATAATTTTATAATTATCTAATCCATTTAATTTATTTTAATTGGATTACCATTGGGTCCATGACCCAATTATATTCTTGTCTTACCCATTTATCTTAGGGCTTACCTACCTTGGATCCATTGGGTCCCAAATGAGTATTGGGCCCAATTTGACCATCCTTGACTCGATTAGTCCTCATTGACCCATTAGATGGATTTCATCCAATCCATGGCCCAATTGGGCCATTCTTGGACCCTTGTCCCAAAGTTGATCCATTTGGCATTTTCATCACATCAAATTCCAATTTAAAATAATTAAATGTCCAATATATATTGATTCGAAAATTCGGGCTATTACACCATGTCCATCACTTTCCCACATATTTTGAACCCTTTAAAAACATCAAAAACCCTTCATGGGGTTCGGCCATACACATGGCCGAACCCTATGGTTCTTTACTTTCCTTCAAACTATAACATACAATTTTATCATTTGATCCTTTGATGTTTCCCACTCATACTTCCATTTAGTCCCTTTAGAAATACATAAAAACCTTCCATTTAACATATCATTCATCCTTCATTTTCTTCCATGGGGTTCGGCCCTATGGTTCCTTATCTCTTCCTTTAAACTTCATAGCCATGATCATACCTTTTGATGGGTTCGGCCATTCATCATGGCTGAACCTAATCAACTTCTTTTTCATACTCAATGGTTTTTGTATATCCCTTTTAGGATTTGGACATACAATAGCCTGATCATGTTTCCTTGGCTATCTTACTTAATAAAAGTTTATTGAGCACCTACCGTTTCCGCGACTCCTCCGATTTGATCTTTGATTCGGCTTGTTCTTCCGTTTTCCTTTTGTTCCTCTTTAATCCTTAGCCTTCCTTCTTCTTCTTCTCTTTGATCTTCGGCCAATATATGAGCTTGATCAAGGTAAGATCACCTAGGGTTGGTTCAGCCAAGATGGAGGCGGGTTTGAGAGAGAAGCTTAGCACAATGCATCAACCCTTTTTGGTCTTTGAGAGGAGAACCGGCCTTGAGAGAGAGAGAGGGGGAGAATGAGATAGAATTCTCCAAATGTTTGATCTCCTTTTCCTTAGAATGCTGGTCGGCTAAGAGAGAGTGTGAGGGAGAGAGATAGCCAAGTGGGAGAGGGAGAGTTGAGCCTTGTTTGAATTTGAAAATTAAACCATAACCATCTCCATTATCTCTCCATTGTGTGCCTTTGAATTTGAAATAAACCAATACTCCTCTATTTGTTTGAATTTGAAAATTAAACCATAACCATCTCCATTATCTCTCCAACGTGTGCCTTACCCTTGTAATTGAAATAAACTCCTCCATTTGTTTAAATTTGAAAATTAAACCAACACTCCTCCATCTCTCCAACGTATATCTTTGTTTTGAATTTGAAATGTGTAACCAAAACTTCCCATCTCTCCAACATGCATCATTGTTTTGAATTTGAATTAAACATAACTTCTCCACCCCATTTGTTTGAATTTCAAATGTACTCCATTTGCTTGAATTTCAAATGTAATAACGTCCACCCCATTTATTTTGAATTTGAATTTTAAACCAACTTCATCTCTCCAACCTATAACCATTGTTTGAATTTGAATTTGAAATGTAAACCGTCCACATTCAACTCATTCAACTCACCATTTTAATTTAAGCTTGAGCTCACCCAATGGTCAAACAAGTCAATCCACGACCCATTGGGTCCCAATTGGGTCTTTTGACCCAAATAATCACCTTGACCCAATTAGATGTACATTACCCATTTAATTGAATTTGATCCTTATAACACGTAAATTGGTCCGCCCAATTTTCTCATCTACGGTCATAACCTTTTTAATTCATAATTTCAATGGCAATTTTCGTAAATATTGCTATATTAAAAATTTGGGATATTACAAGTGTGTTGGACAAAGACCGGTGAGCTTGCTCTTATTGAACCTGATCTGGTTACAGAGACCACGGAGCAGATCAAAATGATACGACAACATCTGCTCACGATACAGAGTCATCAGAATAGCTACGCTGACAAAAGAAGAAGATCTCTTGAGTTCGAAGTGGGAGACCTAATATTCTTGAAGGTCTCGCCACGAAAGGGACACATGAGGTTTTGAAAGAAAAGGAAGTTGTCACCCAGATATGTGGGACCCTTTCCAATCCATGAGAAAGTGGGGGAAGTGGCCTATCGTCTGATACTCCTTCCACAATTGTCAGGATTGCACGATGTGTTCCATGTTTCCATGCTGAGGAAGTATAACCCTGGCCCATCACACATGCTGAGTGTGCAAGACATAGAAGTGCAAAGCGACGTATCTTACATCGAGAGGCTTGTCCAAGTAATTGAGATGGAACAAAGGGTATTGCGGGACATAGCAATTCCGTTCGTCAAAGTGGTCTGGGACCGACACGGTAATGAGGAAGCCACTTAGGAATTGGAGTCAGAAATGAGAGCAGCTCATCTTGAGCTATTTGAATAATTTGTTTGAAACCCCACTTCGCTCGATTTTCGGGATGAAAATTTCAAAAAGAGGGTAATATTGTAACACCCTGAATTTTCATTATTTTATAATTTATTGGATTGGCCCACTTGGATTGTAATTTAATTGAAATTGAGATTAAAAAAATTGAAATGGACATTAGATGGGGAAGGAAATGGGTCAATTACCCAATTAAGACCTAATGGGTCATGGGTGACCTTGATTTTAAAGTAATTGGGTAAATTTAGTTAAATTAGTTGAATTGGATAAATTAGTGCATTTAATCATTAAAGTCCACCTCATCAAGTGAGGTGTCATGTGAGTGATGTGGCATTTCCATGTGCCATCCATGTCATCACATGGAAACCAACTAATCAAGGATGCCAAGTCATCAAGTGACATGGCCAAAGTGGGACCCAAGTGACATGTGCCACATGCATGGTCGACCATGACATGGGTTGACTTGGTCAACCACTTTTGGAGTTAAGTCTTGAATTGAGAGTTTTTGCTTAAGTTGAGAAGATGAAGGGATGAGATGGGAGGCTGGGATATAATCCATCTCATCTTAGGGAAGATAAAGGGTAGAGATGAGTTGGGAACCCAAGGGTCTTCATCTCAAGAGACATAAGCCACCCTTGGGAAACCAAGGGACTCTTTGGTAAAGCGAAGGGTCCCCTTGGTTAAACCAAGCCATAATGAGAGGAAAGGAAGAGTTTAAGTCTTAAACATAAAAACCCAAGGGGCACTCCAAATCCCTTGGCCGACCCCTCCTCTCTTGAACAAGAGATTTCTCTCCACACCTCTTCTCTCTCTCTCTCTCTACCACCTCTACCTCCATACACTTGGAGACTTTGAAGAACAAAGAAAGGAGAAGAAAAATTAAGGAAGAAGAGACATACCAAAAGAAAAAAAAAAGGAGATTGAAGGAAGGTATGTATAAGACTTAATAGTAATGGAATAGATCTAAGGAAAACAAAGGTTTGGCCATGGTGTGGCCGAACCCATGGGTTCCATGATTGGTTGGAATGAATGGCCAAAATTGTTATAAGGCCATGGAGTTGGAAATCCATCCAAAGGATGGTTATGGGTTGAAACAAAACAACCATAAGATTAAAGCTGAACCCATGTTATGATGATAGTATGACTGGATGGATTATGAAAAACTCTAACCTTTGTTAGAGGGAAGAATAAATTCACTAAGTGAAGTTGACTGAAAATTTACTGGCCAAACATGTAAGGGATCTGTTTGTATTTCAGCCGACAGAATCTTATGATTCAGTCGAATGAAAGTTTATGGGTCAAATACAGATGGGATCTATTTATGTTTCAGTCGACTTAATTCCAGATTGAGTCAACTGAATTAGAATGTTTTATTTTGGATTATCTTCCAAATGCCTCTGTCTATCTGGTAGGATGGAAGGGGTGATGAAATTAAAATGGAAAATCAAATTCATATATATGGTTGAATTTGATAAGGTAAAGAGTTCGCAAAGGGATTACGATTCATCTCACGCGATCGTTAGCGTCATCATTGCAAAACAAGAAAGGATAGTATATCGGGCATTTGTAGGATTCCGACCTCATTGAGAACACTATGGAGTACAATATGATACTTGTTATATTCAAAATATGAGAATACATTGTCTAAATAAATTGTATATGATTATGAGTTGATTTCAATGATATTATGTATTTTGAAATGAAATGGCATTCTTGCGTATATTACCTCATGCATGGCATGGGAGGGAACACATATGACCAGCAAACCAAGTTCTGAGCGGTCTGGACATAACTTGGGCTTAAGATTAGCTTATATTAAGCTATATAAACTGTTGAAATTTGGCTGCGTCCAGTTGATAGAAAAGGTACGGCGTAATTGGGCCAAAAAACCTCCTAGGTAGTAAGTCCCGAAATCCTGCGCAGAGGGAGGAGATCACACTCCATCGGTAATCCCGATTAATTTGTGAATGGGTATACAGTGCCCTAGTTGTTGCCGCCTCAAACATTGTGGACATAATTGGCCAAGGAAACCATTGATTGATTTATGATGTGATTGAGTATGGACATTGGGTGGGATTGCATTTGGCATTGACACCCATGACATGAAACTTATGTTAGCATGATTACGATATGGACATCATGCGTTGTTTTATTACATACAAGATGTTTTACAAATATGACGTTAATGATGTATATACCCTTGATTTATGTCAATCTAATATTACTCCCCTAACTAGAATACCTACTGGGCATGTTGACTAATGCACTACTTCTACCCTATAGATGATGGAACAGGAAATGATAAGGAAAAGGAGGTGGGACAGGAAGGGAGCCAAGCGTAGGAGCGGAGGACTTACATTTTGGATTGTAATAACTTAAAACTTATTTGCTATGGTTTGATAATCCTTAAGTTTATTGGAATATTATGGTGATTGGCTTTCCTTGCCTAATGGTGACAAGAAAATGAACAGTATCTTATTCGTATGAATTATTCCGCAAGCATTATGAAAAGCGTGTGAAAATGTTTTAGTGGACTTAGTCAATGCACACGTTATAGTGGCTAGTTAAGGGTCAGGTTTTGGAAAACTCGGATTTGACTCGTGTCATGACGGTTTGTCCTCTCTCACTTATTTTAAAAAAAAATATATATACTCTGATTTATGCAAGTAGAAAAGGGCGGGGCGTTACATGACTCGCATCGTAACGGCCTGTCCTCTTTCACTTATTAATATATATATATATATATATATATATACACTCTGATTTAAGCAAGTGAAAAAGGGCGGGGTGTTACAAGTTGATGGATTCCAAGTTTAGTCATCAAAGGTACGATCATAGTGGTGTGTTTGCAACACCAAATGCCACAATCTTTGTACCTAGGAGATAGACCATCATTCAAGTTTTGTTTTGGATTAAGATTCACT
The DNA here is from genome assembly GCA_022113865.1 of Chimonanthus praecox. Taxonomy (NCBI): domain Eukaryota; kingdom Viridiplantae; phylum Streptophyta; class Magnoliopsida; order Laurales; family Calycanthaceae; genus Chimonanthus; species Chimonanthus praecox. Next base: position 40,985,576 of record CM039086.1, on the reverse strand, counting down.
TCTATATTTTAGACCACTGCAAATGGACTCACAAAAGACTATGTGAGTTAGCATAGTAGAAAAGTGTTGTGACATGAAGAGAGAAAATTTGGCTAATTACAAGTCTAGAATGTACTCTTCTTGTCTATAGTACATATTCTACATGGAAAGCCATACATTCTGAAAGTTCCTTTGAGAGCAAGAACAACACGATTGACCCTAGAGGGGGAGTGAATAGGTCAATCGAAAATCGTTGGTCCTTTTTAAAATTATCTTGATTGATTAATTAAACGCAGTAGATACAACAATCAAGTCTGAGTCTGTTAGCAATGTCATTAACAATCAACATAAGAAAATAGCTCTAACACCACAAGCGCAAGGACACAAGATATATAGTGGTTCGGTTCGCCAACCTACATCCACACTGTTAGGACTCGCTCAACCTTGAGCTATCCCCAAATTCACTATGTGGGGACTTACATCACCACAATTAGAGTACGAATTTCACCTCACTGAATCGGTTGGGAATTCCACCCACCACTATGCCTGAGACAATACTCCAAAGTTTTTATAGTGGTTCCAGAGCAAATCCCCCTTAATCCACTTTCGGGTTAAAGGTTTTTAAAAACAAAATTAAAAACCAAGAAACACTTGCCTTGAAGTTATTTCTCGCTGATGTGTGCTTCTTGAAGATTCCACCCACTTAGTGCTGACGCTTCTCCTTGTAGCCATCGTATACAATCACTAACTCAGGGTGACAAGGAACTTGGTTGAACCAAACCTTTCCTAGATTAACTCTTTTCTTTCTCTTTTCCTCACTCAAACTCAATCAAAAGATTCGTTGATTATGGTTTTTCTTTCCTCCTCTCTTTCTCACTTTCAAACACAATCAATAGATTGGTTGTTTATGATTCTTTTCACAAGAGTGTTGAACGTTCCTTAGAGTGTAAAACTTTTTCGGCTCAAGGAAGATAATAAAACGATCACACAACACTCATATTTATAGAGGAGTCTTAAAAGGTCTTTCTGGCTGTTCAGGACCAACAAGTCAGTGTCACCGATGGGTTGGTGATCATATTTAGTACCGTTCAACCACCCGACTGTTTCGCATTAAATGCTCTCCCAATGGCATAATTACTTCCCAGTCGACAGGTCGGTGTCGATGGGTCGACACTCATGGTACCGATAGGGCGGTTCATAAAAGAGGCTCGGTCTGGGGCAAAAACATGCTGACAGTAGTTTCTAGTTTAGAAACATGTTACTCAGAACGACCTGTTATCCATTAGGAAGGGGACAGTCATGTTACTCTCGATCGGTCTTGAAATACCAAGATGCTTGCTTTATCGAGAGTCCATTTGAGTTCACAGTCCAGAACTCATAAGTCTTTTACCGACGAGTCGTCGACCACGAGGGGTCGTTTAAGTTCATCAACGACGGGTCGGTACATACGAGACTCTCGGCCAGAGGCATGTCCAAAATGACAGTCCAATGATCAGGAACTTCTATCATACTGACCGACCAGTATTTGACCACGATGGGTCATCCTGTCTCTACCGAGGGGTCGGTGAGAATGACTGGTTGAGTTGACAGTGAACTTAATTCATAACCAAGTTCGCTTCTATTTCACTGTCCCGCTTCCTCTATAGGTTTCTTTATGGTTTTACCATTTGTTCAACTAAGCCTAGGAATACTCCTCTCTCAGGTGTGGGTTCCACCTAAAGTCATCTATGACTTTATACATGTTTTTGTGATTGTCATTACGATGAGCTTTGAGCTTGGTGGAGCACGATCTTCATTCTTGATCATCTTGGATCTTTGAGCTTCTTAGCAAGTGCTTCTTCCCGAGTCATGGAATTGACAAACAGGTACTCGGCAAATCTGGGGCACTAACAATGTCCTCTTTTGTCAATTTCATGACAAAACCTAGAAGCTAATCCAATTACAAGCTCACCCTTATTACAACATATTTGAATATAAAAATATTACATTACATATACATATTCAAATGGAAAAACAAGACTATGGTCTGCACATATTCTTGTTCAGCTTGCTTCAATTCATAATTTCCTGTTTAAGCACATAAGCAAGCAACACTAGAGAAATCTTTAGAGGAGTTAGTCTAAACATAAATCAAAGGACTAAACGATATTTCCTAGCCAACAACACTACCCAGTGTTGAGAAGATTTTCTCCCCCAATCTTCTTGAGTTTGATTTTCTAAACTCCAAGCAAGCATTGGCTTCATCATAATCCTCCCCTTTACCCGTTATGGCTCTCTCTTTCTAGAGGCCCAAGCACTTTGGCTTAACCATGTACTCCCTCATGTTTACAGCTTCTACTAATTTTCTCACCCATTTTGTCATACAATTTACAAAGACTTAGTAGATATCATCAACACTTCATTTGTGTTTTTTGCACTTAATGATCAACTAAGTTCTGCTGCAACACATGGTTCTCCCCCACGGCTTAATGTACTTCCTTGTGCAACGATGCTTGTTTTTCTCCTGCTCAAGCAAAAACCAATTGGGCTGATTTTTTCCATGGGACAACTTATTTATTCAGCTTCCCTAGAGTTTTTTCCCTCTTCTCCAAGTATCTTTTGCAGCTTCTTAGACTCATCTCCCCCATGAAAGAAGCTATATTTTGTAGCTTCTCCAGATTATCTCCCCAATAATCTTAGTTGCTTCTAAGTTTATTTTTCAATCAAGATTTCTTTCAGGCTTGAAGCCTCCATCTTTTTTATACTGTCATGACTAGTGACAGTAGCTAATCAGCACACGTTTTGTGCTCCCCTAGACTCCAAGGATGTGTCTATCAGCACAGTCTGAGCCCTATCTCCTTGACATTCCAATGCAAAACCAACTCATTCAATCCTGCATGCTAGTCTATATAACAAGATCTATGTTAACCATGGGTAAAAGGTAGAAGGCATTCACACACAACAATACACACATCAATTTATAGTTAAAACATACCAGTAAAGCATCAAAGGTAGAGTTTTTTTTTTTACTCAATGTGCTTAATGTTTACACAACTCCAAAAAGTGACATGCTAAGGTGGTGTAATATCAGGAGGAGGAGCAGATGTGGAAGGTTGAGACTGACTTGATGTAATGCCAACCAGGATTTACTTCAGAAGGGTTTCATGCTCATCAAGTCTGTTTGAAAGATGGTTGAAGTAAACTTGGAGTCGTTTTTCTAAGGTTTTCAGACTTGTAGGAGTAGATCCAATTGCTTCTCCCTCTAGTTTTTTTTCATCTCCTTCTTCTGGTTTTTCAAACACTGGGTGGTCAGAGGATGAGGGATCCTTTTTCCCAAAGATAGACTCAGCTAAGCTTCTGAGAAGGCACTTTCGAAGAATTACCTCATCTATGGGTCTGGTGGATCTTGGCACTTCTCCTTTTCTTGGCTCGATTTTGATGTGCTCAGCTAGTTTAGACATAGGGTAACAGAAGGGAGGGTGTCCTTTCTTTGTTGATTTCCAGTACATAGAGATGGAATGGCACATCCAAGTAGACATGCAAAATTTATTTTTGCGAGCAACTTTGTCTAGGAGAACAATCACGGGGGGATTCAAATCAGCCATGTTCCCATGTCTAGGATACATATTAGAGCAGAATAGAAGATGGAGAACTTTATATTGTGGTAAAAAGTCCACACTTTTGATCTATATGTTATTCTTCCACTCTACTTATTTTCCACAAAGTTTTTTTGCAAATTTCTTTTGTTCTGGCACTTCTACTTAGAAGGAATGATGGGTAGAACAGTGTTTGGTACAAAGGGGATCTCAATAAGCTCAGAAACCAGTTGAGAGGTAACTCATACTAACACTTCATTTTTAAACAAAATTTTGAAAATTTTACTTTGGAGTCATCTTTCCACCCCAATGTACCAGATTCGACCATCCCTTGTCATGTACCAATTGCATAGCCCCACATTTATGCAGGTCAACTGCACAACAAGTTCGTTCTATATTGAAGTCTTTGAAACACCTTTGTCGAACTAGGGATTGAAGATATGGCCCAATTCCCTTTTCGTCTGAGGATTCTCCTCCCTCATCACTTATCCCAGAAGCTCTAACTCTTGCTTCGTTCTTAATTTCAGTGTTTTTTTCTTCCTCGTCTATGTCACCTTCTTCTCTGACTTCTTTCTGGTCATTGTGTTCTTATGCAGCTGGTTCTTCTATCCTTTTAGATGGGACTTGATGATGGGTTTACCGTACGGACTTGGATCTGACAAAAAGTAGTTTAGATTGAGGAGTATTCTCAGAATCTGAACCCATAAATCTTATTGGGATGCGGCTAGGTCTCGAGTCAGCAGATGTTTTCTACCTAGTAGGTTTTGGTCTCTTGGGAGGTGGAGAACTAGCCTCAGCCTATTCCTCCAATTCAAGATTTTGGAAACTCTTTGGCAACCTCATTTTTGGAATGGTTTCTTGGGTAAAGCTGAAACAAAAATGAGGGTGAGGGGGGGGGGGGGGGGGGGGGGGTGTTGAAGTTTTTGAGATTACCTGAACACGAGAAATCAGAATATCCGTGATACCTTGATTTCTTGAGGTGAGAGAAGTAAAAGCCCAATGTTTTTTCGTCGTGAAATCAATCCGAGATGTTTACCGACTGGTCTAGGGCATGGGAGTAAGAGGAGAAATAGCCAGCGCTTTAGTGGGAGGGAGAGAGAGCTGAATTCGAATGGGTTGTTGTTTTTCAAAGAAAAGATCTTGTTAACTTAAGCTTTTTGTCCTACTGACATGTCGTATTTCATAGATATGTCGAACCTTTTGACAATTTTAACTCCTTCCAACAGTGCTTAATTTTGCACAGTATCTACATGTCTGTCACACCGACCAATCTATTCACAGACATGTCGACTACAACTAGAGGTTTCAGATTTTAAAGCAATCATCCTTGATATATGTAACTTGATGGAGTTATATTTTAAGCACGACATTCATAGATTTATTTTAATGCATAGACATATCAAACATGGTTCATCAAATCATTAACCATTCACATAATAAAAAATTTACATTCCAAGGCATAATAAAAAAAAATTGAATGGAATGTATGGCTTTCCAAGTAGAATATGTACTATAGCCAGGAATAGTACATTCTAGACTTGTATTTAGCAAGTTTTTCTCTACTTATGTCACAACACTTTCTGCTATGTGAACTCACATGGTTTCTTGTGAGTCCATTTGTAGTGTCTAAGATATGCAAGTAAATCTTAAACCAAAACAAAGCATGATTAATGGTCTATCTTCTAGGAGCCAAAATGGTTGAGTTTGGTCTCTCATACACATTCCTTCGGGGAAATCTTGGTGGTCCAAACATTGGATATCTCAATTTCTTCAAAACTTGGCTAAGATGTCTCAACAAGTAGTCTTGCTTTGGGTTCATCTTCATTTGGAGGATCCTACTATTAGGCCTTGGTGGATACCTTTTAAAATTTACCTTAGGGCTTTGGAGGTATCCTTTAGCATTGAGATTTGGAGCTTGTTTTTAGGCTTTATTATCCATGCTCATCTTTCTAAGATTGCATTCCACTATATAATGTCCACCCTTGTGGCAATAAAAACAACTACCCTTATGTGTTTTAGACACATATCTCTTAGCAAACACACTTTGGTTAATAGGTCCATTGGTTTCCAACGTTGAACCAAGACCTAATCTTTCACCAAACCTTTTACCTATTTTTAAGAGTTTTTCCAATTTTTCTTCGCCTTGGGTAAATTTATCATGAAACTTGTCTTTATGATTTCTTAAGTCTTGTACTTCTATAGTCAGTTCAACCACATGTTTTTCAAGATTTTCTTTAGTGTTACTTAGTATCGTGATATCATCCCTGTCTTTTAATGATTCTTGGAGAAATACTTCAATTTCTTTGATTTTCAAAACTTCTTCACTTGAAGATTTTAGCTCTAAAACAAGAGAGTCATAGTCTTTCCTCAAGATTTCTAGTTGGTTTACAAGTTTTAATTTTTCATATTTAAACGTGTCTACCTTGTTAGCCAACTTCTCACTCCCTAGATACAGAGCGTTGTAAGATTCTTCATGCTCATCCTCTTTTTCAAGATTATCTGCATTGTTCTCATCTCCACTTGAATTTCCCTCTTGAACGTTACTAACAGAGGCTGTGAAACATTTTAATTTTTCACCTTTCTCCTAATTCTTCAATTTGTTACGAAAAGTGGGGCCTTCCATTGAGTTATTAAAAAATGTACAAGAATTTTTACTAGACTTATCTTGGATAAAAGTCCAATTACCTTCACCATGAGATTCATGCTTTTTCTCTAATTTTGTTTTCAAATAAGAGTAAACAAACAATAAATAAAAATGAGTACCATGATGGCGTTCTACCTCGGATCAACTTGGATGGTTAAATCCTTATAACGAGCACTAGGCTTTGATACCAATTGAAAGTCCCCTTGAGAGATAAAACAACATGATTGACCCTAAAATCGTTGGTCGTTTTTAAAATTATCTTGATTGATTAATTAAACGCAGCGGATACAAGAATCAAGTATGTGTGTGTTAGAAAATGTGATTAACAATCAACACAAGGAAATATCTCTAACACCACAAGCGCAAGGACACAAGATATATAGTGGTTCTGTTCGTCAACCTACATCCACTATTAGGACTCACTCAACCTTGAGCTATCTCCAAATTCACTCGGTGGGGACTTACACCTTCAGAATTGGAGTAAGAATTTCACCTCACTCAATTAGCTGGGAATTCCACCCACCACTGTGCCAGAGACAACGCTTTAGATTTTTTTATAGTAGTTCCGAAGCAAATCTCCTTTAATCCACTTTCGGGTAAAAGGTTTTTAAAAACAAAATTAAAAATCAAGAAGCACTTTCCTTGAAGCTCTTTCTCATTAATGTGTGCTTCTTGAAGAGTCCACCCACTTAGTGCCGACGCTTCTCCTTTTAGCCGTCGTATAGAAATCACTCACTTAGGGTGACAAGGAAACTTGGTTGAACAAAAGCTTTCCTAGATTAAGTATTTTCTTTCTCCTTTCCTCACTCATAAACTCAATCAAAAGATTGGTTGATTATGGCTTCTCTTTCATCCTATCTTTCTCACTTTCAAACACAATCAATAGATTGGTTGTTTATGATTCTTCCCACAAGAGTGTTGATTGTTGCTTAGAGTGTATAACTCTTTTCAGCGCAAAGAAGATAGTAAAACGATCACCCAACACTCATATTTATAGAGGAGTCTTAACGGTCTTTCTGACTATTTGAGACCGACAGGTCGGTGGCACCGATGGGTTGGTGATCATATTTATTACCGTTCAACCACCCGACTGTTGCACATTAAATGCACTCCCAAAGGCATAATTACTTCCCAGTTGACAGGTCGGTGTTGGAGATGGGTCGATACTCATGGCACTGATAGGTCGGTTCATACGAGAGTCTCGGTTTGGGGCAAAAACATGCTGACAGTAGTTCCTAGTTTAGAAACCTGTTACCCAGAATGACCTGTCACCCATTACCGAGGGGTCGGCCATGTACTCTCGACGGTCTTGAAATACCGAGATGTCTATTTTATCGAAAGCCCATTTGAGTTCACAGTCCACAACTCATAAGTCTTTTAGCGGTCGACCACGAGGGGTCATTTAAGTCATCACTGAGGGGTCGATGCATAGGAGACTCTCGGTCAGAGGCATGTCCAAATGATAGTTCAATGATTAGGAACTTCTGTCATACTGGCCGATCAGTCTTTTACCACGATGAGTCTATCCTGTCTCCACCGAGGGGTCGGTGAGAATGACTCGTCGATCTGACAATGAACTTAATTCATATCAAAGTTTTCTTCTATTTCACTGTCCATCTTCCTCTCTAGGTTTCTTTATGATTTTATCATTTGTTCAACTAAGCCTAGGAATAGTCATCTCTTACGTGTGGATTCCACCTAAGGTCATCTATGGCCATATACCTGTTTTTGTGATTGCCATTACGATGAGCTTTGAGCTTGGTGGAGGACGATGTTCATTCTTGATCATCTTGGGTCTTCGAGCTTCTTTGAAAGTGCTTCTTCCCGAGTCATGGAATTGACAAACAGGGACTCGGCAAAGTTGAGGCACTAACACATTCCATTCAAAGTATTTGAATTTTCTGTGCTTTGGAATGTAAATTTTGATCTTACGCATGTTTGATGAATTATTTTTGGCATATTTGTGTTTTGGAATAAATCTGTGTATACCATGCTTAGAATAGGATTTCTTCAAGTGGCACAAATTTGGGATGATTTTTTTACAATCTAAACATCTTGGTATAGTCGACATGTCGGTGGATAGAGTAGTCGGTGTGACAGACATGTCAGTAATGTGCTAAATCGAGCACTGTTGAAAAGGGGAAAATTGTCGAGAGGTTCGACCTGTCGATGGAAACGACATATAGGTGAGAGAGAGGTTTTAAATTCTAAGGGACCCTTTCTGCGAAAATGACAATTCGTTTGAATTTATCATCTCCTCTCCCGCTAAGGTCTTGTGGTCCCTCTTTCGCCTCCCATGCCCTAGACCAGTCGATACGACCTCTCAGAGTAATTTCTCGCAGGAAAACGATATGGTTTTTATTCCTCCCATCTCTAGAAGCCTGAAAATCACAGTTTTTGTGATTATCCTAGATCAAGTTAGGCTTTGTCTTCACCTCATCCACTTCCAAGCTACTGTTTAAGGATCTTCTCTTGGAAAAACCATGCCCAGAAAGATGGCAGCCCAGACACGTCTTAAGAGCTCTGAAGAATGAGGAAAAATTAGTTAGTGGCGCAAACGAACCAAAAGGTCTGCTTCTCGGTCTTGCCCTTGCCCTAGCTCTGGAAATCCAGTGTTTGGTCAGGAAACTCAACCAGACATTGAATAAGACTGTATCATTGACATAGATGTCATCTTTGTAGAAGAACAACGTGAAGAAAGGAGGGAAGATGCAGAAGAGGGGAATGGTCTTAGAACTAGTAATGTGGACCATGTCGTTATCACTGATGACAGCTGTGAGGATGAAAGTCGTCGGTCTGAGGACTTTTGGAGAGACACTGAGGAAGAAGAAGAACACGAATATCCCTATCAAGAGAATGTCAATCTGGACAGAAGGGTCTTCATATTTAAAAAGAGAATGGTACCTTGAAAGGAGTCTATATAGCATCTGGTTGTCTGTCTAGGATCTAGTCTCTACTATCTCATCCTCTGCTACAATTCAAGACTCTCGACCCCTTTCTCCTCCAGCACCTCCTTAAGATGGCTCTGCTTAGGATAAATTTCCATGTTCTCCGTTTTGAAAACTATTCGTTTTGATATTTTGTCTAAGCATCCATGATGTCCCCTTCTTAAACCATATGTACTCAATGCACATTTTCTTTATCAATGAAATGATATGGTTTGATTTAGTTTGATGTGTGTATTGTTGTCTTTGTGTGCCTTCTATCTCATGTCTATAGTTAACACGGATTTTATTAAATAGACTAACATATAGGTTGTGATGAGTTGGCCTTGTATTGGCATGTTAAGGGAGATAGGGATTGGGCTGTATAGTACACACATCTTTGAATTTTGGGAGAGCACAAAATATGTGTTGGTTAGTATCTGTCACTGGTTATGACAATGTAAGAAGGAAAGAGGATGAAAGCTTGAAAGGAAGCTTGATGAAAAATAAACTTAGAGGTAGCTAAGTTTATGAAGGAAATGAATCGAAGAAGCTAGAGCAGATAACTTTGAGTATGGGGGAGAAGATTCCAGGGAAGCTAGGACATTAGCTTAACTCATGGAAGAAATCAGCTAAGTTGGAACTCATCTTGTGCAGGGGCAAATAAATTATGATGCACGAGAAGTATGCATTGAATTGTGGGGGAACCGTGTGTTGGAGAAGAACTTATCCAAACACTAAATGCAAGAAGCATGGGGGAGCGCTTGAAATCCGATTCCTTCAAAATGAAGTGGAACTCGATGTTTGCCTACTAACCTTTGTCATTTGAATGACAAAATGGGGGAGAAATTAGTAGAAGCTATTAAGACACCAAAACCAATTATGGGGACTAATTGGTGAAGCAAAAGTGCTTGAGCCTCTAGGAAGAGAGAGCCATGAAGGGGAGGAATATGAAGAAGCCAATGGACAAGGGAGAATGTCTATGTTTGGAGTTTGGGAGATCAAACTCAAAGAAGATTGGGGGAGAAAACTTCTCAACACTGCTAGCTTGGATAAACTTGGTGATAAGCTTAAGCTATGGGTAGTGTTGGATGCTAGGAAATCATGGTTTATGGGGGAGAATGAATAATAATCTTGTTTAGTCCATGGATGCACAATTATGTTTTGGACTAACCCCTCTAATGATTTTTCTAGTGTTGCTTGCTTGTGTGATTGAATAGGAAAACATGAAATGAAGCAAGCTGAACAAGAATATGCGAAGATCATAGTCCTGTTGTTTCCAGTTGAATATGTACATGTAATTGATGTAATATTTTTGTATTCAAATGTGATGTAATAATGGTGGGCTTCTAATTGGGTTAGCTTCTAGGTTTTGTCATGAAATTAACAAACGGAGAGATTTTTAGTGCCCCGGCTTTGCCGTGTCCCTATGTTTGTCAATTCCATGGCTCGGGAAGAAGTACTTGTTAGAAGCTTGAAGAATTCAAGGTGATTAAGAAAGAAGATCATGCCTAACCAGATTGAAGCTCATTGCTATGGGAATCACAAAACAGGTACTTGGCCATAGATGACTTTAGGTAAAACCCACACCTTAGAGAGGACCATCCCTAGGCTTAGTTGAATATGTTGGTAATGGACATAAAAAACCTAGAGAGGAAGCTTGACAGTGAATTAGAAGTGAACTTGGAAATATGAATTAAGTTTACTATCAGCTCGACCAGTTGTTCTCACTGACCCCTCGGTGGAGACATGATCGACCCATCGTAGTCAAAGAATGATTGGCCAGATTGACAAAAGGTTCTGAAACGTTGAACTGACACTCTGGGTATGCCTCAGATCGAGAGTTTCGCATGCACCGACCCCTCGCTGAAAGGCTGAAACGACCCCACGTGGTCAAATGACTTGTCGATGATAACTTGTGAGTTCGGGTCTTTGAACTCAAGTGGGCTCTCGAAGAAAGAGACATATCGGTAGTTCAAGACCAATCGAGAGTACCAGGACCGACCCCTCGGTAAAGGGCGACAGGTCGTTCTGGGTAAGACTAGTTTCTGAACATGAAACTCTATCAGTATGGTGTTGCCTCAGACCGACCCTCTCGTATGGACCTCTCGGTGCCATGATTATCAGTCCATCGGAGACACCGACCTGTCGACCGTGAAGTAATTATACCGTTGGGAGTACATTTAATGCGTACCGGTAGGGTTGTTGAACGGTAATAAATATGAACATCGACCTATTGATACTGAACAGTTTGAAAAACTGTTAACGCTCCTTTATATATATGAGTGTTGTGTGATCATTTAATCATCTTCCTTGAACTGAGAAAAGTCACACACCCAAAAGAACGATCAACTCTCTAGTGCATACACCTGAGAATCACAAACAACCAATCTTTTGTTTGAGTTAGAGAGAAAGAAAGAGAGGAAGGAAATGGTACAATCTAGGAAAGATTTGGTAAAACCAGTTTCATAGTCACCCTACGATTGTGATTGGTTTACGACAGAGACAAGGCGAAGCGTCGACACACATTTGGCAGATCTTTGAGAAGCACATATCTTCGAGAAAGAGCTTCAAGGAAAGCGCTTCTTGGTTTTAATTTGGTTTTTAAAACCTTTATCCTGAAAGTGGATTAAGGAGGTTTGGCTCTAGAACCACTATAAAAAAACTCTAGAGCGTTGTCTCTGGCACATGTGGTGGGTGGAATTCCCAGCCAGTTGAGTGAGGTGGAATTCCTTGCTGGGAATTCCTACTCTAATTGTGAGGCTGTAAATCCCCACTTAGTGAACTTGGGGATAACTCAAAGTTGAACTAGTCCTAACAGTAGATGTAGGTTGGCAAACCGAACCACTCTATATCTTGTGTCCTTATGCTTGTGGTGTTAGAGCTAATTTCTTATGTTGATTGCATAATTACCTTTGCTAACACACACACACACACACACACTTGATTGAAGTATCCGCTGCACACTAATTAAACAATCAAAGAATTTTAAAAGGACCAACAATTTTTTAAATTGACTTATTCAGCCCCCTCTAGGGTCAATCGTGTTCTAACAACAAAGGGAACTTTTAGAAGCTATTAAACATCAAAGCCAATTATGGGGAAGTAATTGGTAAGTTTGGAAGAAGCCTAAGTGCTTGGGCCTCTAGAAAGAGATAGCCATGAAAGGGAGGAATATTCAAAAGCCAATGGACATAAGAGAATGTCCATGCTTGGAGTTTGGGACTTCAAACTCAAAGAAGATTGGAGGAGAAAATCTTCTCAACACTGTTAGCTCATATAAGCTCTGGGTAGTGTTGGTGGCTAGGAAATCATGGTGTTTTGGGGAGCATGAATACAAATTTAGTTTAGTCCATGGATGAATATTTATGTTTTGGACTAACCCCTCTAATGATTTTCTGTTGTTGTTTTCTTATGTGCTAGAATAGGGAAATATGAAATCCAGCAAGCTAAACAAGAATATGCGGAGATCATAGTCTTGTTTTCCATTTCAATATGTACATGTAATCTATGTAATATGTTTGTATTCAAATGTGATGTAATAAGGGTGGGTTTGTAATTGGGTTAGCTTCTAGGTTTTGTCATAAAATTGACAGAGGGGGAGATTGATAGTGCCCCGGCTTGCCGAGTCCCTAAGTTTGTCAATTCCTTAACTCAGGAAGAAACACTTGCTAGAAGCTTGAAGAGTCAAGGTGATCAAGGTTGAAGATCATGCTCCATCGAATTAAAACTTAACGTTATGGCAATCACAAAATAACTATTTGGCCATAGATGACTTTAGGTGCTACCCACACCTTTGGAGGACATTACTAGGCTTAGTTGAAGAAAGGGTAAAATCATAAAAAGCCTAAAGTGGAAGCTTGATAGTGAATTGGAAGCAAACTTAGAAATATGAATTAATTTCACTGTCAGCTCGACCAATCGTTCTCACCGACCCCTCAGTGGAGACATAATCGACCCATCGTAGTCAAAGATTTGTCAGCCAGATTGACAACGGTTCTGGAACATTGAACTGTCATTCTGGGTATGCCTCTGATCGAGAGTCTGGTATGCACCTACCCTCGGTGATGAACTTGACAACCCCTCATGGTCAACGAATCGTCGATGATAACTTGTGAGTTCTGAACTTTGAACTCAAGTGGGCTCTCGAGAAAACAGACATCTCGGTATTTCAAGACCGATCGAGAGCACCAGGACTGACCCCTCGGTAAAGGGAGATATGTCGTTCTGGGCAGGACAAGTTTCGTGGCATGAAACTCTGTCTGCATGGTGTTGTCCAAGATCGAGACCCTCTTATGGAACAACCTCTCGGTGCCATGACTGTCGACTCATCGATGACACTGATCTGTCGACCGGGAATTAATTATGTCGTTGAGAGTGCATTTAATGTGCAACGGTCGGGTGGTTGAACAGTAATAAATATGAACACCGACCTATTGTTGCCCCTGACCTGTCGGTACTGGATAGTTTGAAAAATTGTGTTGACTCCTCTATAATGAGAGTTGTGTGATAATTTAATCACCTTCCTTGAATTGAGAAAATTCACACACTCTAAGGAACGATCAACTCTCTAGTGCCTACACCTGAGAATTATATACAACCATTCTATTAATTGAGTTAGTGAAATAGAGAAAGAGAGGAGGAAAGAAAAGATACCAACTAGGATAGAATCAGTTTCCTAGTCACCCTGAAATTGTGATTGCTCAACGACGAGTACAAGGTGAAGCGTCGGGATTAACTCGGGCACACATTGGGTGGATCTTCAAGAAGCACACATCTTTGAGAAAAAGCTATAAGGCAAGTGTTTCATGGTTTTAATTTTGTTTTAAAATCTTTATCATGTGAAAGTAGATTAAGGAGGCTTGGCTCCAGAACCATCATAAAAAATCTAGAGCGTCGTCTCTAGCACACGTGGTGGGTGAATTCTTAGCCAAATCAAATAGGTGGAATTACTATTTTACATGTGGTGGCTGAAATTCTCAGCCGATTGAGTTAGATGGACTTCTTACTCTAATTGTGAGGTGTAAGTACCCACTTACTGAATTTGGAGATAGCTCAAGGTTGAGCTACTCCTAACAGTGGATGTAGGTTGGCTAACCGAATGACTATATATCTTATGTCCTTGTGCTTGTGGTGTTAGAGCTAATTCCTTGTGTTGGTTGCTTAATCACATTTGCTAACACACACACACACACACACACACACACACACTTGATTCTCATATCTGCTGCACTTAATTAATCAATCAAGTAATTTTGTAAAGGACCAATGATTTTTAGATTGACCTATCCACCCCCACTATAGGGTTAATTGTGTTCTAGCACCAAAGGGAGAACTTTCAATATTGTTCCTCACTTGAAGACTTTGTGGGGCCAAAAACCTCCAAAAGAGGGAGGTATGATCCGCAATCGGATTAGGTTTACAGATGTAGGACTGAGTTTTCGTCTAAAACTTCGAGATTTGCCAGGAATTAAATCCCCTCAACAAGTGGAGCCATGATCCAAGTGGATCTTGATGCATACAATATCGAAGACGATGGAGAAAAGTGAAGAAAAATCCATCAAAAGACGATCAATCGACCCATCAGCAGATAGTTACATGTGCTGAAGATTGTGTAAAGCTAAGAAAAGTTGGTGAATAGTGCCAGTCAATGTACCAGTCGATTGGTACATCATTTACATGCCTGTGAATAGTGCTAGTCTATGCACCAATCGACTGGTACATCATCTCCTGCATGTCTGTAAAGTCAAATAACTCTATGATGGTATGAGTCGAAGTACCAGTCGACTGGTACATCGATTGGTATGCGGAGGTGGTAATTTTTAGCAGTTCGGGGTGGTTTCTGCTTTTCCAAATTCTTGCGTATGGCAGTTTTTGGTTGTTCCTGGTGATACTTGACAGTTAGAACCAATTCAAAGGAGTGGAAACCGACCCAAGAGGTGGGCTTACAAAAGAGGAAGTTGTAGGAGATGAATGGGGACTTCATTTTTCATCGGTGGAGTCCCATCTAAGAAAAGGAGAGGAGTTTATTCTTTCCCAATCAAGGATGCTTCAGGTCGCAGAGACAACAAGGAGCGAGATGAAGGGAGACTTCAATTTTCATCAGTGGAGTCCCATCTGAGAAAGGGAGAGGAGTTGATTCTTTCCCATTCAAGGCTGCTTCAGGTCGCAGAGACAACATGGAGCAAGATTATTGCGACTTCATTTTTCATCGGTGGAGTCCCTTCTAAGAAAGGGAGAGGAGTTGATTCTTTCCCATTCAAGGCTGCTTCAGGTTGCAGAGACAACATGGAGCAAGATTATTGCGACTTCATTTTTCATTGGTGGAGTCCCTTCTAAGAAAGGGAGAGGTGTTGATTGTCACCCACTCAAGGTTTCTTTAGGTTGCAGAGATAACAAGGAGCAAAATAAATGGCGACCCCATTTTTCCATGGTGGGGTCCCATCTGAGAAAGGAGAGGAGTTGATTCTCTCCCTCTCAAGGACGATTTTCTTAGAGGCAGATGTGACTAGAAAGACCACGTAGCCAAGGTGTAAAGTTGGTGCACTGATCGTAGAAACAGATGTGACCAGAGAGACCACCTGCCATGATGGAGAGATCGGTGCATAATTCCCTCTCAAGCCCAGAATTCTTGGAGGCAGATGCGACCAGAGAGCCTAGGTGGATAGGTGGCGCACTGATTGTGGAGATAGATACGACTAGAGAGACCACCTACCCAAGATGAGAGATTGGTGCATAGTTCCCTCTCATGCCCGGAATTTTTGGAGGCAGATGTAACTAAAGAGCCAAAATGGAGAGTTGGTGCACTGATCGTGGAGACAGATGCGACCAGAGAAATCATCTGTCAATGATGGAGAGATTGGTGAATAATTTCCTCTCAGTTTGAAGGCTTCTTCAGGTTGCAAAGATAACAGAAGAAGTGAGGAAGAGATGTCAGTGTCAGAAAAGTAGTAGAAGTTGGAGGACATCACTCCCTGTTTCACTCTTTGTTTTTAGTGTATCCTAGATATGGAACATTTTGTAAGATTGCTCATGATAGTGGATGTTTCACCTAGATTGTCATGTGGAGGTTTCCCCATTTAAAGGCTTTTACCACATTAAAAAAATATTGTCTCAATCCCATTTTTCACATTTGTGTTTATGTGTTGCCAGAAGATGATCCAGATTTACGTCTTGCTCGTATATTCAGCAAATCGAGTAGGGGCGTCGAATCTCTTTCAGATCATGTGGTATCAAAGTTCAGGTGATTCCGTATTCAACAAAAATACCATTCTTCACTCGAAGCTTTTGAGGGGAAAAAAGCCTCCAAAAGGGGGAGGCATGATCCGTAATCAGATCGAGTTTACAAATAGAGCACTAACTTTTTGTCTACAACTTCGTGATTTAGCAGGAGCTAAATCCCCTCAACAAGTGGAACCATCATCGAGGTGGATCTAGATGCATACAATAATGAAGATGATGAAGAAAAGTGAAGAAAAATCCATCCAAAGACGATCAATCGACTTATACATCGGCTGAAGACTGTGTGAAGCCTGTGAATAGTGCTAGTCGACTGGTACATCTTCTACTGCCCATTTGTAAAGACAAACAACTCTCTGATGGTATGAGTTGACGTACCAGTGGACTGGTACATCAATTGGTACGTCGAGGTGGCAGTTTCAGCAATTTGGGGCGGTTTTTTCTTTTCCAAATTTGTGCATATAGCGGATTTGGTGGTTCTTGGAGGTACTTTACAGTTAGAACCAAGTCACAGGGAGTGGTAACCGACCCAAGATGTGCGTTTACAAAGGAGGAAGTTGTAGGAGATGAATGGAGACTTCAGTTTTCATCGGTGGAGTCCCATCTGAGAAAGTGAGAGGAGTTGAGTCTATCCCACTCAAGGTTGTTTCAGGTTGTAGAGACAACAAGGATCGAATGAAGGGAGACTTCATCTTTTTTCATTGGCGTCCCATGTGAGAAAGGGAGAGGAGTTGATTCTCACCCACTCAAGGTTGCTTCAGGTTGCAAAGACAACAATGAACAAGATGAATGTGTAATAGCCCGGATTTTTAATTCAATAATATATTGGCTATTATTTGATTTAATTGTGAAAAATTAAGAATTATAGATGGAGTGGATGTTAGATGGATCAAAAGTTGGGGCAATGGCCCAAGTATGGTCCAATGGACCATGGATTGGATTAATTTCATTTAATTGGGTCCATGATGGTCAATTGGGTCAAATGCCCAATTGGGACACAATGGGTCAAGATGGATTCAGCATTAGAGAAAAAATTGGGTTATGGATCTAATGTTGTCAATGATCTAAGAAAGATGAGGAAAATGACATCATGGGTTCGGCCATGTTGTATGGCCGAACCCCGTGAGCCATTTTTATGGGCTAAGAATGGATCTATGCATGTTTAAAATGAAAGGAATGATTAAAGGAAATGGATGATTCATAATGGTTTTTATGCCATGGCTAATGAGTCATTGATGGATCCATATTTATGGATCAGTTATGGACATAGATCTGTATAAATGAAAGGAGTGATTAACCATGGAATGAATAATGGTAAAAAATGTAAATATGGTGAAAATGGAAGGACGATGGGTTCGGCCATGGTGTATGGCCGAACCCAATGGGGAGTGTTTTCGGGACTTAGGGCTTTTAATGATGAAGTTATGTGTATTTGGGTTAATGAATCAAAAGGTGGCTGATCTTGGACCCAAATGATTAAATGATCGAAGGATTAAAATGGGACCCAAAAACCAAATGGGTGAGGTTCGGCCATGTTGTATGGCCAAACCCCACTAAGGCATGTGTTATGGACTTAGACATGGTTGGAACATTGGTTTGATTTGTTGATGTGTAACAAGGTAATGGGATATCGCAAAAGGTGCGCGATCGGTGATCGATATTTGGACGGAAAAACCAAGAACACGGTATTAGATATTGGTAGGATTCCTACCTCATTGAAAGCCATGAATTATGTGTACATGAATGTTTTACTTCAATTATTTTGGTATCAAATGGTATGTCTTAATGATGGGATTTTAATGCTATGGTTTGTATTATCATATAGCATGTTGGCACTTGCATCTCATGCATGGCATGGGAGGGATCAATTGAAAGGAGTTCATGCTCCATTCGGATTTCCGATAAAGCAACCGTGGGGTGGAATCTACACTGATTCCAAGGGATGTATGTTTGAAATGAAACCGGAGTCCATGCTCCATCGGGGCGACCGATAAACAAACGTGGGGATACATTGATGTGCTTTATCCATCAAGAGGGATACTATGAGATTGTGATACCTTGATGAGGCTTTTCCATCAAGAGGGACATTATGTGATTGTAGTTGTAACCGGAGTCCACGCTCCGTAGGGGCGACTGATAAACAAATGTGGGGATACTTTGATGTGCTTTAACCATCAAGAGGGATACTATGAGATTGTGATACCTTGATGAGGCTTTTCCATCAAGAGGGACATTATGTGATCGTGGTTGTAACTGGAGTCCGCGCTCCGTCGGGGCGACCGATTAACAAACATGGGGATACTTTGATGTGCTTTATCCATCAAGAGGGATACTATGAGACTGTGATACCTTGATGAGGCTTTTCCATCAAGAGGGACATTATGTGATTGTGGTTGTAACTGGAGTCCACGCTCCATCGGGACGACCAATAAAGAAACGTGGGGATACCTTGATGTGCCTTTTCCATTAAGAGGGATATTATGTGATGATGATATGGATGATGGGTGGGTATGACACCCATGGCATGGCATTTACTTGCATGGTTTTTTATCTACTTATATCTATGTGTTTTGTTTATACTAATCCATGTGTTTACCCTACTCGGAGTACCTACTGGGCGTATTGTCTAACGCCCTACTTCTATCTTAGACGATGACTCAGGAAATGGAGGAATTGAAGATCGGAGCCAAGCGTAGGAGCTTGGAGGAACTAGATTAATTTATTTAAGTTTTATTCATGGTTATGTAATTTGAGTAACTTAGCTCGTGGGACTGTAATAACTTAGACTATTGCTATGGTTTGGAATTTTATTTTGGACATTTTAAGTTGAATTATTTATTAATTAAGTGATGTAATTCCTTGCTATCTAAAATTGGTAGGATAGACTCTATTATAATTCCGCATCTACAGTTTACATTTCGCAAGCTTAACTTGGTACGTGTGAACCGTTTTAGTGGCTTAGTCCACGCACACGTAGGGTTGGCCAGTTAAGGGCCGGGATTTGGAAGCTCGGACTTAGGTCGCGTCGTGACGTCCCGTTCTCTTGTCACTCTTTTATTTAAAAAAAAAATATACTCTGATTTTTGGCGAGTGAAGAAAGTAGCAGGGCGTTATAGAATAGAGACTCCATTTTTGCACGGTGGAGTCCCATCTAAGAGAGGAGAGGAATTGATTCTTTCCCTCTCAAGGCCAGATTTCTTGGATGCAGATGTGACCAGAGAGGCCACTTAGTCAAGGAGTAGAGTTGGTGCACTAGTCGTGGAGACAGATACGAATAGAGAGACCGCGGAGCCATGATGGAGAGATTGGTGCATAATTCCCTCTCAAGCCCGGAATTCTTGGAGGCAGATACGACAAGAGAGACCACATAGCCAAGGTGGAGAGTTGGCGCACTGATCGGGGACAGACAGATGCGATCAGAGAGACCACGTACCGAAGATGGAGAGATTGGTGTAAAATTCCCTCACAGGTTTGACGGCTTCTTCAGGTTGCTAAGATAACAGAAGAAGTAAGGATGATATGTCGATGCCTACAGAGTAGAAAAAGTTGGAGGAAATCACTCCCTGTTTCACTTTTTGTTTCTAATGTATCCTTGATATGGAACACTTTGTAAGACTACTCATCATAGTGGATGTTTTACCTAGATTGGCATGTTTATGTTTCCCCATTTAGAGGTTTTTATCATGTTAAAAGAATAATGTCTCAGTCCCATTTTTCCCATTTGTGTTTATGTGTTGCCGGAAGATGATCCAGATTCATGTCCTGCTCATATATTCAGAAAATTGATTAGGGGCGTCGAATCTCATTTCAGGTCAGGTGGTATCAAAGCTCAGGTGATTCTATAGTCAACACAAGTACCAATCTTCACTTGAAGCTTTTGCGAGGAAAAAACCTGTAAAAGGGGGGAGGTATGATCTGCAATCGGATCGGGTTTACAAATAATGGACCGAGTTTTCGTCTACAACTTCGAGAATTAGCTTGAGTTAAATCCCCTCAATGAGTGGAGCCATGATCCAGGTGGATCTTGATGCATACTGTACCAAAGACGATGAAAAAAAGTGAAGAAAAATCCATCCTAAGACGATCAAGCGACCCATCAGTCGACTGATACATCGGCTGAAGACTGTGTGCAGCTAAGAAAAGCCTGTGAATAGTGCCAATAGATGTACCAGTCAACTGGTACATCATCTACTGCCTGTCTGTGAAATCAAACAACTCTATGATGGTACGAGTCAATGTACCAGTCGACTTGCACATCGATTGGCAGTTTTTTGCAGTTCAGGGTGGTTTCTGCCTTTCCAAATTCGTGCGTATAGCAGTTTTTGGTGGTTCATGGTGGTTTTTAATAGTTAGAACCAAGTCAGAGGGAGTGGTAACAGACCCAGGAGTTGGGTTTACGAAGGAGGAAGTTGTAGGAGTTGAATGGAGACTTCATTTCTCATCGGTGGAGTCCCATCTGAGAAAGGTAGAGGAGTTGATTCTTTCCCACTCAAGGCTGCTTCAGGTTGCAGAGACAACAAGGAGCAAGATGAAGCGAGACTTCATTTTTCATCAGTAGAGTTCATCTGAGAAAGGGAGAGGAGTTGATTCGTTCCCACTCAAGGCTGCTTCAGATTGTAGAGACAACAATGAGCAAGATGAAAGCAGACTTCATTTTTCATCAGTGGAGTCCCATCTGAGAAAGGGAGAGGAGTTGACTGTCACCCACTCAAGGTTGCTTCAGGTTGCAAAGACAACAAGGAGCAAGATGAATGGCGACCCCATTTTTCTACGGTGGAGTACCATCTGAGAGAGGAGAGGAGTTGATTCTCTCCCTCTCAAGGCCAGATTTCTTGGAAGCAGATCAGAGCAGAGAGACCACGTATCAAACGTGGAGAGTTGGTGCACTAATCGTGGAGACAGACGCGACAAGAGAGACCACTTAGCCATGATGGAGAGATTGGTGCATAATTCCCTCTCAAGCCTAGAATTCTCGGAGGTAAATGCTACCAGAGAGCTAAGATGGAGAGTTGGCTCACAGATCGTGGAGATAGATGCGACCAAAGAGACCACCTTGCCATGATGGAGAGATTGGTGCATAATTCCCTCTCAGGTTTGAAGGCTTTTTCAGGTTGCAGAGATAACAGAAGAAGTAAGGATGAGATGTCGACGTTAGAAGAGTAGAAGAGGTTTGAGGACATCACTCCATATTTCACTATTTGTTATTAGTGTAACCTAGATATGGAACACTTTGTAAGATTACTCATCATAGTGGATGTTTTGCCTAAATTGTCACGTGGAGGTTTCCCCATTTAAAGGCTTTTACCACTTTAAAAAATAATGTCTCAGTCCCATTTTTCAGATTTTTGTTTGTGTTGCCGGAAGATGATCCAGATTCGAGTCCTGCTCGTATATTCAGAAAATCGAGTAGGGGCATTGAATCTCATTTCAGATAATGTGGTATCAAAGCTCAGGTGATTCTGTGTTCAACACATGTACTGTTCTTCACTCGAAGCTTTTACGGGGCAGAAAGCCTCCAAAAGGGAGGTATGATCCGTAATCGAATTGGGTTTACAAATAGAGCACTGAGTTTTCGTCTACAATTTAGAGATTTAACAGGAGCTAAATCCCCTCAACAAGTGGAGCCATGATCTAGGTGGATCTAAATGCATATAGTAATGAAGACGATGAAGAAAAGTGAAGAAAAATCCATCCAAAGCCGATCAGTTGACCCCTCAGTCGACTTATACATCAGCTGAAGACTGTGTGAAGCTAAGAAAAGCCTGTGAAATAGTGCCAGTCGATGTACCAGTCGAGAGGTATATCATTTACTACCTATCTATATAGACAGACAACTCTCTGATGGTACCAGTGGACTGGTACATCGATTGGTACGTCAAGGCGACAGTTTTCAGCAGTTCAGTGCGGTTTCTTCTTTTCGAAATTCGTTCATATAGTAGTTTTTGGTGGCTCCTGGAGGTACTTAATAGTTAGAACCAAGTCACAGGGAGTGGTAACAGACCCAAGATGTCGGTTTACAGAGGAATAAGTTGTAGGAGATGAATGGATACTTCATTTTTCATCGGTGGAGTCCCATCTGAGAAAGTGAGAGGAGTTGATTCTATCCCACTCAAGGTTACTTTAGGTTGTAGAGACAAGAAGGATCAAGATGAAGGGATACTTCATTTTTCATCATTGGCATCCCATCTGAGAAAGGGAGAGGAGTTGATTCTTTCCCACTCAAGACTGCATAAGGTTACAGAGACAACAAGGAGCAACATGAATGAAGACTTCATTTTTCATCGGTGGAGTCCCATCAGAGAAAGGGAGAGGAGTTGATTCTCACCGACTCAAGGTTGCTTCAGGTTGCAGAGACAACAAGGAGCAAGTTGAATGTAACATCCCGGAATCTTAGTCTCTTTTAAAGATTGAAATGGGATGACATGATTTCAGTTAGAGTGTTAACAAATGCTTGATATAAAAAAAAAAAACCAGAAAAGAAATATGGAAATCAGAAAATTTCCAGAGGGACATATTGACCTGGTCGATGAGTCCAAGTTTAGTATATATCGACTTTAATACATGTGGCGATAAACGGACCCGAAGCTAAGATTTCTATGGTCGATGTATATCTTCGTGTAGACATCAACTAAGTTTATATATCAGGAATTCCCGGCAACTTAAGCCAAGATCTAACAATTGTGGATGTCCCATCACCCACCTGCAACACCTACCCTCGTTCTGGAGGACCAATGCGTGGTCTACACGTGGATTGTATGTTGACCCAAGAAAATGAAGGAAATCCTAGATGTATACATCGTTGAACGTTGATGTGTATATAAATCCACAAACGATATGTATCGACTAAAGTCGATATAGCTCATCTGAGAGCATGAGTTTTGACAGTGCTTTCCAAACGAAAATCTGAATTTTCAGTAGCATACATCGAGTTCTGTCGATGTATCTTGGGATTTAGAACAAATAAGGAAAATGAGAAGTATAGGTTCACCTGGGTGGACATATCGACCACAGTCGATGTGTCCTAAAGTTCAGGTCTGTACATATCGACTCTGATTAGCACAACCCACAATTTGTACACATCCTCTCTTGCATTAAATGCATCAGGATAAGACATCCAACCACCCCCACAAATCCCATTCGTGTCTAGGGAAACAAGAAAAGAGAAAAGAGAGAAGATAAAACCGAAGGGAAGAAAGGAAAGGGGAGGAAGAAGAAGAGAGCTCTTCCTCCTTTCTCAATCTCACGAGGCACCCCTTTCAAACCCTGCACCCTCTCTCTAAGTCTCAGTGATATACTCCCTCCCTTCTCCTCTTCCTTCATTTTACCTCACCTACATCAGTGGAGCTTGAAAGAGGAGAGGGAGCCAAGATAAGAGAGATAAGGAAAGCAAAGAATAAAATAAGAGAAACAAGAGAGAAGAAGAAGAAAAAACTCGAGACCCGAGTTCAAGGATCCCTGCACACGCTAATACCCCAAGATTCGGCAAGGTATAATGATTTATTTGCACTCCTGAGCTAAAAACGTATTCTAGAGTGCTTAGATTTAACATAGATTTAGATTTAAAGGATGGAATCAAGGAATGGGAAACATGCAATTCGAAACAAAGAGTTGCAGAAGAACCTAGGAGTACACATCGACTAGGGTCGATGTGTCCTCTGGGTCTATGTTTTAAAGAATGGGAAATTAATGACTTTCAAACAAAAGTCCAATTGTATGTATTGACTTTGTCGATATGTATATCTAGGGTTAAGCAGAAAGAAAAAGAATGAAAAACTGAGGACTTTCGGAACAAAGCCTAGGGGATATGCATTGACCTTGATCGATGTATATATCTGGGAATAAAACGAAGAGAATGATGAAATATGTGATGTTTTAAGACCAAACTTAAGAGTATACATCGACCAAAGTCGATCCTGTATTCATGGGAGTAAGAACAAAAGAAAGAAGGGAGAAATCAGGAAAAGTAGACCGAATCCAGTGCTGGTCGATGTGTACAGAATCTATCCCACAGGACATATCGACGATTTCAACAGTTTTGGGATTTTAAGCTTAAGCAATGTAATTTGTGTATTTGGGGTTCACTTGGACCCTAAGGACCCTTGCTAATTAATCTCTACGCCTTAAAAAAAACCTGTATGAATGGAATTAAACGATTATACTTGATTATGAGTAGAGGTTTATGCTTCGATGCATGTGAATAAACAAGGAAACGGGAGTGACCTCGATTGTACGAACAACTCCAAGGATTAATCCTTGCCATCGAACATTTCCGATCAAGTAGGTTTTCCTACTTTATTGAAGTGCTAAGGGGTGAACGAGGTATTTATCAATAGTATGACATATGATGATTTGATTTCTTATTCAAAACCGTGTGATCATGATTATGGAAATATCGTAGATTTCAGTTACAATGTATTTGAAGTATTTTCACGGCTGGTGGGATATATGTAATATGAGTAAACCATCAAGTGAATATGATGTGTACAAATGATTTAATATTAATGGAAATAATGATATAAGTCTTAATATAGTTTGAGTATATGAAATATTATCATATTTTGAAAGGAGATAAGAACTTAAGATATGGATGAGTAAAAGTTAGTATTTTAAAGAATGCGTTGAAATGCATGTTGTCGTCATATGCATCCATTCATATTTCTCATGTACATGGCAAAATATGTAACATCCCGGATTTTCAAATGCATTATTATATTGGATATTATCTATTTTAATTATTAAATTTAAGATTTATAGATGGAATGAATGTTAGATGGGTAAGAATTGGGGCAATGGCCCAATTATGATCCAACGGATCATGGTTAGAGTTTGATTCTAATTAATTGAGTAAATGTAGTTAATTGGGACCCAATAGGGCAAGATGAATTGATGTTTAAGGTAAATGGGTAAGGAATTGATTTAATCGGGTCATGTACTCAATTAAGACCTAAGACATGGGATCCACCTCATCAAGTGAGATGGCATAGCCAAGTGGGACCCAAATCCACCTCATCAAATGAGGTGGCGTGTGGTCTAGGGTACCATGCATGGTCGGCTACCATGGTTGACTTGGTCAACCATGGGTGAGTTCAAATGGGGTGAGTTGAATTATATTGAGTTGGAAATTAAAATCACTCGACTTATATGGAAATGAGTTCAAGAAAATTAAGTGAGTCAAAGTGAATTGGGATTGAGTTGAATGGGAAAGACAAAGCCAAGTCTAAGCCATGCATCTTCTTGGTTGACCAAGGGACACATGGACACATCGGAAAGAGAAAGCCCCAAGTGTAAGTCATGCATTTTCTTGGTTGACCAAGGGACACATGGGAAAGACCAAGCCCAAGTGTAAGCCATGTGTCTCCTTGGTTGGGACAGATGGGAAAGAAAAAGCCCCAAGTGTAAGCCGTGTATCTTCTTGGTTGACCAAGGGACACATGGGAAAGACCACACCTTAATGTTGGTGGTTGGGAGGCTAAGGCTAGACAAAAGACACACACCACCAAAACCCTCCTTGGCCGATCCTCTCTCCCTCCCTCTTGAGCAAAAGAAATCTCATCTCCACTCCTATCTCTCTCTCTCCCTCTCTCAAACTACACCACCTTGGCCGATCCTTCCATAGAGATTTTCATCTCATTTTCTCCCTCTCTCAATCAACACCTTGGCCGAATGCTCCATTGAAGGATTAGGAGGTTTATCTCTCTCTCTCTCTCTCACACCTTGCTCTAGACTTGGAGGAAGAACAAAGACTAAGAAAGGAGTAGGACGGAGAGCAAAATCAGACCTAAAGAAACGGAGGAGACACAGCATAGGTTTGTAGTGTTTAACGAGTATTTATTGGTTAAAAGAAGCTAAGGGAAACATGGTTTCGGCTAAGGAATGGCCGAAACCATGGGTTCCATAATTGATTGAAAAGATGGCAAAAATTATGCTAAGGCCATGGACTTTGAAATCCATTCAAGGAATGGTTAAGTGTTTAGAATGAATCTCATGAAGAGTAGATATATAAATAATCAAACAAATGAGGACTGATCACGGATGGGTGGCGGACGGGAACCCCATGAATGATTTTTTGAGTCCATGAATATTTAAAAGTTAATTGACTAACTATGGATTATCAAGTTATGAAATAAAAAGAAAGGAATGATGGTGGACCCGCGGTATTTAAAATAAAAGAAGGATTAAAGAAAAGGGGTCAAAAACCAAGGACTAAGGTTCGGCCATGTTGTATGGCCGAACCCCATTCATGGGTCTTGGTGAACATGAACACATCTTAGCTACGTCGTATGGCCGAACCCCGTTGAGGGTCTTAATCGGTTTAAGGATTATGATGCGTAGATGCGACTGAAATGAAAGGTTGATTTTAAATTGATATGTGTATGATTTAAATTGATAAGGTAAAGGGACGTGATTCACTTTCACGTGAAGGTTAGCAACTGTTCGTGCGAAACAAGATAAGGACAGAAGGTCGGACGTGGGTAGGATTCCTACCTTGTTGAAACACTTGGATTATGTACTTCAATGGTTTTTCTTTCCATGATTGATGATCTATTTTTGGTATCAAAATGCTTATGTTTCAAGAATGGATTTTAAGGCTATTATGTAATTTAATGTGAAATAGCATGATGCACTCACATCTCATGCATGGCATGAGAGGGAACATATGAGAGGAGTCCACGCTCCATTCGGGGTATCCGATAAACAAACGTGGGGAGGGATCCGCACTGATTCCGATTGAAAAATGGTATATGATGTTTTGAAATGAAAGAGGAATCCACGCTCCGTTCGGTGGGACCGATAAGGCATACGTGGGAGTCGTGACAATGAATACCTTGACGTGGCTTGTTTATCAAGAGGTTTGCCTATGTATTTTTGAGATATGGTTGATGGGTGGGAAATCATGGCATATGACACCCATGGTATGGTATTGACTTAGCGTGATTTTGAAATTATGTATCTATTCTGTTTTTATACTAATCCATGTGTTTGACCCTACTCGGAATACCTACTGGGCGCGTTGACTAACGCTTAACTTCTACCTTAGATGATGATACAAGGAACGGAACGGATGATGGACGCGAAAGGAGCCAAGCTTAGGAGCTTAAGCATCTTATTGCTTATTTTTAAGTTTTAGTTTTGGACAATGTGTTTGAGTTAATTTCATTTTGGGATTGTAATAACTTAGATATTATTTTGCTAGGTTTTGACGTTACCTTTGGATATTAAGTTCGGTTAAGTTTTGGGTTATTGACTTCCTTGCTAAGTAAAGGTTATGGTTGGTTTATGTAATCAAATATTTATTCCGCAATATGTTTATTTCCACAAGTATAGCCTTAAGCGTGTGAACTGTTTTAGTGGACTCGGTCCACGCACATGTATGGTTGCCAGTTAAGGGCCAGGCTATGGAAGCTCGGACTTAGATCGCGTCGTGGCGTCCTGCTCTCTTTCACTCTTATTTTTTTTTAAAAAAAATAGACTCTGCTTTTCGGCGAGTGAAAAAGGCCGGGGCGCTTATAGTTGGTATCAGAGCGAAACTGGAAGTACGAATCTTTCAAACTAAGATTAAGACAACATCATGTCTCATTGACAAGATAAGAATCCCAACTGCCCGACTCTTCATAGTCTGCTACATGGGAGCCAGATTAATTTACTTTGTTAAAAATCAGATGGAAACATTCAAACTGAGAATAACGCTATAACAACAAGGGAAGGACAATCACTATAAAAATGGATTTATTAAACATAACAAAGTAGGACATAGTTCCCGGAAACAAGAAACATCAGGATTTCCCCAAATTGAGAAACAATACCTGATACGTTGTAAAGTTCCCCAAAAACAAGAAATACAAGATGCTGATTTGGCAATTCCCAAAAATATGTAAACACAAAACTTTATGAGAAAGCTAAGCCAAACGATGTTTCACTCTAAGCTTTCCGTAAATCAGACTCTATTTTTTTTTTAAAAATAACAGAGCGATAGAGAGCGAGACGTCATGTCGCGAGCTAAGTCCGAACTTCTAAAGTCCGACCCTTAACTGGCCAACCGTATGTGTGCATGGACTAAATCCACGAAAACGGTTCACACGTAACAATATAAACATGCGGAATTAAAATCATAACTGCGAAATTATAATAGAACTCAATTCTATTCCATTTCACATAGCAAAGTACGTAAAGTCTTTAATCGTAAATATCATAATATAATTATCCAAATAAACATCCAACCATAGCAAACCATCTAAATTATTATATGGCCGAACTCTAGTTACTCAAAATACAAGTCCATAAGTAACTTAATTAAAATATAATCCAATCACATATCCAAGCTTCTATGCTTGGCCCTTTTCGCGTTCATCATTCTCCTTGTTTCCTGTATCATCTACTAGGGTAGAAGTAGGGCATTAGAACAACGCGCCCAGCAGGTATTCCAATTAGGGCTAAAACATGGTTAGTACAAAATAATATATATAATAATCATAATGTCAAAAGCCATATAAACTATGCCATGTCATGATGTCAAATGCAATGAGTCCACCCATCACAAGTACATATAAGTACCCCCACATAGGTCTTTCGGACGTCCCGACAGAGTGTGGCCCCTCCGGTTTCTTCTCGATAGAAAAGCACATCAAGGTATCCCACATAGGTTTTTCGAACGCCCCGACGGAGTGTGTCCCCTCCGGTTATATATCCTTCACCCCATGCCATGCATGAGATGCAAATGAAACACATGCTATTTTATATTGTAAACATAGCATTAAAACTCACAATTTGAAACATATCTTTTACAACATAAATTCATCAAAAATAAGATAAGAAACATTGTACATAAACTATGGTTTCAAAGAGGTGGAATCTTACCAAAGACCACTAACGTGTCCTTGCGCTTTCGTCCGGTAACCGCTCACAATCGTACACACCTTGTGAGGTCCCGTTACCTTATAATATATCAATCAATTAAAACCATGTCCCATTTGATTTACAATAATGTTTAAGTCTATAAACACAACCTTGTTAACAACAAAGTCCACAAAACAATCCCCATGGGGTTCGACCATACACCATGGCCGAACCCATGGTCCCTTATTTTCATTTAATTACCAAATTGCCATCGATGGCTATCATTTCATTAACTTAACCCTTCATACGTTAAAACCATACATCATTCCCCATGGGGTTCGGCCATATACCCTGGCCAAACCCATGGTCTATCATTTTCACACTTATTCACATCATTGCCATTGTTCAAATCCATAACCAAAACATTCCTCATGGGGTTCGGCCATACACCATGGCCGAACCCATGATCTTTGATTTTTAGCATATATTACAATATTGCAATTACCTCCAACAACTTATGTTTAGGTTCCAAAACATAGGTCCATTCATTTATTAAACATGTATAACACTGCAAATAACCCTTTAAAATGATCCATAACAGATTCCTTAATCCAAACATGATCCACCAATGAGGGACCCATTAAAAATTACTTCATGGGGTTCGGCCATACACCATGGCCGAACCCTATGATGTCTAACTTTCTAATTATATCAATTCCCATTCTTGAATCCATAAATCAAAGTTCCTTCCTTTTTCTTTTTTTTTTATCCAAAGGTCCATCATTAGAAACTTTCTAATTTAATAACCATCCTCCATGGGGTTCGGCCATACACCATGGCCGAACCCTATGGTTCATGGTCTTCTCTTTAAAAAATCATTGATATTCCTTCCATGGTTTTCATGATCTAATTGCATCTAAAACCATTAAACCTTCCATCCATTTAAATTAATTCATAAGTAACATTTCCCATCATTTTCCATGATCTAAATACATGAACATAATTCCATAATTATTTATGGGGTTCGGCCATGGAGGCCGAACCCATGGTCTAAGGTTCTTTACCAAAAGCATCCATTAAAACCCTTAACATCTTTATTACATTGCATGGTTTTCATCCTTCAAAACCTATAAATTAAACCATGTCTTTCCATGGGGTTCGACCATGGTATGGTCCATTCTTTCCATTAAATTACCATAATCGTTCCCCAATTTTCTTCCATGGGGTTCGGCCATACACCATGGCCGAACCCTATTGTTCCTTATCTTAAACAAAATTATCAAACTACTTACCGGTTCCGCGACTCCTCCGATTTTCCTTCGCTTGTTTTTGCTCTTCCAATCTTCTCCTGATCTTTAGCTAAGAACACCTTCTTGCCAATGTGCAAACCAGCGTGAATCCTCCTTTGATTTGTGTAATGCTGTGCGCCCCTTATGTTTCTCCTTTATAAAATTCCACTCGGTCCTAACTTGCTGAAGTAGCAATTGCCATTCCTCCTTTCAGCTGATGTAATATACATAGAAGTTGCCAAGAGACCCTTCTAGATTTTGTGTGTACCGTGTGCCCCTTCCTTGTGTCTTAATTAAAAGTTGCTGACCCTTCAATTTAGTAGTTGCCTAATGCCTTTTTTATCTAAGGAAATAGACACCTTTTAGCGCCTCCTCATGGATATGGAAATCTCTCATGCGGCCAAGCAAACTTCTTTATTTAGTAATTTCCCTAGTATCACTCTTAATCAAGGGAAAGGACCCTTTTTAGAGATATTCTAACACATCATGCGCATATCTCATAGATGTGCAAATCTTTCATACACGGCCAAACTATCTATATCCCATTCCTAAAATCTTTCCATGTTCCCTTTATGCGCATACCACTTAATTTATATCCCTTATTTATAGATATTGCATTAACATTTTAATTAAGCCCCATTTATTTCTATTGAAACCATTTCCACAATCCGTTGGGTCTTAATTGGGCAATGACCCAACACTTTACCCATATAAGGTCCATATCTAATAATTCACAAATTAAATGGGTAATTTTCATATTTATTAATAACTTGAAAATTTGTGGTGTTACAAGCTTAAATATTCCTGTGGTACCCCCCGAGCTGTAGAATTTAGTGTAGGCTGTGGTCACTTCTGTTCTACAGCAACATATGAATGGCAATGGAAGTGCGACCACCAATGAGGCACGTGATCGAAGCATGGTTAGAGACTTCCAACAGCAGCGTCCCCCTCATTTCAAAGGGAAAGAAGGACCTGCAAGAGCGGAGAATTGGTTGAGAAATATCACCAAGATCTTGACATTACCGAAGATCACAAGTAATGAAGATAGAATACTCTTGGCTACTTCGCTGTTGATTGATGATGCCGGCAAGTGGTGGGAAGTAATTGAACGACGATGGGCACAGATTCCAGCAAGGGAAAGGACTGAGATGACATGGGACGAGTTCTCTGCAATGTTCCTAGATCACTATTTTCCAGAAGAGGAGAAAGAGCGCCAGACACAAGCATTCATATCTTTGGTACAGGGCACCATGACTATGGCTGAATATCATCAGGAGTTTCTCCGTCTATCATGTTATGCTTTATACATGGTGGACACAGAATACAAGAAGGCTTGTAAATTTGAGCGGGGCCTTCGACCAAGAATCAGGGTCAAAGTGACTATCTTCAAGTCACCTATGTTGGCGGAAGTAGTCAGTCGAGATACCATAGCTGAGCAAGAGCTAGCAGAGACAGTTCGGTTTGTGGACAACCGCTGAGGAGAAAGCGGAGGAAGTGCTTTTCGCCCAAACAAACGACCCAACTTTGGGAGACCATCACCTTCTATTGGGTCAACCGTGGCTTTCGTCCCAATAAGCCCTCCACATCAGTATCCGTCTCTCAGGTTCCTCGAGGTGTGAGCACTTGTTTCAGTGTGGCCAGCAGGGCCATTTCAAGAGGGAGTGTCCACGGAACAATAGACTTTCTCACTCCAGGGGTTCATTTCGTGCTCCAGCTCGACCAACTCATTCACAAGCATCCAGAGCATATAACTAGACAGGATGGGCACCTGTTCCGACAGGATCTGGACGACTGTATACTTTGGCTCCTCCTCCAGAGATGATGGATCACTCAGTGATTCAAGGTATGGCAGTAGTTGGTATTTCCTATGCTTGTGCATTATTTGATTTAGGAGCATTCCACTCCTTTGTATCTGCTGCTTTCATATATGATACTGGCACTCTAGTACAACAACTGTCCACTGCACTTACTATTGTATCCCCTGTTGGAGACACATCACTGGGACTGATATGCACATCGGTAAACATTGAACTTGCTGGACAGATTTGAATTTAATTATTTGGTACTCGAAATGATAGAGTACGATATCATTTTTGGCATGGATTGGTTGGCTAACTTCTAGGCCAGCATTGACTGCCATCTCCGCAGGGTGATATTTTGGTCACCCGAGGGAAAACGATATATAGTACACAGAGCATTCCTATCACCAAGAGACTGCATGAAAAATTGAACCATCTTGTATTAAACATCATCAGGCTAGACAAGAAGCCAATGGCTGAACTACATGCGGTAGTGAAAGACTACGCAGAGGTATTTCCAACAGAACTCCCTGGGTTGCCACCAAATAGGGAGATTGATTTTGAGATTAAGTTATACCTTGGCACTGCTCCAGTGTCATTGCCGCATTACCGGATGGCCCCAGCTGAGATGTCGGACCTAAAGACGCAAATTGATGAACTGCTCAGGCTAGGATGCATCCGGAACAACACATCATCTTGGGGAGCACCGGTATTATTTGTGAAGAAAAATGATGGTACACTTCGAATGTGTGTAGATTATCGAAAGTTGAATCAGCTGATAGTCAGAAACAAGTATCCTCTACCTAGAAATGATGATCTATTCGATCAACTCAAAGGTTCCCGTCATTTCTCCAAGATTGATCTGATGTCAGGCTACCATCAAATCCATGTCAGGGATGAAGACATAGAGAAGATGGCTTTCAGAACTCGATATGGACTATATGAGTATGTGGTCATGCCGTTTGGACTCACCAATGCACCAACTATATTCATTGACTTGATGAACAGGATCTTTCATCCTTACTTAGACAAATTTGTAATTGTTTTCATTGACGATATCCTGATTAATTCTAAAAGTCGGGGGGAGCATGCTGAACGTTTACGGATGGTTCTGGACACCCTGAAGAAGAATAAATTGTATGCCAAAGCAAGCAAGTGCGAATTCTGACTATCTGAGGTTAACTTCTTAGGGCATTTCATATCAGCGGAAGGAATAGCCGTGGACCAGGCTGAAGTGGCAGTAGTTAGAGACTGGAAAGCTCCAAGGAATGTGACCGAAATCCGCAGTTTTTTGGGTTTGGCTGGTTATTAGAGGAAGTTTATTATGGACTTCTCCAAGATTGCATTCCACTTATGCAACTCACTCAGAAAGGAGTCAAATTTGAATGGTCTGCTGTATGCAACCGAAGATTTGAAGAACTGAAGGAGAGGCTTACGACTGCACCTATCCTGATTTTGCCAGAAAGAAGCGAGGGCTATGAAGTATATTGTGATGTTTCAGGTGAAGGACTTGGGTGTTCTCTTACCCAAAGTCATCACGTATTGGCTTATGGTTCAAGGCAGTTGAAAATTCATGAACGCCACTATCCCACACATGATCTGGAATTAGCCGCAGTGGTCTTCGCTCTCAAAAGCTGGAGACATTGTCTCTATGGCGAGACGTTTGAGGTATTTTAAGATCACAAAAGTTTGAAATATCTGTTTGATTAGAAGGAACTTAATATGACGCAGCGCAGATGGATGAAATATCTGCAAGACTATGAGTTTGTGCTTCAATATCATCCTGGCAAGGCAAACAAAGTGGCGGATGCAACAGTGGCCAGTTTGATTATGAAGGAATGGGAAATGCTGAATACCATTTGAGAGTTCAATTTGTATATCAAGAATCATGGGAGTATGTATAATCTGATCATACGACCCAACATGGGTTCCAAGATTGAACAGGAACAACGGACAGATCCGGAAGTAGAAGAGATATGGGCTAAAATGGCTACTGGTGAGGTTGTACCGGAATGGGAATTACAACCGGGACAAGGTCTTTTATTCCGAGGCAGAACATATGTGCCTCAGAGCTGCAGAAGAGAGTTATTGATCGAGGCACACCAAACCAAACTCTCTATTCATCCAGGTAGCACCAAGATGTATCATGATCTGAAGAGATACTATTGGTGGCATGCACTTAAAGGAGATGTGGCAGAGTTTACTTCTCACTGCCTGACTTGTCAGCAAGTCAAGACTGAACATCATAAACCACCAGGACTCAAACCCTTACCAGTGCCAGAGTTGAAATGGGAACATATTTCCATGGATTTTGTGACAGGGTTGCCAAGGTCATCAAAGGCCAACGATTTAATATGAGTCGTGGTAGATTGGTTGACCAAGTCTGCACACTTTCTTCCCATCAAGATGACAGATTCATCTGAGACTTTGGGATGACGATACATCAAGGATATTATCAGGCTACACGGTATCCCCACAACTATTGTGTCTGACAGAGATGGCTGATTCACTAGCGGGGTGTGGCAGAGCATGCAGACGGCTATGGGGACGAATTTATTGATTAGCACAACTTTCCATCCACAGACTTATGGACAGTCGGAAAGGACGATACAGACATTGGAGGATATGCTGAGAGCATGTATGTTTGACTTCAAAGGTGCATGGGAGGATCACTTACCACTGGTTGAGTTCTCTTATAACAACAGTTACCAGGCAAGCCTCTAGATGGCTCCATTTGAGGCGTTCTATGGTAGACCCTGTAGATCAGCAGTGTGTTGGACAGAGGCCGGTGAACCTGCACTTATTGGACCCGAGCTAGTTGTAGAGACCACGGAGCAAATTAAGTTAATATGACTGTAATAGCCCGAAATTTTAAATCAATATATATTTGGCATTTATTTACTTTAATTTGAATTTTGATATGATGGAATGCCAAATGGATCAAATTTTGGAACAAAGGCCCAAGAAGGACCCAATGGACCATAGAGTGAATGGAATTCGTCAGAAGGGTCAACGATGGTCAAAGTGGGCCCGATCACCATGTGGGACTCAATGGATCAAAAAATTGGTCCAAACTCTAAGGTAAAGGGGTAGAAAATAATTTGGTTGGGCCGTGGGCCCAATGGTGGCCCAATTGATTTAAAAAGGGTGAATTGGAATTAAACCCTCTAAATTAGTAATGAAATAAAATGGCATGACCAAGTGGGGCCCACCTCCACCTCACCAATTGAGGTGGCGTGTGGACCCAAGGGTGGTGGGGCCGACCACCATGGTTGACTTGGTCAACCATGGGTGGATTTCATAGAGGGAAATTAATGGGATTAAAATTAAGTAGGAGTTAATTAATTAACTTAACCTAAGGATCAATGGAATTAGATTGATTAAGTTAATTATGGTCAAATGGTCAAAACCATTCCAAGAAACACAAACCACCCCAAACAAACACAAACCACTTTGAAGAAACACAAGATTGAAACCATGGGTTTAAATGGTGGTTTTACCCCAACCACCACCATTAATGCCATGTTGGTTGGTGGGAGGAATGAATGACAACCAAAAAAATGAGATGACTTCCCATCTCATTTCCATCTAACCACTACACTCTCTCCATCTCTTTACACTCTCAAAACCGTCCCCTACCTTCACAAGAGGAAGAAAGAAGAAAACTTAGAAGAAAAAGAGAAGAAAAGAGAAGAAAAGAGAAGAAAAGAAAAGGAAAAGGCTAAGTGTTGACCCACCACCTCAAGGTAAACACTTGAGATACCTTTCTCATCACCTTCCCCTCTCCCTCTCTCAAGCAAACCCACTCAATCTTGGCCGATCCTAAGCTTGGAGAGCCTCACCATTTGATCAAGCTCATCTTGACCGTACATCAAGGAGAAGAAGAGAATAGAAGGCTAAGGAGAGCAAAGAGGAAAGAAGGACCGGAGGAGTCGTCGGGTGGTAAGATTTTCTTAAAACAAGAATTTATGTTTTCTAGATAGGATATGGAATCCATTTCTTAGATTTAATATGGCCAAAAATGTTGTGGGCCATGGATCTAAGATCCATCAAATGGTAGGATAAGAAATGGATAAAATGAAGGAATGGATTAAGAAATGGATGAAATGGAAGAATGGAATTTTTAATGGAATTTCAAGCCTTTATTAAGCATAGAGAATTTGGATTTTTTAATGGATTGATGGGCCATAGGGTTCGGCCATGTAGCATGGCCGACCCCATGGTAAATGATGGATGATTTTTAATTAGGGTTTGAGGTCTAAAATTATGGAGAAGGGTTAATAATGTTGAGGTTTTAAGTGATTGAAAAGTTGGTGATTTTTAAGGAGTTTTAATGAGAAAACCATGAGGAATGTAAATAGGTATTTTGGTTTTAAAGATGGCATGGATAAGATGGACCATGAACCATGGGTTCGACCATGGTGTATGGCCGAACCCTATGGTGTTGAAAAGTGATTTTTTTTAATGGCTTTAAAGGATGGAAATGATGGATTAATATGTTAATATTTTGGAAGTTTTAAAGGGCCAAAATGAATGAAGGTTATTGATTTTAAAAATGGATTGTTTTTGGACAAAACATTGGTCTTAAAAGGGCACCCATGAAGGTGAGCCATGAACCATGGGTTCGGCCATGGTGAATGGCCGAACCCTATGGTGATGATTTAGTGATTTTTAATGAAGGTAAAAAGAATGGAAAATGATGGAAAGAGATGATAAATTTAAATGGGGATTTAAATGAATGATTTAATTTCATTGGAGGTGGGATTAAAAGGGGATAAAATGAACCCAATAAAATGGAATTTAGGTATCATGGGTTCGGCCATGGTGAATGGCCGAACCCATGACCCCTTATGTGGGACACATCTTAGGCCAAATGTGGAATTAGGTATGGGATTAAATGTTTGCAAAATTAATTAAAATAGGTGACTGATTTTATGATGCTAGGTCATGATTAATGAATCACTAATGGATCTAAGTATGAATGAATTTTTGGACTTAGAATGTACATAAATGAATGGATGATTAACCATAGACGAGAGAGTGGTAAAATGGTAATTATTAGCCACCTTGAGGAACCATGGGTTCAGCCATGGTACATGGCCGAACCCTGTGTGGGTTAGACGTGAAATTTGATACGATATGAATAATGAAATGAAACGTATAGTTGCTGTTTTTTAGGCTCGTAAATTGGAATATTTAAAATGGCCAAAAAAATGGGATTTATGTATGTGTTTTAACCCACGGAAAACGAGGCTAAGTTAGGGGCTGATTCTGATAAACATGTAATGTATTTAGGAATCATTGATGAATCTAAGGGTGGGATCAGTTAAGGATTTAATCATGAAATAAAATACGGACTAATTCGGTAAATGTGTAATAAGGTATCGGGACGTCGCAAACGATACGCGATCTGCGACCGGATTATCGAACGGAAACGTAACGGGACGCTAAGCGGTATTCGGTAGGATTCCTACCTTTTTGTAAGCCTTGGATATGTGATGGTTCTTTAATTTGATGATTATATGATTTATCTTATGATGGGATTTCGAATTATGAATTATATGTTTAAGTACTATGGATTATGATTTAATGCTATGGATAATTTTTTTTTAAGACTATGGACTATACTTAGATGCTATGGATTTTATATATATTACATAGTATAATGCACTTACACCTCATGCATGGCATGGGTAGGAAAATAATGAAACCGGAGTCCATGCACCGTCGGGGCGACCGAGAATCAGACATGGGGATAGCTCTTATGCTATAATCGGAGTCCATGCTCCGTCGGGGCGACCGAGAAGCAAACATGGGGACACCTTGACGAGACTTTGCCGTCAAGGGGGATACGATATTTTATGATGATACGGTGGATGGGTGGGACACATGACATAGGCACCCATGGAATAGCATTCATCATATGTTTACTGTAACGCCCCGCCTTTTCAGCTGAATTTCAGAGTCTAAATTTTTTTTTTTTAAATAAACATCGGAAGAGAGCGAGCGGCGTCACGACGCGAGTTAAGTTCAGACTACCCAAGTCTGAACCTTAACTGGCCACCCATGTGTACATGGAATAGACCATGATAGTGAATCACACATGGAACTAACATCAACATGAGGAATAATCTAGATTAATTGCGGAATAGAAAGACGAGATAACAAGTAACAGTCTTAAACATTATTTATCATAGATCAACCATCCAAATGTTATCAACCTAATCAAACCATAGCAAGTAGTGAATTATTACATGTCCCACAAAAGTATTCAAAAGACAGTAATATAAAGTAGTTCAGTCCTTCATTCAAGCACTTAGGCTTGGCTCCCCTCCCGGTCAACGACCTTTCCTTTCCCTTAACTTGTACCTACAATCTCCTCTGAGGATAGAATTAGGGCGTTAGATCAATGCGCCCAGTAGGTTCCCGAATCAGGGCTACCACATGTTAGCATAGAAAACATGCATATACATATCATAATACATGATTAATAAAAACAGGTAAAACAATGCTATGAAATATGCACATGCAATGAGCATCCCCCATCATGTACTTTCATAGCCATCACTTGACGTGCCTTGCACTGACAAGGTAAATTACAACACACTTTCATCTCTTCTATAAAATATGTACATGCAATGAGCAACCCCCATCATGTACATTCGTAGCCATCACTAGACGTGCCTTGCACCGTCAAGGTAAATTACAATACAACTTCCACCTCTTCATCATTGACTGACTCATATCACGTATTAGT
The DNA here is from genome assembly GCA_022113865.1 of Chimonanthus praecox. Lineage (NCBI taxonomy): Eukaryota > Viridiplantae > Streptophyta > Magnoliopsida > Laurales > Calycanthaceae > Chimonanthus > Chimonanthus praecox. The sequence continues at coordinate 40,946,536 of CM039086.1, read as the reverse complement.
CCTCCTGGCGGGACTCTCATCGCCTAAGGAGACCAATGTGACTATGATCATCATGTTACTCCTCCTGGCGTGACTTGCACCACCGAGGCAGGACGTAACTTATAACTTGAAACACTGTAGGACCTCATTCATAATCCCATGTCTATGCATGAGATGCCAATGCCTGTATGCCATTTGTTAATGCATAATATATCATTTGAAACACATATATTAAAACAAGAGTATTCATAAGAAAAACTGGGTAAAAACCGTGGTTACAAGTAGGTAGCAAACCTACTGAAGGATCACTTCAGTGTCTGTTCTTTCTTGGGCTTTATCCGGTCACCGCTCGCAGTCGTGCACCGTCACAGATATCCGTCACCTTATTCACATAAATCATGGACCAACTTTTAATCCCTTACTTTATTTGATTCCCATTTTTTTGAGTCTAAGTCCACAATTACCAACTCATGGTTGTGACATTTATTTACAAACATGCCATTGCTACCCATACCTTGATTAAACTTTACAACTTTCCCACAACCTCAGCCATGTTTTGGCCGACCAAAACAGCAACTATAATTCCATTTTTAATCACACCTACATCCATAAAATGGCCCATGAAAACAGTCCATGGGGTTCGGCCATACTCATGGCCGAACCCTTATGGTTCTTTTGCTCAATAATGTCCTTTATTTAAATACTAACTGGTTTTACCCCCTTAGCCATGTTAAACCCATGGTTTAGCCAACCCATGGCCAACCCAAAATCAGTAACCTTATTACATAAAAACCTCCCAAAAACAGTCCACAAAGGTCTATGGTTTTCGTGTTTTCCAACATGAAAACCAACCTTCTTTTATATGGGGTTCGGCCCTCCATGTTGGCCGAACCCAATGGTCATTCTTACTATATTTAAACCTCCAATAATCATGTATAAACAGTATATTAATATCAGGTTTTAACTCTCAAAGAAACCATCCAAAACAGTCCATAAAAATTCTATGGTTTACATGGAAACCAACATTCTTTTAGATGGGGTTCGGCCCTCCATGGTGACCGAACCCAATGGCTGTGTTTACTGTTTTTAAACCTTAGATAATCATGTAATAACAGTATATTAAAATCATATTTTTACTTTCAAAGAAACCATCCAAAAATCAACATCATATCATGGGATTCGGCCATCCAAGATGGCCGATCCCCATGGTCCATTTTTTTCTAATTTTAACCCACTGATTTAGACCACCTAACTTCAGCCTTTTCTGATATCCAAACCCATGTTTTAACCCTTTTTAAAACATGTATTTTAAACCTAATAAAGCATGTAAAACAGTCCAACCTTGTATGGTTTTAAATTTCAAAAACCAAAACCATTAACCAACTTTTTTCCATGGGGTTTGGCCACCGTCCACTTCCACTCCTCTTTGACACTATCTTCCATGGTTTAGACCCATGTCAAATTCGGCCATAGCATGGCCAAATTATGACATTCAAATCCATGTTTTCAATCTTTCCAAAGTATGTATCTTAAACCTCCAAAACCAGTCCTATACTTGCATGATTTAAATCTTACAAAACCATCGAGATTAACCATTGTATTTAATGGGGTTCGGCCATCCAAAGTGGACGAACCCTATGTCCATGTTTTCCATCTAATTGGGCATAAAAAAAATCATACTTTAACCCTTTGATAGATTTGACCATCACATGGCCGAATCATGTCTTATTTTACCCATTTTATTAAACATAAATCAATGGGAAAAACTTACCACTTTCCTTTGCCTTTTGCTCTTGACTTTTAATCCTTGTTTCCTTAACTCCTTGCTGGTTGTATGCTTGAATATTTGGTACCAAAAGCCCCTGCTGTTCCAGCCGAGAATACCAATTGGAGAGAGGGAGAAAGAGATGGAATTGCAAGGCTTTCACAATGATTAAAAACGGCTAAACATGGGTGCTTATTGTTTTTGTAATTCAGCCCCCCAAAACTCCTCCACTCCCTCATCAATTGATGCACAAACCAATGGGTATTGGGTGCCATCCAAGGCACCCCTTGGCAGCTACCCATGCAGCCATACAGCTTCCCAAGCAACTCACCTCAAACCCATGTATTTACATTTAATATTCCCATGGAATTCACCAAAACAAGTCCCCAACGTGTGGGACTTGTTTTGGTTGGTTTGAGACCAGCCAACCTCTTCAAATTCCTACTTAGCTCAGTGAGTTTACAGCCCCTTCAACTTCCCTTTTGACTCACCCAACTCAAGATATTTAGATTTTCATCCCAACTCACCCAACTCACATACTTAATGCATTTCATTTAATGCACATGTGTTGACTCACTACTTGATTTAATTCCAACTCACTTCAGTCCCACTCAACTGATTTAACTCGTGTTTTAACTCCCTTGAGGGTCCACACGGTCAACAATAGTCAACTCGACCCTTTGGGTCCACTTTTTGCTCCTTGACCCGTTTTGACTTCATGACCCAATTATGGTATTTTGGTCATTTGTAAATGGTTTTCACATATGGATCAAGCCTACCCATTTCTTCTCCACTTGATTTCTAATCAAATAGGCTTAACCCTATTTAATTTAAACTCACAAAATGGTCAAATCATCCATTTTGACCCGATGGGTCCCATTTGGGCCTTTTGACCCATTTAGCCATTTTTGACCTAAATGATGTAAATTACCCAACCAATCAAACTTAACATTCATAATGTGCTCATATGATTTTAATTTGAGCAATGGGCCCCACTATTTCCTTACTTAACATCACAAAATAATTAGTTTAACTACTCAGGGGCATTTTGGTAATTTTCCACTTCATTGAGAAACTGGGGTGATACATTTACTTTATTATTGTTTGGTATGCATGTTATCACTAACCCATGTGCTAGCCCTACTCGGAATCATACTGGGCGCGTTGACTAACGCCCTACATTTACCCTAGCTGATGACGTAGGAGATGGCGGAAACGGTGGACACGCCGGGAGCCAAGCTTAGGAGCTTGGGAAGCGGATATCTAGTTTTATTTAAGTTTCATTTTGGAGATGTAATTTAAAGTAGCTTAGCTCATCGGACTGTATAATTTATATTTCTTGCTATGGTTTGGACTGCATTATGGACAATATCGTTTTGAGGCATAAATGTGAACATAGGGGTTATATCTTCCCTTCTACCTAAAAACCGGTAGGATAGACTCTATTATCATGTTCCGCATTCAGTTAGTTTCCGCGAGCTTACTTTCTACGCGTGAACCGTTCTTGTGGACTTAGTTCCGCGCACGCGTGGGGTTAGCCAGTTAAGGGTCGGGCTTTAACAAGCTCAGACTTAACTCGCGTCGTGACATCCGCGCCCGCTGTCACTTTATTTCAAAAAAAAAAATATAGAATCTGATTTCGGTGAAAATGGGGCGGCCGTTACAATGACAACATCTACTCACTGCCTAGAGTCGTCAGAAGAGCTACACTGACAAGAGAAGGAGGTTCCTTGAGTTTGAAGTGGGAGACTTAGTGCTCTTGAAAGTCTCGCCATGAAAGGGACACATACGATTTGGGAAGAAAGGGAAATTGTTGCCTAGATTTGTGGGACCGTTTCCAATCCAAAAGAGGGTGGGGGAGGTGGCTTATCAATTGGCACTTCCTCCACAGTTGTCATCTTTGCACGATGTGTTTCACGTTTATATGTTGAGAAAATACAATCCTGATCCTTCGCACGTGCTGAATGTGCAAGATGTTGATGTGCAAAGTGACGTGACTTATGTCGAAAGGCCGGTCAGAGTAATTGGGAAAGAACAGAGGGTGTTACGGAACTGAGCCATTCAGTTCGTCAATGTGGTATGGGATCGACATGGTAATGAGGAAGCCACCTAGGAACTTGAATCAGAAATGAGAACAGCTCACCCTAAGATTTTTGTATAGTTGTTTGAAACCCTACTTCGCTCGATTTTCGGGACGAAAATTTCAAAGGAGGGTAATATTGTAACATCCTGGATTTTCGAATGCATTATTATATTGGATATTATCTATTTTAATTGTTAAATTTAAGATTTATAGATGGAATGAATCTTAGATAGGTAACAATTGGGCCAATGGCCCAATTATGATCCAACGGATCATGGTTAGAGTTTGATTCTAATTAATTGGGTAAATGTAGTTAATTGGGACAAATACCCAATTGGGACCCAATAGGGCAAGATGAATTGTGTTTAAGGTAAATGGGTAAAGAATTGATTTAATCGGGTCATGTACTCAATTAAGACCTAAGACATGGGATCCACCTCATCAAGTGAGGTGGCATGTGTATGAGGTGGCATGTAAGTGGCATAGCCAAGTGGGACCCAAATCCACCTCATCAAGTGACGTGGCGTGTGGTCTAGGGTACCATGCATGGTCGGCTACCATGGTTGACTTGGTCAACCATGGGTTAGTTCAAATGGGGTGAGTTGAATTATATTGAGTTGGAAATTAAAATCACTTGAGTTATATGGAAATGAGTTCAAGAAAATTAAGTGAGTTAATGTGACTTGGGATTGAGTTGAATGGGAAAGACAAAGCCAAGTGTAAGCCATGCATCTTCTTTGTTGACCAAGGGACACATGGGAAAGACAAAACCCCAAGAGTAAGCCATGCATCTTCTTGGTCGACCAAGAGACACATGGGAAAGACAAAGCCCCAAGTGTAAGCCATGCATCTTATTGGTTGACCAAGGGACACATGGGAAAGACCAAGCCCCAAGTGTAAGCCATGTGTCTCCTTGGTTGGGACACATGGGAAAGACAAAGCGCCAAGTGTGAGCCATGTATCTTCTTGGTTGACCAAGGGACACATGGGAAAGACCACACCTTAATGTGGGTGGTTGGAAGGCTAAGGCTAGACAAAAGACACACACCACCAAAACCCTCCTTGGCCGATCCTCTCTCCCTCCCTCCTGAGCAAAGGAAATCTCATCTCCATTCCTATCTCTCTCTCTCCCTCTCTCAAAATACACTTCCTTGGCCGATCCTTCCATAGAGATTTTCATCTCATTTTCTCCCTCTCTCAATCAACACCTTGGCCGAATGCTCCATTGAGGGACGATGAGGTTTCATCTATCTCTCTCTCACACCTTGCTCTAGACTTGGAGGAAGAACAAAGACTAAGGAAGAAGTGGGACGGAGGAGCAAAATTAGACCTAAAGAAACGGAGGAGACGCGGAATAGGTATGTAGTGTTTATCGAGGATTTATTGGTTAAAAGAAGCTAAGGGAAAACATGGTTTCGTCTATGGAATGGTCGAAACCATGGGTTCCATAATTGATTGAAAAGATGACAAAAATTATGCCAAGGCCATGGACTTTGAAATCCATTCAAGGAATGGTTAAGTGTTTAGAATGAATCTCATGAAGAGTAGATTTATAAATAATCAAACAAATGAGGACTGATCCCGGATGGGTGGCGGACGGGAACCCCGTGAATGATTTTATGAGTCCATGAATATTTAAAAGTTAATTGACTAACTATGGATTATCAAGTTATGAAATAAAAAGAAAGGAATGATGGTGGACCCACGGTATTTAAAATAAAACAACGATTAAAAAAAAAGAGTCAAAAACCAGGGAGTGAGGTTCGGCCATGTTGTATGGACGAACCTCATTGATGGGTCTTGGTGAACATGAACACATCTTAGCCACGTCGTATGGCCGAACTCCGTTGAGGGTCTTAACCAGTTTAATGATTATGATGCGTAGATGCGACTGAAATGAAATGTTAATTTTAAATTGATATATGGGTATGATTTAAATTGATAAGGTAAAAAGACATGATTCGCTTTCACGTGACGATTAGCGACTGTTCGTACAAAATATGATAAGGACAGTAGATCGGACGTGGGTAGGATTCCTACCTTGTTGAAACACTTGGATTATGTACACGCAATGGTTTTTCTTTCCATGATTGATGATCTATTTTTTGTATCAAAATGCTTATGTTTTAAGAATGGATTTCAAGGCTATTATGTAATTTAATGTGAAATAGCATGATGCACTCACATCTCATACATGGCATGGGAGGGAACATATGAGAGGAGTCCACGCTCCATTCGGATTATCCGGTAAACAAACGTGGGGAGGGATCCGCACTGATTCCGATTGAGAAATGGTATATGATGTTTTGAAATGAAAGAGGAGTCCACGCTCCGTTCGGTGGGACCGATAATGCATACCTAGGGAGTCATGACAATGAATACCTTGATGTGGCTTGTTCATCAGGAGGTTTACCTATGTATTTTTGAGATATGGTTGATAGGTGGGAAATCAAGGCATATGACACCCATGACATGGCATTGACTTAGCATGATTTTGATATTATGTATCTATTCTGTTTTTATACTAATCCATGTGTTTGACCCTACTTGGAATACCTACTGGGCGCGTTGACTAACGCCCTACTTCTACCTTAGATGATGATACAGGGAACGGAACAGACGATGGACACGAAAGGAGCCAAGCATAGGAGCTTGGGCAGCTTATTGTTATTTTTAAGTTTTAGTTTTGGACAATGTGTTTGAGTTGATTGCATTTTGGGATTGTAATAACTTAGATATTATTTTGCTAGGGTTTGACTTTACCTTCGGATATTAAGTTCAGTTAAGTTTTGGGTGATTGACTTCCTTGCTAAGTAAAGGTTATGGTTGGTTTATGGAATCAAATGTTAATTCCGCAATATGTTTATTTCCACAAGTATAACATTAAGCAGGTGAACTGTTTTAGTGGACTTGGTCCACGCACATGTATGGTTGGCCAGTTAAGGGCTGGGCTTTGGAAACTCGGAATTAACTCCCGTCGTGGCGTCCCGCTCTTTCTCACTCTTTATTTCAAAAAAAAATAGACTCTGATTTTCGGCGAGTGAAAAAGGGCGGGCGCTTACAAAAGTTGGGAAGACTGTTGATGAAATAGAGGGGCAATTAGTCCAGTTTGGGTTGTTGGGTAATGTGATGATTGATATGAGCATTACAATTGACGAATCAATGGGCTGAGCAGTTCCGGACAGACCTTGATTTCGTAACTAGAATGGTGGTAGTCACAAATGATAAGACCAATGTGCTAAGCAGTCCGGAACATACCTTGGTATTGTGACTGAAAATGTAAGACTGTACATAATTCCCTCTCAAGGTTGGAATTCTTGGAGGCAGATGTGACCAGAGAGACCACGTAGCCAAGGTGTAGAGTTGGTGCACTGATCGTGGAGACAAATGCGACTAGAGAGACCACCTAGCCATGATGGAGAGATTGGTGCATAATTCCCTCTCAAGCCCGAAATTCTCAGAGGCAGATGCGACCAGAGAGACCAAGTAGCCAAGGTGGAGAGTTGGTGTAACGCCCCGTCCCGCTATGAGTGCGTTATCTCTGAAACATCTCAATACAACACAAAATGATGGATATCGAGTAATTATTATTTTTTTAAACGGGGTAACTACCTCCCACTCATCAAACCACATGCCTATAATACTAAGAAACATAACAAACCATAGACTGATCAAATATAGTTATGTAGTCATCTAAACAAACGTGTAATAATATATCCATACATACTAGAGTTTTTCAAAATTAGAACATAAGCATGAATATAAATGTGCAATTGCTACTGCTCCTCCCCAGGTGCTCGCCCAAGGGGTCCGCTTGGTCCCTCCGCGATTGGGGTACCTGAAAGGTAAGGATGAGCTAACCAGCCAGTGAAGGGAATAATCATATCACATGTCAGCAACATAAACATATATCACATGTATGAGAAATGATGGACATCATAATAGAATGAAAGTCAACGTACAAGAGTACTCAACTACACAGTTATCTGATGGTCCCGCCGACCAATCTGAGACATCATCTCTATGACTCACAATTGTCCTCCAACAACTCCAGCCTCCCTACCAATATAAATAGGAGACCACATAATACACAACTGCCTCAACCGCCCGAATGCAATGGGGAAACCCACAACTCCTATGAGGGTCTCAACCGCCGGAGCATAACGGGGAAGCTAATATCAAGGGCAGGCACCTCAACCGCCAGAGTGCAATGGGGAAACCTGTGTCTCCTATAGGGGTCTCGACCTCCGGATCATAATGGGAAGTCATCTCAAGAACCATATTCATCACATCATCATAAACATATACGCATGTAAACAATCTCTCCAATGGATACACATGATGTCATGATCATATACCACAATAAGAATCTGTTCCAATGAAACAAACTCAAAATCAGCAACACATTTCATCATGCGAGTCAAGAGCATACAATGGGTCATTTAGTCACACGTCTATGTTCTACACGTTTTCAATAACATCTAGTGAATAAACACTTAAGGCATCATCAACGATTTCCAAAAAACATATTCAATCCCGATTGTCCAATTACAGTTCTCCACAAATGCATATGGTTGCAAGAAAAACCCCCGAGCGAACCCTCTACCACATATTTATTTCAATAGTTTTCCCTTACTGAGTGGCTAAATAAATAGAGGGTTTCACTCAGCCACTCCATGACTAGAGATAAAAATTTAATATATGCAAATGCATGCTAAAACAGTGAGTACCCCAGCTCGTCCAAGTCACCCATATTGTCAATTACATGACCTAGTTGAACCTTGCCTTTAAAGAATGTGAAGATCTACTATGCATTGAAGAGTCTACACCGAACATGTTATTGGCACATAGGTAAGTGAACCTCAGGAGACCTTAGGCTAAGCCAAATACCTTAGAAGTCATTTATTAACTGTAAAATCATAATATAATTGACTTTCAGCCTCAAGGCCTCGTACATTTTGTCGAGGCCTCACAAATAGTCTTTTCCTGAGTCATATATGAGACAGCTGTAACTCAGCATGACCTTATGTCTTTTGACCGAGTCTCTTACAGATTTAGGTAAATAAATCTGTAATCTTTAATTGGGAGTTTATTATGGTAATAAGGAAAATCCCTCTTTTGAAAAACTCCATTTGCCACCTCACAGTTTAAATAAGTTGTTGGGAGCCTACCAGCTGTCTTGTATTAATTTGGTAAGGCTCTTCAATCTGTATGATTGATAATCATCAAGCTTCTCTATGTAAATCCATGATTGATGATTGAAATGATTTGATGATCAATCATGCACAGGTGACATGTTAATTGTCTAGTCATTAGCTGATTGGCAAAACAAAATAATTGGAATTACATGTAAATTTTGTGCTATCTTTGCTGTTACCGTCACGAGGCCTCATAGGAATCCTCGAGGCCTCGTGGACGTGACTGGCCACAAAAGCAGATAGTCTTATTTATATATATGGGCTGAATGAAATATTTACACAGATCCTTTTTGGAAAAATAACAACTGAGACCAGAGAGATTTCTAGCCCCTTCTCACGCCTTCTTCATCATCCTCTAACAAGAATATGTTTGGGTAATCAATACCTTAAGTTTGATGAAGTTAAGGGTGTTTTATCTAGGACCAAAAATCAGTTATACCTTTGTCCTAATACCCTTGTCCAACTGTGCCGATACTCAACTATGGTGATCCTAATCTAAAGGAAGAGACGCAGAAACATCGAGCACAAAAAGAACACATTTGGAATTGTTAAGGCCCAAGGCAAGTGTTCTTTGTTTACTTTGTTTATCACTATACGGTGGATTAGATCAGTGGGATTGAACCACCTTAAAAAATAGGTGTCAAGGATTAGACCAAGGTGATCGAACCTTTCAAAACTAGGTTGCAGTGTTTGGGTGTGACTCCCATACATAGTTGATTTGGGATAGCTCTAGAGAGGGTGAGGGACAATAGATGTAGATTCAGGTGAACCGAACCACTATATATCATTGTGCATGTGTGATTGCTTTAATGGTTTGATTCATTCGTTTATCACTTGCACACATGTTTATTCCGCTGCACATATTGTTAAATTAATAAATTATTAAAAAGGGAAATAAATTCAGATCAGACCCATTCAACCCCCCCCCCCCCCCCCCCCACCCCCCCCTCCCCGCTCCAGGTCTTACAAACTTCTAGTAACGAAATTTCAATTGGTATCAGAGCTCGGTTACTCTGAGTTGGACTTAATCGTCCGAGTTGATCATGTACTAGAATCATGCATAGAGGTGATAATCACCCTTTTTCCAAACCTCCCTATTCACCCTTTTCCAAACTTATGCCTTGGAAGGCAAAAATGAAGTGCTTCTTTATATCACTTGATGGAGCCATCTGGGAATCAGTAGTAAGGGGTTGGGAACATCCTGTTAAGGAAATCTCTGAAACATTAGCCAAAGATGAAGTAGGAAAAATCTGTTCAACTAATCATTGGTACTAAATCTAATGATTACTTCACTTGGACCGACATAGAAAAAACTTTATATACTGCAAATGGAAAGGCTTTAAATGCCATTTATTGTGTTGTCTCACCATATGAGTTCAAGCGTATAATGACATGTGTGACAGCCAAAGATGCTTGGGACATCTTAGAAAGGACACATGAAGGAACCTCATGTAATAGCCGGATTTTCAATTCAATAAATATATTGGCTAATATTTATTTTAATTGTTAAAAAATTAAGATTTATAGATGGAATGGATATTAGATGGATAAAAGTTTGGGCAATGGACCATGGATAGGATTAATTCTATTTAATTGGGTCAATGTGGTCAATTGGGTCAAATGCCCAATTAGGACCCAATGGGTCAAGATGAATTGAGGTTTAGGGTGAATGGGTAAGGAATGGATTTAATCGGGTCATGGATCCAATTAAGATCTAAAGGCATGGGGTCCACCTCATCAAGTGAGGTGGCAAGTGTATGAGGAATTATCCAAGTGGCATAGCCAAGTGGGACCCAAGTCCACCTCATCAAGTGAGGTGGCGTGTGGACTAAGGCACATGTGGGGCCGGCCACCATGGTTGACTTGGTCAACCATGGGTGAGTTCAAAGGTGAGTCCAAGAGGATTAAGTAAAATGAGTGGAGTTAAGGAATTAATTAATTGGAAATAAATTCAATTACTTGAGTTAGGAGAATGAGTTTTATTTAATGTAGTGAGTTGAATGGGTGGTAAGTCACTTGGGAGATGAAAAGATGGAGTAAGTCAAAGGGGAGGTGGAGGGTTTCCATCTCAATGGAAACCCTAGACACCAAATTCGTTGGAGAGGGTGTGTGTGCCATGTAGTGGGCATGCATCCTCTTGGTTAGTCAAGGAACCCATGTGGAGGGCATGCATCCACTTAGTGAGTCAAAGGAGAGGTGGAGGTTTCCATCTCATGGAAACCACTAGCCACCAAAACTGTTGGAGAGGGTGTGTGTGCCATGTGGAAGGCATGCACCCTCTTGGCTAGTCAAAGGACTCATGGGGAAGACTCCACATTGATGAGGGTAGTTGGAGGTGGAGTCTTACCCAAGGAACCCTAAAACAAGATGGAAAGGGCTCTCTTCATCTCATCCACTCTCTACCTCTCACTCTTGGCCGACCCCCCTCTAAGACAAAAGAAAACACTTAGAGTTTTCCATCTCAACTCCTCTCCCTCTCACCAAAACCCTAGGGCCGACCCCTCCCTTTGAGACAAGAAAACACTCTCTCCTCCTCTCCCTCTCTCAAACCTTCTCCTTGGCCGAACCCTCTCTTAGGGTTTTCATCTTAAACCCTCTCCCTCTCAAGCACCACTCTTTGGCCGAAGATCAAGGAGGAGAAAGAAAAGACTAAGGAAGGAGAAGATCGGAGGAGCAAGGTGGAACGAAAGAAAACGGAGGAGTCGCGGAATCGATAAGTATTGCTTAACAAGGTTTATAAATTAAAAGGAGGTTAAGGGAACCATGGTTTCGGCTATGGAATGGCCGAAACCATGGAGTTCCATTTCGGATTGGAGAGTTGGCCAAAATATTATAGGCCATGGATTTAAAATATATCCAAGAAATATCAATGTAATGGTTAAAATATTTGGATGGACAAAACCGTAATGGGTGAGATAGATTTTATGAATGAAGATTTTTAAGGACAATATGTATGCATCCATGATTAAGCATGGAGAATGATCAAAGATCATGGTTTGGCCCTTGCATGGCCAAACCCTAGATTTTTAAGAGAAAATGATGAACCATAGGGTTCGACCATGTTGTATCCATGGAAGAATATTATTGATTTTAATGGTTTTAAAGGATGAAAATGATGGAAGTATGTTAGTGACTTTGAAGGCTTTTAAAGGATGAAAATGATGTAAGAATGTTGGTGATTTCAAATGGGTTTTAAATGTGGTAAATGATGATTTAAAATGAGGAGATGATGAAGTACAATGGACCATGGGTTCGGCCATGTTGTATGGCCGAACCCCATGGAGAAATAATGATAGATTTAAAGATGGTTAGACCATGAAGAGATGAAAATAAGGAACCATGGGTTCGGCCATATTGTATGGCCGAACCCCATGAACCATTTTGATGGATCATTTGGTAGATCTATGCTTGTTAAAGAGATTGAATGATCAAGCTAAGAAATGGAGGGATTTATCATGGATCTATGTTTATGTTAATGAATCATTTATGGACCTAAGTTATGAGTAAATAAGTTAAGTGATTAGCTATGGAAAGAGTGATAGCTAAGATGGGAATACGGTGAAAATAAAGGACCATGGGTTCGGCCATGTTGTATGGCCGAACGCCATGGAGAATGTCTTATGGACTTATGTTATTTTTATCAAGTTAAATGATTAACTTAGGGGATTGGATTAATAAATCAAAAATGGAATAATGTTGGACCCACATTGATTGAAATGATCAAGGGTTAAAAAGGGGGTCTAAACCAAAGAGTGAGGTTCGGCGAACCCCACTAGTGAGTTTTAATGGATAGTGGACAGTGAGTAGTGGACAGCGGGTAACCAGCTGATTTTAAAAATGAAATATTTATATGATCTTCCAAATGGTTAAGTTAAATTGGAAGGATGAAGGGAATGGTTTAAATCAATTGGAATAATTAATTTGATTATTTTATGGAATTTATTTAAGGTAAAAAGATTCCAAAACTGGGGGCGCGATCGGTGAGCGGTTTTTGGACGAAAACGCAAGGACACGATATTTGGCCGTTGGTAGGATTCCTACCTTATTGAAAACCTTGGAATATGTATATGTGATGATTTTACTTCATGTTTTGATGAATTATTTTGGTATCAAATGATATGTTTCAACTATGGGATTTTAATGCTATGATGTTTATTATTTCATAGCATGTTTGCACTTGCATCTCATGCATGGCATGGGAGGGATCAAATGAGGGGAGTCCACGCTCCATTCGGATTTCCGATAAACAATCATGGGGAGGAATCCACACTGATTCCAATGGATGTATGATTGAATTATAACCGGAGTCTACGCTCCATTCGGGCTACTGATAAAGCATTCGTAGGGAGAGCTATACTTTGTTTGAAATGTAACAGGAGTCCACACTCCCTTCGGTGGGATTGATAAGGCATTCGTGGGGAGAGAGATACTGAGTTTGAAATGTAACCGGAGTTCGTGCTCCGTTCGGTGGGACCGATAAGGCATTCGCGGGGAGTCATGACAATACCTTGATGTGGATTATCCATCAAGAGGAATACTATGTGATTGTGATATGGATGATGGGTGGGATTCATGGCATATGACACCCATGGCATGGCATTAACTTGCATGGTTTTGATATTGTATATATCTATGTGATTTTTAAACTAACCCATGTGTTTGACCCTACTTGTAGTACCTATTGAGCGCGTTGTCTAACGCCCTACTTCTACCTTAGATGATGACACAGGAAATGGACGGAACGAATGACGCGATCGGAGCCAAGCTTAGGAGATTGGATAATCTAGTTTCATTTTATTTAAGTTTATTTATGGACAATGTAATTTGATTAGCTAGTATTTTGGACTGTAATAACTTAGACTATTTGCTATGGTTTGGATTTTAATTTTGGACATTTTAACGTAAGGTAATTATTATTAAGTGATGGACTTCCTTGCTATTTAAAATTAGTAAGATAGTAATTCTATTATAATTCCGCATTATATTTAATTCTGCAAGTATAGCCTTAGTACGTGTGAATCATTTTCGTGGACTTAGTCCACGTACACATATGGTTGACCAGTTAAGGGCCGGGCTTTGGAAGATCGGACTTAGATCGCGTCGTGACGTCGCGCTCTCTATCACTCTTTATTTAAAATGAAAAAAAAAATAAACTCTGATTTTCCGCGAGTGAAAAAGGGCGGGGCATTACACCTCAGTTATTAATAGGTCTAAACTTCAAATCCTCCAGTCACAATTTGATAACATATGCATGGAGGAAAATGAAATGTTTATGGAGTTCTATTTGAAACTAAGTGATATTGTAAATTCCATGTGGGCCTTAGGTGAAATAATCCCTGAATATAAGATTTGTACCAAAATACTAAGAAATCTGCCCACAAGTTTTATGCCCAAGGTAGCCACCATTGAAGAGTACAGAGATGTGTCTCTAATGAGGGTTGATGACTTGGTAGGATCTGTTCAAACTTATGAGCTTCACTTTGATGATGAAAAACCTAAAAAGAAGTCTATTGCTCTAAGATCTTCTCTAAAAACTGAAAATAAAATAGATGAAAAATCTGATAGCTCTGAAGTGATTCAGATGAAGATGTTGCCGTACTTGCTAAGAATTTCTTAAAACACTTTAATGAGAAGAAAAACAAAAGAAGAGTTAAAAGAGAAGGTTGTAGATAAATCTCTAAAAATCAAGAGATAAATTCAAAGAAAAATATAAGGACAAGCCCAAAGAAACTCAATGTTTTAATTGTGATAGATATGGGCACTTTGCTAATGAATGTCAGTCTAAGAGGAGATCTAAAAAGAAAGCCATGACCACTGTGGTGAAAGAAGACACATCACAATCTGAAAGTGAATTTGATATGTCAACCCATGAAGATGTTGTTAAGACGAAAGGTTTCATTGCTTCCATCTCTTATGATCTTCAAAATTCTCCAAATGTTGAAAGTGATAGTGAAGGATTAGACGGTGAGGATGATGGCTTACAAGAAGCTTATAATGTTTTTTTCTTAGAAGCAAAGATTTAGCTAAAAGACTTGGTAAATCTAAAAATGAAAATGTAAGATTAAAAAATTAATTAAAAACTGAAAAAAGACTTAAAAATTGTTTAAGATGAAAATTTAAGTATTCAAGAAAAGCTCAAATTGGCTCAAGATGAAACTTTAAAACTAAAGAAAGATGAGACAAAAATTAGAAGTGAAAAACAAAAACTGGAATTTGACTTAAACCAATTAACGAGTCACAAAATAAAATTTGAAGATAAATTTACTCAAGGGGAAGAAAAACTTGAAAAACTCTTAAATATTGGAAAACAATTTGGAAATAAAACTAGTCTAGGTTTTGATAAGAAATCGAACTCCAAAACTGTTCTTGTGAAAGGTGAGCATTCTTTTTCTAAATCTTCTTGTGTAACATGTTACTATTGTGAAAAGTTGGGTCACCTAAAGTTTGAATGTCCCCTAAGAAAGAAGCACCACAAAGAGAAGTTCATTTCTGTCCAACCAAAGGTACATCATAGAAGGGACAATGTCAGGCAAAATTTTCAAAAAAGAAATCAAAATCAACTCTTAAATCAAATAGTAACGATTTTGCTAAGAGAGTTCTCAAACATAGTGCTGACTCAAATAATTTCAGTCCATTCCTCCGGCCATCTTCCTTAACTGTGAAATGGGTTCAGAAGGTGAGAGGATGTGTGTTAGGCCCCTTGATGTTTTCAGATCCTCCTTGTGCCTAATAAGAAAATGTTTTTTTTTTAGGATCTGACAAATTGGTTGGTGGTGGATCTTTCCCAGTTTCAAATTTTAAAATAAGTGCTTATTTAAAACTAATGTTTTGTTAAATATGTTTCTCCATAATATTTATGTGTAGTACCCTTTGTCAATTTATGACAAAAAGGGGGAGAAAAATGGTACTAATGTTGAGGGGGAGAAATTTCAAAATCTCACCTAGTTGCCTATGTCTTTTGCAGGAATTTTTACAGGCATAATTTCAAGGGAAGAATAAGAAAAATGTGGAGAGAAGTGTTAGTGAAAGAAATTCAAGTCTTGATATGGTCATTGTTTGAACTGTATTTTTTTAAGGACTTATATTTTTTTGTAAAAGGGAAATTGGTGTAATTGGTAGATCTTAGATTTTGTCAGGAAATTGACAAAGGGGGAGATTGTTAGTGCCCCGCCTCGTCCGAGTCACCCATATTGTCAATTACGTGACTCAGTTGAACTTTGCCTTGGAAGAATATGACGATCTACTATGCATTGAAGAGTCTACACCGAACATGTTATTGCCACATAGGTAAGTGAACCTTAAGAGACCTTAGGCTAAGCCAAATACCTTAGAAGTCATTTGCTTATTAATTGTAAAATCAGAATATAATTGACTTTCAGTCTCGAGGCCTCGTGCAGTTTGTCGAGGCCTCGCAGACAGTTTTTTGCTGAGTCATATATGGGACAGTTGTAACTCAGCATGACCTTGTGTCTTTTGACCAAGTCTCTTACAGATTTAGGTAAATAAATCTGTAATCTTTAATTGGGAGTTTAGTATGGTAAAAAGGAAAATCCACTTTTTGAAAAACTCCATTTGCCACCGCACAGTTTGAATAAGTTGTTGGGAGCCTACCAGCTGTCTTGTACTAATTTGGTAAGGCTCCTCAATCTGTATGATTGATAATCATCAAGCCTCTCTATATAAATCCATGATTGATGATTGAAATGATTTGATGATCAATCATGCACAGATGGCATGTTAATTTGTTGGTCATTAGCTGATTGGCAAAACAAAATAATTGGAATTACATGCAAATTTTGTGTTGTCTTTGTTGTTACCGTCACGAGGCCTCATAGGAATCCTCGAGGCCTCGTGGAAGTGAAATCCTCGAGGCCTCGTGGAAGTGACTGGCCACAATAACAGACAGTCTTATTTATATCTATGGGCTGAATGAAATATTTACACAGATTTTTTTTGGAAAAATAACAACTGAGGCCAAAGAGATTTCTAGCCCCATCTCACACCTTCTTCATCATCCTCTAACAAGAACATGTTTGGGTAATCAATACCTTAAGTTTGATGAAGTTAAGGGTGTTTTATCTAGGACCAAAAATCAGTTATACCTTTGTCCTAATACCCTTGTCCCTCTGTGCCGATACTCAACTATGGTGAACCTAATTTAAAGGAAGAGACGCAGAAACATCGACCACAAGAAGAACACATTTTGAAGAATTATTAAGGCCCAAGGCAAGTGTTATTTGTTTACTTTGTTTATCATTGTAAGGTGGATTAGATGAGAGTGATGGAACACCTTAAAAAATAGGTGTCAAGGATTAGACCATGGCGGCCAAACCTTTCAAAACTAGGTTGTAGTGTTTGGGTGTGTCTCCCATACATAGTTGATTCGGCATAGCTCTAGAGAGGGTGAGTCCAACAATGGATGTAGGTTCAGGTGAACCGAACCATTATATATCGTTGTGCATGTGTGGTTTGCTTTAATGGTTTGATTCATTTGTTTATCACTTGCACACACGTTTATTCCACTACACATATTGTTAAATTGCTAAATTATTAAAAAGGAGAATAAAATTGAATCTGACCCATTCACCCCCTGTAACGCCCCGCCCTTTTTCGAGAATTTCAGAGTCTAATTTTTTTTTTAAAGTAAGGTTTAAAAGTAATAATAAAACTTCAAAAGAGAGCGGGCGGCGTCACGACGCGAGTTAAGTTCAGACTACCCAAGTCTGAACCTTAACTGGCCACCCATGTGTACATGGAATAGACCATGATAGTGAATCACACCTGGAACTAACGTCAACATGCGGAATAATCTAGATTAATTGCGGAATAGAAAGACGAGATAGCAAGTAACAGTCTTAAAATATAAATAACATAGATCAACCATCCAAAGGTTATTATCCTAATCAAACCATAGCAAATAACGAATTATTACATGTCCAACAATAGTATTCAAATGATAGTAATATAACGTAATCCAAATCCATCATTAAAGCACTTAGGCTCAGCTCCCCTCCCGGTCAACGACCTTTCCTTTCCCTTTGCTTGTACCTGCAATCTCCTCTGAGGATAGAATTAGGGCGTTAGATCAACGCGCCCAGTAGGTTCCCGAATCAGGGCTACCACATGTTAGCATATAAAACATGCATATACATATCATAATATATGATCATCAAAACAGGTAAAACAATGCTATGATGTATGCACATGCAATGAGCCTCCCCCATCATGTACATCCATAGCCATCACTTGTCGTGCCATGCACCGACAAGATAAAATCACAATACAACTTCCATCTCTTCATCACTGACTGATTCATATCACGTATTAGTCCTCCTGGCGGGACTCTCTTCGCCCAAGGAGACCATTGTGACTATGATCATCATGTTACTCTTCCTGGCGGAACTCTCATCGCCTAAGGAGGACGTAACCCATAATTGTAACACTGTAGAACCTCATTCATCATCCCATGACCATGCATGAGATGCCAATGCCTGTATGCCATTTGTTAATGCATAATATATCATTTGAAACACATATATTAAAACAAGAGTATCATAAGAAAACTGGGTAAAAACCGTGGTTACAAGTAGGTAGGAAACCTACTGAAGAATCACTTCAGTAACTGATCTTTCTTTCGCGTCACCCAGTCACGACTCGCGCGTCGTTCGACTTTCGGTACCTTATCCATATATCAATCAGCAAGTTATAACTTATTCAATCACATCTACGACCCATCCACATCATGTGGGGTTCGGCCATGCCCATGGCCGAACATCATTAACTTAGAGTTTGTCATTTTATGGGATTCGGCCCTATACTTGGCCGAATCTTGTATTCCCACTCTTCCATCATCAAATGGTTCTCCATTACAATACTTTAAACCCTTTACAAAATCATGGGAATAATATCAAACACAAACTATGAACTTAGTCCATTTATTCCAAAAACAGCCCATGGGGTTCGGCCATGCACATGGCCGAACCCAATGGTTCTCTTGATCTGATTGATCCATCAATTACCCATAATTTGAATCAGTAATCTTAACCCTAATATTGACATGGTTTAGCCCTACATTGGCCAACCAATAACAACAAGTTAAACTTCACCAAATTACATCAAACACCATATTTTATATGGTTTTAAACTCATCAAAATCATCAAATACTAACATGGGGTTCGGCCATCCAAGGTGGCCGAACCTCATGTCTATGTTTTGTTCTTTCAAACATGATTTTTAGGTGTCATTTTAAAACATAATATCCGTATAACATTGCTGCCTTATTACCTCTCAACACCATCCAACTAAGTCCATCAACTTGTCCAAATGACCATCAAACTTCGTGGGATTCGGCCATCCAAGATGGCCGATCCTGATGGTCCAATTCATCAATTTTAAACCGTTGATTTAGACCCATGGTACCTTCAGTCCTTATATCATTCAGATCCATGTTTTAACCCTGTTTAAAACATGCATTTGAGTCTCAATAAAACTCAAAAACAGTCCACCAAAAACTCCATGGTTTCCATGTTTCAAAATATGAAAACCAACCTAACTTTTACATGGGGTTCGGCCCTCCATGATGGCCGAACCCAATGGTCATCTTTACCATTTTAAAGCCTCTCTTAATCAAGGTTAAAACCTTGGTGAATTCGGCCATAACCATGGCCCAATACACCCCCATTCATTCCATGTTATTAAACCAAAATAACACATAAAAAACTTACCAAATTTTCCAAGTTTTCTTCTTGTCTTTGCTCCTTGATTTCTCCCTTTTTTTTCTTCTTTCTTTCCTTAATTCCTTGCTGGTTTAGGCTTGATTAACTGATGCCAAACCTCTGCTGTTCATCCAAGAAAAACGAATTGGAGAGAGGGAGAGAGAGATGGGAATTCTTGGATTCTTTGGTGTGAAAAACGGCCATGTATGGTTAGGTTTTCTTTTATAATTTCAGCCCCCCAACTCCCATTCATCCTCCCTCATTAATGTTGTTAAAAACGATGGGGCAAAGGGTGTTAACCAAGACACCTCTTGGTGCCAAACATTGCACCCCTTGGTGCCAAACATTGTATCACATGGGAAATGAACCAATGCAACCCTTCATGAAGAGGTGCCGCCCAACCTTGGTGTCTTTTGGCTTTGCCAAAGCACCCTTTCATACCAATGGCTGAGATTAATTCAGATTAATTGTTGTGTGAGATTACAACTCATTTCCATCTCCTTGACTCACCTAACTCGGAATATTTTTATTCTAAACCAACTCATCCAACTCATCACTTTTAATGCACTAGTTTGAGTCAACTCATTTCTTAAATCCAACTCATTTCAAATCAACCCAACTCAAGTTGAATTAACTCACACTTGAGTTCAATTGAGGGCCCACACGGTCATCCATGGTCAAACTGGTCAACCCAACCCATTGGGTCCCCCCTTTAGCTCCTTGACCCATTTTTTGACTCTATGACCCAATTATGGTATTTTGGTCATTTGTAAGTGGTTTTCTCATATGGATCATGCCTACCCATTTCTTCTCTACTTGATTTCCAATCAAATAGGCTTAACCCTATTTAATTTAAGCTTACACAATGGTCAAATCATCCATTTTGACCCATTGGGTCCAATTGAGCCCTTTGACCCATTTAGTCATTTCCAACCCAATTGATGTACATAACCCATCCAAATCAACTTGATATACATATAATGTGCTCATACGACCTTAATTTGAGCAATAGGCCCCAACATTTCTTATTTTGACATCACAAAATAATTAATTTAATAATTCAGGGGCATTTTCGTAATTTTCCATTTTATTGAAAAATTGGGGTGTTACAATATAACCCTCTTTTGAAATTTTCGTCCCGAAAATCGATCGAAGTAGGGTTCTCAAGTAATTACATAAATAGTTCGGGGTGAGCTGTTCTCTCATCTCCGACTCAAGTTCCCATGTGGCCTCTTCATCACCATGACGATCCCATACCACTTTCACGAACTGAATCGCTCTGTTTCGCAACACCCTTTGTTCGGTCTCCACTATCCTGACCGGCTTTTCGACGTACGTCACGTCACTTTGTACTTCAATATCTTGAACATTTAAAACATGGGACGGATCCGGATTGTATTTCCTTAGCATCGACACGTGAAACACATCGTGTAAATATGCTAATTGTGATGGGAGTGCTAACTGATAAGCAACATCCCCCATCCTTTTATGATCGAAAACGGTCCCACAAATCTTGGTGACAGTTTTCCTTTCTTGCCAAACCTCATATGTCCCTTCCGTGGTGAGACTTTAGAAACACCATGTCTCCCACTTCAAATTCCAAAAACCGTCTCCTTTTATCAGCATAGTTCTTCTGCCGACTCTGTGCAGTCAGTAGATGTTGACGTATCAACTTAATTTGTGCAGTAGTCTCTGCGACTAGTTCCGGTCCGATCAATGCAGGCTCTCCTGCCTCTGTCCAACATATCGGTGACCTACACGGTCTACCATATAATGCCTCGTATGGAGCCATCTGAAGGCTTGCCTGATAGCTATTATTATACGAGAACTCCACCAGTGGTAAGTGGTCCCCCCATCCACCCTTGAAATCTAACATGCATGCTCTCAACATGTCTTCCAAGGTCTGTATTGTCCTTTCAGACTGTCCATCAGTCTGTGGATGGAAAGCGGTGCTAGTCAAGTCTGTCCCCATGGCTGACTGCATGCTTTGCCATACTCTGCCGGTAAAACGGCCATCTCTGTCCGATACTATCGTTTGGGGAATACCATGTAGTCGAATGATCTCTTTAATATAACGCCGACCCAACGTTTCAGATGAATCTGTCATCTTGATAGGAATGAAATGTGCGGACTTGGTCAGTCGGTCGACTACGACCCATATAGCGTCATTGCCCTTTGAAGACCTCGGCAATCCCGATACAAAGTCCATGGAAATGTGTTCCCATTTCCATTCTGGCACTGCTAAGGGTTTGAGTAACCCTGGTGGTTTTTGGTGTTCAGTCTTAACTTGCTGACAAGTTAAACAATGTGCCACGAACTCTGCCACATCCCTTTTTAGTCCATGCCACCAATAATACCTTTTCAGATCGTGATACATTTTGGTGCTACCCGGATGAATAGAGAGCTTGGATTGATGTGCCTCAATCAGTAGCTCTTTCCGACAACTCTTTGGCACATATGTTCTTCTCCGAAATAAAAGACCTTGCCCGGGTCGTAATTCCCATTCCGGTATGTCCACACCAGTGGACATCTTGTCCCATATGTCCTCACTTCCGATCTGCTCTTTGTTCTTGTTCAATCCTGGTGACTATATTGGACCGTATGATTAAATTGTGCAAAACCACGTTTGTAATGTATAGATTAATTGGTATTCAACATCTCCCACTCGGTTCTGATCAAACTGCCACATGCGGATGCATGTGATATGCGGCTAAGAGCATCAGCCCTTGTTCGCCTTGCCTGGATGGTATCGAAGCTCGAACTCATAATCCACCAGATACTCCGTCCATCTACGCTGCCTTAGATTGAGCTCCTTCTGATCAAATAAATATTTCAAACTCTTATGATCAGAATACACTTCAAACTTCTCGCCATAAAGGTGATGTCTCCAACTTTTGAGAGCGAAGACCACTGCGGCTAGTTCAAGATCATGCGTAGGATAGAGGCGTTCATGTATTTTTAGTTGTCTTGAACCATAAGCCACCACACGATGATCTTGACTGAGGACACACCCCAGTCCTTCTCCTGAAGCATCGCATTCTACTTCATAACCCTTGCCTTTTTCCGGCAAAATCAAAATAGGAACGGTTGTAAGTCTGTCTTTTAGCTCTTCAAACCTTTGGTTGCACAGATCTGACCACTCATACTTGACTCCTTTCTGAGTGAGTCGAGTCAATAGAGACGCTATTTTGGAAAAATCCATAATAAATTTCCGATAATAACCCGCCAATCCTAAGAAACTGCGGATCTCGGTTACATTCTTTGGCGCTTTCCAGTCTTTCACTGCTGTCACCTTAGCCGGATCCACGGCTATTCCTTCCTCGGATATAACATGTCCTAAGAAATTCACTTGAGATAGCCAGAATTCACACTTACTGGCCTTGGCATACAGTTTATTCTGCCTCAAAGTATTCAAAACTATCCGTAGATGCTTTGCATGTTCCTCCTGACTCTTAGAATAGATCAGGATATCATCAATGAATACGATTACAAACTGGTCCAGATAGGGACGGAAGATTCTGTTCATTAAATCCATGAACACAGCCGGCGCATTTGTGAGTCCAAATGGCATGATTACGAACTCAAACAGTCCATATCGCGTCCGAAAAGCTGTCTTCTCTATATCTTCCTCTCTAACTCGGATTTGATGATAACCAGACATCAAATCGATCTTTGAAAAATGACTAGAACCCCTCAATTGATCAAATAAATCGTCAATCCTGGGTAGAGGGTACTTGTTCCGGACTGTTAACTGATTCAGCTTCCGGTAGTCCACGCACATCCGTAGTGAACCGTCCTTCTTCTTTACAAACAACACTGGTGCTCCCCATGATGACGTACTGTTCCGGATGCAACCCAGCCTAAGCAGTTCATCAATCTGCTTCTTTAGCTCTAACATCTCCGCTGGTGCCATCCGATAGTGTGGTAACGACACTGGTGCTGTGCCAGGGTATAACTTGATTTCGAAGTTAATCTCCCTCCTAGGTGGTAAACCAGGGAGTTCCTTTGGGAACACATCCAATTCTTGTACAATCCGGAAGTTCAGTAACTGGAGCTTTGTTTATGGTGATATTATTCAATACCACGTGGTTTAACCCTTCCTGTAATCCACTTTGTTTATCTGCACGAACTACATATTGCTTGCCCTCGGGTGACTTAAATGTCACTCTTCGACGATAACAGTCGATGTTGGCATGAAACTTAACCAACCAATCTATACCGAATATAATATCATATTCTGACATGTCCAGCACTAGATAATTGAACTCAAATCTGAGTCCAGCTAATTCAGTGTTAACCGCCGTACATATAAGTCCCAATGCCGAATCTCCGACACAATTAGCATCTTTAACACCCTATGCCCCATCGTTTTTAACAACATTAATGAGGGAGGATGAATGGGAGTTGGGGGGCTGAAACTATAAAAGAAAACCTAACCATACATGGCCGTTTTTCACACCAAAGAATCCAAGAATTCCCATCTCTCTCTCCCTCTCCAATTCGTTTTTCTTGGCTGAACAGCAGAGGTTTGGCATCAGTTAATCAAGCCTAAACCAGCAAGGAATTAAGAAAGAAAAAGAAAAAAAAGGAGAAATCAAGGAGCAAAGACAAGAAGAACTTGGAAAATTTGGTAAGTTTTATGTGTTATTTTTGGTTTAATAACATGGAATGAATGGGGGTGTATTGGGCCATGGTTATGGCCGAATTCACCAAGGTTTTAACCTTGATTAAGAGAGGCTTTAAAATGGTAAAGATGACCATTGGGTTCGGCCATCATGGAGGGCCGAACCCCATGTAAAAGTTAGGTTGGTTTTCATATTTTGAAACATGGAAACCATGGAGTTTTTGGTGGACTGTTTTTGAGTTTTATTGAGACTCAAATGCATGTTTTAAACAGGGTTAAAAACATGGATCTGAATGATATAAGGACTGAAGGTACCATGGGTCTAAATCAACGGTTTAAAATTGATGAATTGGACCATCAGGATCGGCCATCTTGGATGGCCGAATCCCACGAAGTTTGATGATGTCGGAGATTCGGCATTGGGACTTATATGTACGGCGGTTAACACTGAATTAGCTGGACTCAGATTTGAGTTCAATTATCTAGTGCTGGACATGTCAGAATATGATATTATATTCGGTATAGATTGGTTGGTTAAGTTTCATGCCAACATCGACTATTATCATCGAAGAGTGACATTTAAGTCACCCGAGGGCAAGCAATATGTAGTTCGTCCAGATAAACAAAGTGGATTACAGGAAGGGTTAAACCACGTGGTATTGAATAATATCACCATAAACAAAGCTCCAGTTACTGAACTTCCAGAAATTGTACAAGAATTTGTGGATGTGTTCCCAAAGGAACTCCCTGGTTTACCACCTAGGAGGGAGATTAACTTCGAAATCAAGTTAATACCCTGGCACAGCACCAGTGTCGTTACCACACTATCGGATGGCACCAGCGGAGATGTTAGAGCTAAAGAAGCAGATTGATGAACTGCTTAGGCTGGGTTGCATCCGGAACAGTACGTCATCATGGGGAGCACCAGTGTTGTTTGTAAAGAAGAAGGACGGTTCACTACGGATGTGCGTGGACTACCGGAAGCTGAATCAGTTAACAGTCCGGAACAAGTACCCTCTACCCAGGATTGACGATTTTATTTGATCAATTGAGGGGTTCTAGTCATTTTTCAAAGATCGATTTGATGTCTGGTTATCATCAAATCCGAGTTAGAGAGGAAGATATAGAGAAGACAGCTTTTCGGACGTGATATGGACTGTTTGAGTTCGTAGTCATGCCATTTGGACTCACAAATGCGCCGGCTGTGTTCATGGATTTAATGAACAGAATCTTCCGTCCCTATCTGGACCAGTTTGTAATCGTATTCATTGATGATATCCTGATCTATTCTAAGAGTCAGGAGGAACATGCAAAGCATCTATGGATAGTTTTGAATACTTTGAGGCAGAAATAAACTGTATGCCAAGGCCAGTAAGTGTGAATTCTGGCTATCTCAAGTGAATTTTAGGACATGTTATATCCGAGGAAGGAATAGCCGTGGATCCGGCTAAGGTGACAGCAGTGAAAGACTGGAAAGCCAAAGAATGTAACCGAGATCCGCAGTTTCTTAGGATTGGCGGGTTATTATCGGAAATTTATTATGGATTTTTCCAAAATAGCGTCTCCATTGACTCGACTCACTCAGAAAGGAGTCAAGTGAGTGGTCAGATCTGTGCAACCAAAGGTTTGAAGAGCTAAAAGACAGACTTACAACCGCTCCTATTTTGATTTTGCCGGAAAAAGGCAAGGGTTATGAAGTAGAATGCGATGCTTCGGGAGAAGGACTGGGGTGTGTCCTCAGTCAAGATCATCGTGTGGTGGCTTATGGTTCAAGACAACTAAAAATACATGAACGCCTCTATCCTATGCATGATCTTGAACTAGCCGCAGTGGTCTTCGTTCTCAAAAGTTGGAGACATTACCTTTATGGCGAGAAGTTTGAAGTGTATTCTGATCATAAGAGTTTGAAATATTTATTTGATCAGAAGGAGCTCAATCTAAGGCAGCGTAAATGGACGGAGTATCTGGCGGATTATGAGTTCGAGCTTCGATACCATCCAGGCAAGGCGAACAAGGTGGCTGATGCTCTTAGCCGTATATCACATGCATCCGTGGCATGTTTGATCAGAACCGAGTGGGAGATGTTGAATACCATTCGGGAGTTCAATCTATACATTACAAACCGTGGAGTTTTGCACAATTTAATCATACGGTCCAATATAGTCACCAGGATTGAACAAGAACAAAGAGCAGATCCGGAAGTGAAGGACATATGGGACAAGATGTCCACTGGTGTGGACATACCGGAATGGGAATTACGACCCGGGCAAGGTCTTTTATTTCGGGGAAGAACATATGTGCCAAAGAGTTGTCGGAAAGAGCTACTGATTGAGGCACATCAATCCAAGCTCTCTATTCATCCGGGTAGCACCAAAATGTATCACGATCTGAAAAGGTATTATTGGTGGCATGGACTAAAAAGGGATGTGGCAGAGTTCGTGGCACATTGTTTAACTTGTCAGCAAGTTAAGACTGAACACCAAAAACCACTAGGGTTACTCAAACCCTTAGCAGTGCCAGAATGGAAATGGGAACACATTTCCATGGACTTTGTATCGGGATTGCAGAGGTCTTCAAAGGGCAATGACGCTATATATGGGTCGTAGTCGACCGACTGACCAAGTCCGTACATTTCATTCCTATCAAGATGACAGATTCATCTGAAACGTTGGGTCGGCGTTATATTAAAGAGATCATTCGACTACATGGTATTCCCCCGAACGATAGTATCGGACAGAGATGGCTGTTTTACCGGCAGAGTATGGCAAAGCATGCAGTCAGCCATGGGGACAGACTTATTGACTAGCACCGCTTTCCATCCACAGACTGATGGACAGTCTGAAAGGACAATACAGACCTTGGAAGACATGTTGAGAGCATGCATGTTAGATTTCAAGGGTGGATGGGAGGACCACTTACCACTGGTGGAGTTCTCGTATAATAATAGCTATCAGGCAAGCCTTCAGATGGCTCCATACGAGGCATTATATGGTAGACCGTGTAGGTCACCGATATGTTGGACAGAGGCAGGAGAGCCTGCATTGATCGGACCGGAACTAGTCGCAGAGACTACTGCACAAATTAAGTTGATACGTCAACATCTACTGACTGCACAGAGTCGGCAGAAGAACTATGCTGATAAAAGGAGACGGTTTTTGGAATTTGAAGTGGGAGACATGGTGTTTCTAAAAGTCTCACCACGGAAGGGACATATGAGGTTTGGCAAGAAAGGAAAACTGTCACCAAGATTTGTGGGACCGTTTTCGATCATAAGAAGGATGGGGGATGTTGCTTATCAGTTAGCACTCCCATCACAATTAGCATCTTTACACGATGTGTTTCACGTGTCGATGCTAAGGAAATACAATCCGGATCCGTCCCATGTTTTAAATGTTCAAGATATTGAAGTACAAAGTGACGTGACGTACCTCGAAAAGCCGGTCAGGATAGTGGAGACCGAACAAAGGGTGTTGCGAAACAGAGCGATTCAGTTCGTAAAAGTGATATGGGATCGTCATGGTGATGAAGAGGCCACATGGGAACTTGAGTCGGAGATGAGAACAGCTCACCCCGAACTATTTATGTAATTACTTGAGAACCCTACTTCGATCGATTTTCGGGACGAAAATTTCAAAAGAGGGTTATATTGTAACACCCCAATTTTTCAATAAAATGGAAAATTACGAAAATGCCCCTGAATTATTAAATTAATTATTTTGTGATGTCAAAATAAGAAATGTTGGGGCCTATTGCTCAAATTAAGGTCGTATGAGCACATTATATGTATATCAAGTTGATTTGGATGGGTTATGTACATCAATTGGGTTGGAAATGACTAAATGGGTCAAAGGGCTCAATTGGACCCAATGGGTCAAAATGGATGATTTGACCATTGTGTAAGCTTAAATTAAATAGGGTTAAGCTTATTTGATTGGAAATCAAGTAGAGAAGAAATGGGTAGGCATGATCCATATGAGAAAACCACTTACAAATGACCAAAATACCATAATTGGGTCATAGAGTCAAAAAATGGGTCAAGGAGCTAAAGGGGGGACCCAATGGGTTGGGTTGACCAGTTTGACCACGGATGACCGTGTGGGCCCTCAATTGAACTCAAGTGTGAGTTAATTCAACTTGAGTTGGGTTGATTTGAAATGAGTTGGATTTAAGAAATGAGTTGACTCAAACTTAGTGCATTAAAAGTGATGAGTTCGATGAGTTGGTTTAGAATAAAAATATTCCGAGTTAGGTCAGTCAAGAGGAGATGGAAATGAGTTGTAATCTCACACAACAATTAATCTGAATTAATCTCAGCCATTGGTATGAAAGGGTGCTTTGGCAAAGCCAAAAGACACCAAGGTTGGGCGGCACCTCTTCATGAAGGGTTGCATTGGTTCATTTCCCATGTGATACAATGTTTGGCACCAAGGGGTGCAATGTTTGGCACCAAGAGGTGTCTTGGTTAACACCCTTTGTCCCATCGTTTTTAACAACATTAATGAGGGAGGATGAATGGGAGTTGGGGGGCTGAAACTATAAAAGAAAACCTAACCATACATGGCCGTTTTTCACACCAAAGAATCCAAGAATTCCCATCTCTCTCTCCCTCTCTCCAATTCGTTTTTCTTGGCTGAACAGCAGAGGTTTGGCATCAGTTAATCAAGCCTAAACCAGCAAGGAATTAAGGAAAGAAAGAAGAAAAAAAAGGGAGAAATCAAGGAGCAAAGACAAGAAGAAAACTTGGAAAATTTGGTAAGTTTTTTATGTGTTATTTTGGTTTAATAACATGGAATGAATGGGGGTGTATTGGGCCATGGTTATGGCCGAATTCACCAAGGTTTTAACCTTGATTAAGAGAGGCTTTAAAATGGTAAAGATGACCATTGGGTTCGGCCATCATGGAGGGCCGAACCCCATGTAAAAGTTAGGTTGATTTTCATATTTTGAAACATGGAAACCATGGAGTTTTTGGTGGACTGTTTTTGAGTTTTATTGAGACTCAAATGCATGTTTTAAACAGGGTTAAAACATGGATCTGAATGATATAAGGACTGAAGGTACCATGGGTCTAAATCAACGGTTTAAAATTGATGAATTGGACCATCAGGATCGGCCATCTTGGATGGCCGAATCCCACGAAGTTTGATGGTCATTTGGACAAGTTGATGGACTTAGTTGGATGGTGTTGAGAGGTAATAAGGCAGCAATGTTATACGGATATTATGTTTTAAAATGACACCTAAAAATCATGTTTGAAAGAACAAAACATAGACATGAGGTTCGGTCACCTTGGATGGCCGAACCCCATGTTAGTATTTGATGATTTTGATGAGTTTAAAACCATATAAAATATGGTGTTTGATGTAATTTGGTGAAGTTTAACTTGTTGTTATTGGTTGGCCAATGTAGGGCTGAACCATGTCAATATTAGGGTTAAGATTACTGATTCAAATTATGGGTAATTGATGGATCAATCAGATCAAGAGAACCATTGGGTTCGGCCATGTGCATGGCCGAACCCCATGGGCTGTTTTTGGAATAAATGGACTAAGTTCATAGTTTGTATTTGATATTATTCCCATGATTTTGTAAAGGGTTTAAAGTATTGTAATGGAGAACCATTTGATGATGGAAGAGTGGGAATACAAGATTCGGCCAAGTATAGGGCCGAATCCCATAAAATGACAAACTCTAAGTTAATGATGTTCGGCCATGGGCATGGCCGAACCCCACATGATGTGGATGGGTCGTAGATGTGATTGAATAAGTTATGACTTGCTGATTGATATATGGATAAGGTACCGGAAGTCGAACGACACGCGAGTCGTGACCGGGTGACGCGAAAGAAAGATTAGTTACTGAAGTGATTCTTCAGTAGGTTTCCTACCTACTTGTAACCACGGTTTTTACCCAGTTTTCTTATAATACTCTTGTTTTAATATATGTGTTTCAAATGATATATTATGCATTAACAAATGGCATACAGTCATTGGCATCTCATGCATGGTCATGGGATGATGAATGAGGTTCTACAGTGTTACAATTATGGGTTACGTCCTCCTTAGGCGATGAGAGTTCCGCCAGGAAGAGTAACATGATGATCATAGTCACAATGGTCTCCTTAGGCGATGAGAGTTCCGCCAGGAAGAGTAACATGATGATCATAGTCACAATGGTCTCCTTGGGTGAAGAGAGTCCCGCCAAGAGGACTAATACGTGATATGAATCAGTCAGTGATGAAGAGATGGAAGTTGTATTGTGATTTATCTTGTCGGTGCATGGCACGACAAGTGATGGCTATGGATGTACATGATGGGGGAGGCTCATTGCATGTGCATACATCATAGCATTGTTTTACCTGTTTTGATGATCATATATTATGATATGTATATGCATGTTTTATATGCTAACATGTGGTAACCCTGATTCGGGAACCTACTGGGCGCGTTGATCTAACGCCCTAATTCTATCCTCAGAGGAGATTGCAGGTACAAGCAAAGGGAAAGGAAAGGTCGTTGACCGGGAGGGGAGCTGAGCCTAAGTGTTTTAATGATGGATTTGGATTACGTTATATTACTATCATTTGAATACTATTATTGGACATGTAATAATTCGTTATTTGCTATGGTTTGATTAGGATAATAACCTTTGGATGGTTGATCTATGTTATTTATATTTTAAGACTGTTACTTGCTATCTCGTCTTTCTATTCCGCAATTAATCTAGATTATTCCGCATGTTGACGTTAGTTCCATGTGTGATTCACTATCATGGTCTATTCCATGTACACATGGGTGGCCAGTTAAGGTTTAGACTTGGGTAGTCTGAACTTAACTCGCGTCGTGACGCCGCCCGCTCTCTTTTGATGTTTTATTATTGCTTTTAAACCTTACTTTAAAAAAAAAATTAGACTCTGAAATTCTCGAAAAAGGGCGGGGCGTTACAGTTGGTATCAGAGCGAAACGGGAAGTTGAATCATCGAAGTAAGATTAAGACGGTTTCATGTCTCACTGACGGATAAGAATCCCAACTGACCGACTCTTCGGAGTCCGCTGCCTTGGGGCCGGATTAATTTACTTCGAGTGACTCAGACTGAACAATCAATCTGAGAACGACAATGAAAGATAGCAAAGTAAAGTACAGTCATCATAATTGGACAAATCAAACATAGCAAGGTAGGATGAACTCCCCTGGAATCCCCACACTGAGAAACAAACAATAGGAAATTAGAGATTTCCCCTGAAACAAAAGAACACAAAGAGTGATGATTTGGTAATCTTCCCCAAACAAAGTACATGATATAATACATGATCAGATTCCCCTGAAAACCAAGAATGGTTTATTTAGAATTGTTGTTGAATATTCTTGTGTTTTATTGATATGATACAGATATGTCGAGTAATGTGGAGTACTCAGAGTGTTACAGTGGAACTCTTAGCAATCCCATAGACTTGGTGTCTGCTTCTAACCACACCAACATGGAGGCTAATGTGAACCTTCAGGAAGAGGAATGGAATCTAGCACCATTGGAAGAGTTGAACTTAGCACAAATGGAGGAGGTGAATCTAGCACCTTTACCTGAGTATCAGATGGAGGATATTCCTTGGTTAGTGGAACCTCCTGAGGAGGAAGAGGATGATCTGGGATTTTTCTTTTATGAGGATCCTATGGAAGACTTTCCTATAATATTGGAATCGGCGGGGGAGGTAGATCCCTACGATACTTGTGAGTTGTGTAATCAGGACGATCACAACAGGTTGTATTGTCCTCATCCATTAGGAATTGTCTGTCTGGTCTGTGGACTGCACGGGCATGGAGAGGCGAGGACTAATTGTCCTAGCATAGGAGGACCCGGTTTAATACCCTGTACAATGTGTGAAGTATTGGGGCACACAACGATGATGTGTCCTGATAACCGTTTCAAGTTCGCTGGTGATGCGGAGTCTTCTACGGAAGACTAGGATAGGAATTAATATAAAGGGTATTAAAAAGAGGGTTATTTTTGTAAGGGGGTATATTTTTTTTGTTATACATAGGGTTTGTTTCACCCTACCCACCTTTGTACAAAAATGAAGTTTGAATTTATATAAATATGTGATTTCATGTTTTTATGAGGATTCATGGCATGTGATGCATATTGTTAATGGAAACTAAGTATATGATGTTTCCCATGAATTAGGACTAAAATGGCGCCACAGAAAAAAGTGGTACAAGATCCGAAGGGTAAGGAAAAAGTTTTACAAATCGGATTAGTTGAGGGGGCATCGAAGAGAAGGACCCGTCAGGACGATAAGAAGAAAGATGAGGTGCTCATAGTCACACCACAAGGGAAGGTGGTACCCCAACGCCGGAAGGTGGTACAGGAGAAGGTGCCATCGGTACATGATGATGAGCTTTCCGTTCATGACGAAGAGAGATCAGTTCATGAACGTTCGCTCAATGAGGAAGAGTCACAACATTCCCGGCGGGAAGAAGAAGGGAGTGACCCTACATATCAACAGGACGACGAGGAGGAATATGACTCGTCTTATCGACGAGAGGAGGAGGAGAACAGTAACATGACTGCACCCTTTGTGCCTCCTGAACTGCACAGCTTGGTGCAAGCTGTGGTTACGTCTGTCCTCCAACAACATTTGAACGGAGGGGGAAGTACGAGTGAAAATAATAACCGTAACATGGTCAGAGATTTTCAGCAACAGCGGCCACCTTACTTTAAGGGCAGAGAAGGGCCAGTCGGAGCCGAGAACTGGTTGGAGAAGATTTCCCACATATTGACTCTTCTGAACATCAGGAGTCATGCTCATAAAATATTATTGGCCACGTCACAGCTGGTAGATGACGCTGCCAAATGGTGGAAGGTGGTGGAGAAACAGCAGGCACTTGTGCCAAGAAGAGAAAGAGTTGCTATGACCTGGGAGCAATTCTCCGCGACATTTCTAGAGCGCTACTTTCCAGAGGAAGAAAGAGAACGTCAAATTCAGGCCTTTATGACGTTAGTACAAGGTTCAATGACGGTGGCTGAGTATCACCAAGAATTCCTCAGCCTGTCAATTTTATGCATACTATATTGTGGACACGGAATATCGAAAGGCTCGCAAGTTCGAGCGTGGGTTACGGCCACATTAGGGCCAAGGTAACCGTGTTCAAAGCAGCCACACTGGCAGAAGTGGTCAGCAGGGCAACCATTGTGGAACAGGAGATGGCGGAAATTGCCAGAGTGGACAACCGTCGAGCTCCGAGTGGGAGGGGTACGTACCAACCCAACAAGAGGTTCAGAACGAACTTTAGTAGACCTTTGCCGTCTGTTGGATCAAGTGGTGGTTTCGCCCCAACCAGCCCACTCAATCTGTAGCAGTCACACAAGCTTCTCGAGGAATGAACACCTGTTTTCACTGTGATCAACCGGGTCACTACAAGAAAGACTGCCCAAAGCTCAACAGGTGTCATACTCCAGAGGATCATTTCGTCCACCAGCTAGACCGGGAAACTCCAGGAGGCAGAATGCAAAGTCGGGGAGGTCGAAGGTCTGACCCTGCTGGTTCGGGACGATTATTTACTCTAACTTCTCAGGAAGAAGATGACCATGCTGTGATACAAGGTATGGCGGTAGTGAATAGTTCTTATGCATATGCACTATTTGATTCGGGAGCATCACACTCCTTCATAGCTGCATCATTTATTACTGCTACGGGTACATTAGTTCAAAGATTAGCCACAACACTCACTATTGTATCCCCTGTCGGAGATTCGGCATTGGGACTTATATGTACGGCGGTTAACACTGAATTAGCTGGACTCAGATTTGAGTTCAATTATCTAGTGCTGGACATGTCAGAATATGATATTATATTCGGTATAGATTGGTTGGTTAAGTTTCATGCCAACATCGACTGTTATCGTCGAAGAGTGACATTTAAGTCACCCGAGGGCAAGCAATATGTAGTTCGTGCAGATAAACAAAGTGGATTACAGGAAGGGTTAAACCACGTGGTATTGAATAATATCACCATAAACAAAGCTCCAGTTACTGAACTTCCGGAAATTGTACAAGAATTTGTGGATGTGTTCCCAAAGGAACTCCCTGGTTTACCACCTAGGAGGGAGATTAACTTCGAAATCAAGTTATACCCTGGCACAGCACCAGTGTCGTTACCACACTATCGGATGGCACCAGCGGAGATGTCAGAGCTAAAGAAGCAGATTGATGAACTGCTTAGGCTGGGTTGCATCCGGAACAGTACGTCATCATGGGGAGCACCAGTGTTGTTTGTAAAGAAGAAGGACGGTTCACTACGGATGTGCGTGGACTACCGGAAGCTGAATCAGTTAAAAGTCCGGAACAAGTACCCTCTACCCAGGATTGACGATTTATTTGATCAATTGAGGGGTTCTAGTCATTTTTCAAAGATCGATTTGATGTCTGGTTATCATCAAATCCGAGTTAGAGAGGAAGATATAGAGAAGACAGCTTTTCGGACGCGATATGGACTGTTTGAGTTCGTAGTCATGCCATTTGGACTCACAAATGCGCCGGCTGTGTTCATGGATTTAATGAACAGAATCTTCCGTCCCTATCTGGACCAGTTTGTAATCGTATTCATTGATGATATCCTGATCTATTCTAAGAGTCAGGAGGAACATGCAAAGCATCTACGGATAGTTTTGAATACTTTGAGGCAGAATAAACTGTATGCCAAGGCCAGTAAGTGTGAATTCTGGCTGTCTCAAGTGAATTTCTTTGGACATGTTATATCCGAGGAAGGAATAGCCGTGGATCCGGCTAAGGTGACAGCAGTGAAAGACTGGAAAGCGCCAAAGAATCTAACCGAGATCCGCAGTTTCTTAGGATTGGCGGGTTATTATCGGAAATTTATTATGGATTTTTCCAAAATAGCGTCTCCACTGACTCGACTCACTCAGAAAGGAGTCAAGTATGAGTGGTCAGATCTGTGCAACCAAAGGTTTGAAGAGCTAAAAGACAGACTTACAACCGCTCCTATTTTGATTTTGCCGGAAAAAGGCAAGGGTTATGAAGTAGAATACGATGCTTCGGGAGAAGGACTGGGGTGTGTCCTCAGTCAAGATCATCGTGTGGTGGCTTATGGTTAAAGACAACTAAAAATACATGAACGCCTCTATCCTACGCATGATCTTGAACTAGCCGCAGTGGTCTTCGCTCTCAAAAGTTGGAGACATTACCTTTATGGCGAGAAGTTTGAAGTGTATTCTGATCATAAGAGTTTGAAATATTTATTTGATCAGAAGGAGCTCAATCTAAGGCAGCGTAAATGGACGGAGTATCTGGCGGATTATGAGTTCGAGCTTCGATACCATCCAGGCAAGGCGAACAAGGTGGCTGATGCTCTTAGCCGCATATCACATGCATCCGTGGCATGTTTGATCAGAACCGAGTGGGAGATGTTGAATACCATTCGGGAGTTCAATCTATACATTACAAACCGTGGAGTTTTGTACAATTTAATCATACGGTCCAATATAGTCACCAGGATTGAACAAGAACAAAGAGCAGATCCGGAAGTGAAGGACATATGGGACAAGATGTCCACTGGTGTGGACATACCGGAATGGGAATTACGACCGGGGCAAGGTCTTTTATTTTGGGGAAGAACATATGTGCCAAAGAGTTGTCGGAAAGAGCTACTGATTGAGGCACATCAATCCAAGCTCTCTATTCATCCGGGTAGCACCAAAATGTATCACGATCTGAAAAGGTATTATTGGTGGCATGGACTAAAAAGGGATGTGGCAGAGTTCGTGGCACATTGTTTAACTTGTCAGCAAGTTAAGACTGAACACCAAAAACCACCAGGGTTACTCAAACCCTTAGCAGTGCCAGAATGGAAATGGGAACACATTTCCATGGACTTTGTATCGGGATTGCCGAGGTCTTCAAAGGGCAATGACGCTATATGGGTCGTAGTCGACCGACTGACCAAGTCCGCACATTTCATTCCTATCAAGATGACAGATTCATCTGAAACGTTGGGTCGGCGTTATATTAAAGAGATCATTCGACTACATGGTATTCCCCGAACGATAGTATCGGACAGAGATGGCCGTTTACCGGCAGAGTATGGCAAAGCATGCAGTCAGCCATGGGGACAGACTTATTGACTAGCACCGCTTTCCATCCACAGACTGATGGACAGTCTGAAAGGACAATACAGACCTTGGAAGACATGTTGAGCATGCATGTTAGATTTCAAGGGTGGATGGGAGGACCACTTACCACTGGTGGAGTTCTCGTATAATAATAGCTATCAGGCAAGCCTTCAGATGGCTCCATACGAGGCATTATATGGTAGACCGTGTAGGTCACCGATATGTTGGACAGAGGCAGGGAGCCTGCATTGATCGGACCGGAACTAGTCGCAGAGACTACTGCACAAATTAAGTTGATACGTCAACATCTACTGACTGCACAGAGTCGGCAGAAGAAACTATGCTGATAAAAGGAGACGGTTTTTGGAATTTGAAGTGGGAGACATGGTGTTTCTAAAAGTCTCACCACGGAAGGGACATATGAGGTTTGGCAAGAAAGGAAAACTGTCACCAAGATTTGTGGGACCGTTTTCGATCATAAGAAGGATGGGGGATGTTGCTTATCAGTTAGCACTCCCATCACAATTAGCATCTTACACGATGTGTTTCACGTGTCGATGCTAAGGAAATACAATCCGGATCCGTCCCATGTTTTAAATGTTCAAGATATTGAAGTACAAAGTGACGTGACGTACGTCGAAAAGCCGGTCAGGATAGTGGAGACCGAACAAAGGGTTGCGAAACAGAGCGATTCAGTTCGTGAAAGTGGTGGGATCGTCATGGTGATGAAGAGGCCACATGGGAACTTGAGTCGGAGAGAACAGCTCACCCCGAACTATTTATGTAATTACTTGAGAACCCTACTTCGATCGATTTTCGGGACGAAAATTTCAAAAGAGGGTTATATTGTAACACCCCAATTTTTCAATAAATGGAAAATTACGAAAAATGCCCCTGAATTATTAAATTAATTATTTTGTGATGTCAAAATAAGAAATGTTGGGGCCTATTGCTCAAATTAAGGTCGTATGAGCACATTATATGTATATCAAGTTGATTTGGATGGGTTATGTACATCAATTGGGTTGGAAATGACTAAATGGGTCAAAGGGCTCAATTGGACCCAATGGGTCAAAATGGATGATTTGACCATTGTGTAAGCTTAAATTAAATAGGGTTAAGCTTATTTGATTGGAAATCAAGTAGAGAAGAAATGGGTAGGCATGATCCATATGAGAAAACCACTTACAAATGACCAAATACCATAATTGGGTCATAGAGTCAAAAAATGGGTCAAGGAGCTAAAGGGGGGACCCAATGGGTTGGGTTGACCAGTTTGACCACGGATGACCGTGTGGACCCTCAATTGAACTCAAGTGTGAGTTAATTCAACTTGAGTTGGGTTGATTTGAAATGAGTTGGATTTAAGAAATGAGTTGACTCAAACTTAGTGCATTAAAAGTGATGAGTTGGATGAGTTGGTTTAGAATAAAAATATTCCGAGTTAGGTGAGTCAAGAGGAGATGGAAATGAGTTGTAATCTCACACAACAATTAATCTGAATTAATCTCAGCCATTGGTATGAAAGGGTGCTTTGGCAAAGCCAAAAGACACCAAGGTTGGGCGGCACCTCTTCATGAAGGGTTGCATTGGTTCATTTCCCATGTGATACAATGTTTGGCACCAAGGGGTGCAATGTTTGGCACCAAGAGGTGACTTGGTTAACACCCTTTGCCCCATCGTTTTTAACAACATTAATGAGGGAGGATGAATGGGAGGGGGGCTGAAACTATAAAAGAAAACCTAACCATACATGGCCGTTTTTCACACCAAAGAATCCAAGAATTCCCATCTCTCTCCCTCTCTCCAATTCGTTTTTCTTGGCTGAACAGCAGAGGTTTGGCATCAGTTAATCAAGCCTAAACCAGCAAGGAATTAAGGAAAGAAAGAAAGAAGAAAAAAAAGGGAGAAATCAAGGAGCAAAGACAAGAAGAAAACTTGGAAAATTTGGTAAGTTTTTTATGTGTTATTTTGGTTTAATAACATGGAATGAATGGGGGTGTATTGGGCCATGGTTATGGCCGAATTCACCAAGGTTTAACCTTGATTAAGAGAGGCTTTAAAATGGTAAAGATGACCGCCAACCGACCATGTAAAAGTTAGGTTGGTTTTCATATTTTGAAAACATGAAACCATGGAGTTTTTGGTGGACTTTTTGAGTTTTATTGAGACTCAAATGCATTTTAAACAGGGTTAAAACATGGATCTGAAATGATATAAGGACTGAAGGTACCATGGGTCTAAATCAACGGTTTAAAATTGATGAATTGGACCATCAGGATCGGCCATCTTGGATGGCCGAATCCACGAAGTTTGATGGTCATTTGGACAAGTTGATGGACTTAGTTGGATGGTGTTGAGAGGTAATAAGGCAGCAATGTTATACGGATATTATGTTTTAAAATGACACCTAAAAATCATGTTGAAAGAACAAAACATAGACATGAGGTTCGGCCACCTTGGATGGCCGAACCCCATGTTAGTATTTGATGATTTTGATGAGTTTAAAACCATATAAAATATGGTGTTTGATGTAATTTGGTGAAGTTTAACTTGTTGTTATTGGTTGGCCAATGTAGGGCTAAACCATGTCAATATTAGGGTTAAGATTACTGATTCAAATTATGGGTAATTGATGGATCAATCAGATCAAGAGAACCATTGGGTTCGGCCATGTGCATGGCCGAACCCCATGGGCTGTTTTTGGAATAAATGGACTAAGTTCATAGTTTGTGTTTGATATTATTCCCATGATTTTGTAAAGGGTTTAAAGTATTGTAATGGAGAACCATTTGATGATGGAAGAGTGGGAATACAAGATTCGGCCAAATAGGGCCGAATCCCATAAAATGACAAACTCTAAGTTAATGATGTTCGGCCATGGGCATGGCCGAACCCCACATGATGTGGATGGGTCGTAGATGTGATTGAATAAGTTATAACTTGCTGATTGATATATGGATAAGGTACCGAAAGTCGAACGACGCGCGCGAGTCGTGACTGGGTGACGCGAAAGAAAGATCAGTTACTGAAGTGATTCTTCAGTAGGTTTCCTACCTACTTGTAACCACGGTTTTTACCCAGTTTTCTTATGATACTCTTGTTTTAATATATGTTTTCAAATGATATATTATGCATTAACAAATGGCATACAGGCATTGGCATCTCATGCATGGTCATGGGATGATGAGGTTCTACAGTGTTACAATTATGGGTTACGTCCTCCTTAGGCGATGAGAGTTCCGCCAGGAAGAGTAACATGATGATCATAGTCACAATGGTCTCCTTGGGCGAAGAGAGTCCCGCCAGGAGGACTAATACGTGATATGAATCAGTCAGTGATGAAGAGATGGAAGTTGTATTGTGATTTATCTTGTCGGTGCATGGCACGACAAGTGATGGCTATGGATGTACATGATGGGGGAGGCTCATTGCATGTGCATACATCATAGCATTGTTTTACCTGTTTGATGATCATATATTATGATATGTATATGCATGTTTTATATGCTAACATGTGGTAGCCCTGATTCGGGAACCTACTGGGCGCGTTGATCTAACGCCCTAATTCTATCCTCAGAGGAGATTGCAGGTACAAGCAAAGGGAAAGGAAAGGTCGTTGACCGGGAGGGGAGCTGAGCCTAAGTGCTTTAATGATGGATTTGGATTACGTTATATTACTATCATTTGAATACTATTGTTGGACATGTAATAATTCGTTATTTGCTATGGTTTGATTAGGATAATAACCTTTGGATGGTTGATCTATGTTATTTATATTTTAAGACTGTTACTTGCTATCTCGTCTTTCTATTCCGCAATTAATCTAGATTATTCCGCATGTTGACGTTAGTTCCATGTGTGATTCACTATCATGGTCTATTCCATGTACACATGGGTGGCCAGTTAAGGTTCAGACTTGGGTAGTCTGAACTTAACTCGCGTCGTGACGCCGCCCGCTCTCTTTTGATGTTTTATTATTGCTTTTAAAAAAAAAAAAATGGACTCTGAAATTCTCGAAAAAGGGCGGGGCGTCACATATTGTTAAATTGCTAAATTATTAAAAAGGAGAATAAAATTGAATCTGACCCATTCACCCCCCCCCCCCCTTCCCCCCCTCTCTCGGTCTTGCATACTTCTAGTAACGGAATTTCAAAAGTTCCCTCACGGTGTGTGGAGTCAAACATCCGAAGCAAACAAGCTGCTTGATGGGTTGAGGGGAGCTCAATGTTTTGAAACAATGAAGGACGAATAAGTAAAAAGGGTAAAATGAATGCGAACGAAAAACGGGCCTAAAATTGGCTGGGCCAAAAATGGGCTGAACTGGGCTGCGTCTGGAAACGGGCTTGAAGACGATTCGGGCCTGAAAACGGGTTTGAAAATGGTTCGGTCTTATGTAACACCTCGAAACTCCATGTTATCAATAATTACGGAATTTGCCATTTTAATTGTGAATAACAGATATGAACCTTAGATGGGTAAGGTGTTGGGTCAATGACCCAATTAGGACCCAATGGTTATGGTATAAGGTCCAATTTAAATTAAATGGGGCTGAATTAAAATGGTAATGTAATATATCAATCTAGATTAAGTGGCATGCGCATAGAGGGAACTTAGAAGATTGCACACGGTTGTAGGGATTTGGAATGGAAGGTATTGATGGAAAGATTTTAGGAAAGGGATATTTTGCATGGCCGTGTATGAGATATGCAATCCATGATTATGCGCATGGAGAGAATTAGAGATAGATTGCTTTGTCGTGTAAGGATATGCGCAATCCATGAAGATATGCTAGAGTATCTCTAAAAGGGGTCATTTCCCTTGATTAAAAACGACACTAAGGCAATTGCTAAATCACAAAGGGCGCATGACATCTTCTAAATAAAGGACTCTCCAAAGTGGGAAGCATATGCACAACAATTGCTATTTCAGCAAGATATTGGCCGAGTGGAAGTTTTATAGAAGGGAGGCACATATGGAAGAAGGGGCGCAAGGCACCTTCTAAGATAGGACCGAGTGGAGATTAATAAAGAAGAGGCAAGAGGGGCGAACGTCATACACCATCAAGAAGGTCTTGATGCTGGGTGCTCTGGCAAGAAGTATTCTCGGCAGTGTACAAGGAAGAGAAGGATAGGAAGAACAAGTCAGAGCGAAGGAAAACCGGAGGAGTCTCGGAACCGGTCAGTATTTTGATGATTTTGTTTAAATAACGGAACCATAGGGTTCGGCTATAGTGTATGGCTGAACCCCATCGAAGAAAATTGAGAGAATGATTATGGTAAATTAATGGAAGGATGAACCATAAGGTTCGGCCATAGTGCATGGCAGAACCCCATGAAAGAACATTGGTTAATTTTTATGGGATTAAATGATGTTCAAGAGGAACTAAGGAACCATAGGGTTCAGCCATGTGGTATGGCCGAACCCCATGGAAAGGAAAATAATGAATTATAATGGATTTAAAGGATGGGAAATTATAGATGTATGTTGATGAGATTAAAAGGGTTTAAAAGGACTTAAATTGGATATATGGTTAAGGACATGGTTCGGCCCTTGTATGGCCGAACCCTAATTTTTATTATGGCTAAAAGACTCAATGATGAACCATAGGGTTCGGCCATGTTGTGTGGTCGAACCCCATGGAAGAGTTATTAAGGAATTTATATTGGATGAATGATTTTTAAAGAGAGGATTATGAACCACCATGGTCGAACCCCATGAAAGATGATTATTAATTTAGAAAGGATCTAGATGGACTTTTTGGATCAAAAAGGAAGGAACCTTGATTTATGGATTCAAGGATGATAATTGATATAATGGATAAAATGGAAAGTTATACATCATAGGGTTCAGCCATGGTGTTTGGCCGAACCCCATGGATCAATTCTATGGTTCAATTATGGATTTATTATTGTAAATAAATTAAGAAGGAGGATGGAACAATGATATCATGGATTCGGCCTTGATGTGTGACCGAACCCCATGAACCTAAACATAAGTTGATGGAGGTAATGGCAATTTTGCAATATTGGCTAAAAATGAAAGATCATGGGTTCGGCCAAGGTGTATGGCCGAACCCCATGAATCTTGTTAGTGGGTTAATTATTAGCCTACGCATATTGTAAATGAGTAAAATGGACAACCATAGATTAAGCAATGGCATGGAAGTAAATAAGAGTGAAAATGATAGACCATGGGTTCGGCCATGGCGTGTGGCCGAACCCCATGGGGAATGATATACGGTTTTAGTGTTGCAGCTCCCCGCCCCTTTTCACTATGCTATTAGTCGAAAATCAAAGTCTATTTTTTAAAAAAAAATAAAAAATAAAGAGTGACAAAGAGCGAAGGACGCCACGACGCGAGTTAAGTCCGAGCTTCCAAAGCCCGGCCCTTAACTGGCCAACCCTACGTGTGCGTGGAAACTAAGTCCACGAGAACGGTTCACACGTAGAAAGTAAGCTCGCAAAATTCTAACTTAATGCGAAATTATAATAGAATCTATCCTACCAATTTTAGATAGCAAGGAAGTTACATCACTTAATTAATAATAATACCTCAAAATTATAATGTCCAAATAAAAGTCCAAACCATAGCAATAGTCTAAATTATTACAGTCCAACGAGCTAAGTTACTCAAACTACATTTCCAAAATAAACTTAAGTAAATAAACTAGCTCGCTCCTCCAAACTCCTACGCTTGGCTCCGGTCGCGTCCTTCATTTCCTCCATTTCCTACGTCATCATCTAAGGTGGAAGTAGGGCATTAGACAACGCATCCAGTAGGTACTTCGAGTAGGGTCCATGTAAGGGCCTGGAATTTATAAGTTAATAAAAATGTGGATATAAGTTATTTTAGTGATGGAAATTGGAAAATTGGTGAAGTAAAGAGTAAATGGGCCAAAATTTGGACAAAGGCCCAAGTATGGCCCAATGGACTATGGAGTTGATTTAAATTCATTTAAAGGGACAATGAGGGTTAAATGGGTCAAGAATGGTCAGATTGGGTCAAATACCCATTTGGGACCCAATGGGTCAAGATGGTTAAGATCTAAGGTAAATGGGTAAGATGGAAATGTAATTGGGCCATGGGCCCAATGATGATCCAATTGGTTGTAGTGGGCTTAATAAAATTTAAATCACCTAAGTTATGTGGAATTAAACCAAGGTGATGTGGCCAAGTGGGACCCACCTCCACCTCATCAAGTGAGGTGGCGTGTGGGCCAAGGTTTGGTGGGGCCGGCCACCATGGTTGATTTGGTCAACCATGGGTGGAGTAATGGAGTTAGGTTAAGTACAAATGGATTAACCTAAGGTAATTATATAATTAAATTATTTAAAGTGGTGGTTGAAAGTGGTCAAAGTGGGGCCAAGAGGTGAAAACCCACCTCATTCCCACCTCAAGTATGAAACACGTTGGACTTGAGATAACCACCACCATAAAGCAAATAAAAGATCTTTTAAATATCTTAGGATTGGTGGGGTCTTTAATGTAAAGAAAAATGGGGATAAGTCATGAGTTTCTTTCCCACTTTTTATCCTCTCTTCATTTTCACTCCATTCTCATTCTCCATTGCCGTCCCATGTCCAAGTGAAGGAGAGAAAGAAAGAAAAGAGAGGAGCTCAAGGAGAGAAGAAAGAAGTGGAATTTGGAGGGAGATCACTCTAAGATTAAGGTTATCATCTCCCCTCTCATCATCTCTCCCTTTCCCTCTCTTAATTTAAGCTCTACT
The DNA here is from genome assembly GCA_022113865.1 of Chimonanthus praecox. Taxonomy (NCBI): domain Eukaryota; kingdom Viridiplantae; phylum Streptophyta; class Magnoliopsida; order Laurales; family Calycanthaceae; genus Chimonanthus; species Chimonanthus praecox. Next base: position 40,902,319 of record CM039086.1, on the reverse strand, counting down.
TTGGCCGAACCCTATGGTGATGAAATGGTGATCAAATGATGGGTTTAAAGGATAGAAAAGATGGGTTTAATATTTTGGTGAATGTAGGTAATTGGGAGCAATAAAATGAATAAGAGAATATGGTTTAGATGCATGATTTAAACCCCTCAAGAAAGGATTGTTGGTGGATCTAAAATGTTATGAATGGATCCAAGAAAAATAGAGAAAGAAACATCATGGGTTCGGCCATGGTGTATGGCCGAACCCATGACCCGAATTTTAGATCATTAATGGGTCTAAAGTTCAATGTGTATGTATAAGTTTAAATTAATGGAATTAGGTCAATAAGATGGTTGAGGTAAGTGATCTTGTAATGTGGTAGAGGAATCAATTATGGACTCAAGGTATGACTAAGAGTAATGATTTAATGGAAGGTCAATTTTTATGGGCTAATGAAGGATGTGGGTATGTGATTAGTTAATGGGGGGTTGGATTAATTAAAGGGTTAATTTTAATGGCTATGTGACATGGTTCAATGGGTCATTAATGGACCTAAGTTGGGGATCTAAGTTTATGATCAATTATGGACTTAATTATACATGGATAAATGAGTGATTAAGTATGAAAAATGAGGTAGTGGCAAAACCGTAATTAGTGGCCAAATTCAAGAATTCCATGGAAATTGATCATGGACTTAGGGGATCTAATGTAATAACCTTGTAAATGATTAATAAAGCCCAGGGTGGCCGAATTTTAAGATTTATGGGATTAAAAGGTTTAATAGATGACATGGGACCCACAAAACCTAAATAGTGACCGATTTTTTTTATATGGGCTTAGAAATGGGTAAAACATGGACTAATGATTAATGTGTAATAAGGTACTGGACATCGTAGGCGGTGCGCAATCGGCGACCGGGTTTATCGAACGGAAAACGTAAAAGGATGCGGGTCGGTATTCGGTAGGATTCCTACCTTTTTGTAAGCCATGGATTTGGGTGATGTTTTCTTTAATCTATTTTGGAAATCATGTGGTTGTCTTTAAGATAAGTTTTGGATTATGTATCATGTGATGTTTTACTCTAAATTATTTTAGAAATTATGTGAATGCTTATGATGGGCTTTGGATTAAATATTGTGGGATGGTTTCCCTTTGATTTAGTTGGTAATCTTGTAATTGTTTTAAGATGGGTTTTATTACTATTGAATTTTATATATTACATGGCATATGGCATCTACATCTCATGCATGGCATGGGAGGCATATGACAGGGGAATGATGAAATGAAACCGGAGTCCATGCTCCGTCGGGACGATCGAGATCAGGCATGGGGACACCTTGACGAGGCTTTGCCGTCAAGGGGAATATTTTACGATTGGATCATATCTTGATGAGGTTTTTCCATTAAGAGGGTCACGGCACGATGATGGTACGGATTATATTTTGAACATTATGGATGGATGAAAAAGGGGCATTGTACAATGATGATGAGATTGATGGGTGGGATTCATGACATAAAACACCCATTGCATTACATTGTACCAAATGGCATGATTTTGATATAATATTTTGATATGCCTTGTTATCACTAATCCATGTGTTAGCCCTACTCGGAGTCCTACTGGGCGCGTTGTCTAACGCCCTACTTCTACCCTAGTTGACGATGCAGGAGATGGCGGAACGGAAGGACAGGACGGGAGTCAAGCTTAGGAGCTTGGGAAGGAGGACTAATTATTTTGTTTAAGTTTATTTTGGGAAAATGTATATATGTATAAATTAGCTTGTCGGAATGTAATAACTTAGATGGCTTGCTATGTTTAGATTGTATTTTTGGACAATACAGTTTAATGGCATTTTAGTAATTATACGGATGTTTCTTCTCTGCTATCTGAAATTTGGTGGGATAGTCTCTATTATCATTCCACATGTAATCGAGCTTACTTTCTACGCGTGAACCGTACTCGTGGAATTAGTTCCACGCACGCGTTAGGTTGGCCAGTTAAGGCCAGGCTTTAGAAGCTCGGAACTTAACTCGCGTCGTGACGTCAGTGCCCTTTGTCACTTTTATGTAAAAAAAAAAATAGACTCTGATTTTCGGTGAAAAGGGGCGAGCATTACAGTCAACACATGGATTAGTGATAACAAAACACATAAGATAATAGTATAGCAAAACCATACAATCAATGCCATGCTATGGGTGTTATATGTCATGAGTCCCACCCATCATGCACATCATCATTATACAATGTCCCTCTTCAATCATACATAATGTCCCCCTTGATAGAAACCCTCATCAAGGTATTACAATCTCATAGTACCCCCCTTGATGGATGAAGCACATCAAGGTATCCCCATGTGTGTTTATCGGTCGCCCCAACGGAGTATAGACTCCGGTTTCATTTTATCCCTCCCATGCCATGCATGAGATGTAAATGCAATATGTCATATAAAATACAAATCATAGCATTAAAACCCATCTTAAAACATGTCATTTGATTACCAAAATAAATCAAGAAAAACATCCATATACACATAATCCATGGCTTACAATAAGGTAGGAATCCTACCAAATACCAACTAGCGTTCCTTTGCGTTTCCGTCCATGAATTCGGTCACCGATCGCGCACCGCTTGCGAGATCCCGATACCTTATTACACATCAACCAATTAAACCCATGTTTCAACCATGCCTAAGTCCATTACTCATACCTTAGTGGGGTTCGGCCATACACCATGGCCGAACCTCACTCACTTGATTTCAGGTCTCATTTTAATCCTTAGATTTATTTTAGTCATATGAGTCTAAAAACCAGCAACCCTATGCTTCATTAACCCACACATAAGGTCATCATAGAGGTCCTTAAGTCCACAACCATCCTCCATGGGGTTCGGCCATACACCATGGTCGAACCCATGGTTCTTCATTTTTAGCCATATTTACATTTTTGCCACTCCTTCTTCCATGGTTAAACAATTCTTCCATCCATGTACATTTATGTCCATAACTGATCCATAAGCATGGATCCATTGATGACTCATCAACCATGACATAAAATCATTAAAAAACAGCCATTTACTTAACCTAATTCCCATTCACTTAACACATGCATAGACCTTAACTTAGCCCATAAAATGGCTCACAAATGGGCCATGGGGTTCGGCCATGGTGATGTCTTTTTTCCTCATCTTTCTTGGATCTATTACAACATTTTTGATCCACAAAAAGTCCCTACTTGGGGGGGTTTCAATCATATATTTAGAACATCATTTTTTATCAATCTTAACTACATTTTGAGTCCATTAACTTAACCATATTCCCCATCACCTCTAGGGTTCCAAACACATCTAAGTCCATAAAATCTCTCCATGGGGTTCGACCATACTTCATGGCTGAACCCATGGTCCATGGTTTATCACTATTTCCACCCTTTTAAAACATTATTTACAATACTTAAAATTCATTTCAAACTACCAACATTCTTCATCATTTTCCATATTTTCACCCCCATTAAAGTCACTAACACACCGCCATAGGGTTCGGCCATACACCATGGCCGAACCCATGGTTCATGGTTCATCTTTAGATGTAAGGTTTAGGACCATAAATATCACCAATATTTCTCCATGGTTTCCCTCACTAAAACCCCGTTAAAAATTTACTAACATTTAACCATTCTAAGCCTCAAAATCATTAATACATCTCCATGGGGTTCGGCCATATACCATGGCCGAACCCTATGGTTCATCATCTTCCTTAAAAAGTCCAAATCTAATGGTTAGATCACTTGATGGGATTCGGCCATACACCATGGCTGAACCTCATCCAATCCATTTTTTGTCCTTATGATCCACATACATAGAAACCTAGGGTTTGGCCATGCAAAGGCCAAACCATAAATCTTAGACCATACACCTTGTTTTAGTCATGCATGGGTTCCTTTTCACATCTCCATAACAGTTAGGGTTCGGCCATGCAATGGCCTAGCCATGATCCTTGAACCCTTCTTGCCATGCATGCATAGTGTCCTTATTTGTTCCATTATTCATAGCCTACCTTACCCATTAAGGTTTGTCCACTTCCTATCCCCTTTCTTGGATGGATTTTAAATCCATGGCCCATAATGTTTTAGCCACTTTTCAACCCAAGAAAATGGACCTTCATGACTTCCTTTAATTCCTAAAAAAAAATAACATCTTGTTGAGTGCATCTTACCGATCTTGCGGCTCCTCCGGTTTCCTCTTGTCCTCTTGATCCTTAGCCTTTCTCCTTCCTTCTTTCTCCTTGATGTTCGGCCAATGGGTGAGCTTGATCCAATGAAATCTCCAAGGGCTGGTTCGGCCAAGATGGAGTAGGTTTGAGAGAGGGAGAGGAGGAGCGAATGGGAAAAATATCTCAAGTCTTGGGTCTTTGGAGTGTGGTCGGCCAAGCTTGGAACTCCTTGTTTTTCTTCTAAGCCTTTTCTTCTTCTTGGTCTTGGAAGAGAGGGGGGGGGGGGGGGGGGGGGCTAGGAGAGGGAGTGAGAGATGGAGAGATGGAAATGAGATGGGAAATGGGATGGGAACCCTAGATTTTCCATCTCATCTTGGGTTGCTTGTGTTAGACTCCACCCTCATTAAGGTGGAGTCTTCCCCATGAGCCAATTGACCAAACCAAATGGGTGCATGGCCTTGCATGCCCTTAATCCTAGGCCCATTGTCCCTTAGTGGTGGTGGTTAGGGATGAGGTGGAACCACCACCCCACCATGGGACAATGCATGCCCAAGCTTGCCCCCATTTCATGGATCTTGTCATAGCCATACCACTCTTCCATGGCCAACGGTTTTGGTGGGTCTTATCTTGGTGGTTTGGGTGGGTCAAGTGAGATGGAAATCACCCATTTGACTCACTCATTATCTAAGTGACTCACCCCATTTAACTCACCCCATATAATGTAACTCATTTGATTAATTTGATATTTAACTTAGGTCATTTAATTACATAGTTTAATTCCATTTATTTGTCTTTAATTTCTCCATGAATCCACCCATGGTTGACCAAGTCAACCATGGTGGCCGGCCCCACCAATGTCTTGGTCCACACGCCACCTCACTTAATGAGGTGGAGGTGGGCCCTACTCGGCTATGCTATCTTGATTTATTCACAACTAACTTAGGTGATTCAAATTAATTAATTCCATTTCATTTACTTTGATCACCATTGGGCCCATGGCCCAATTATATCTACTTCCTACCCATTTACCCTAACGTTCAAACCATGTTGACCCATTGGGTTCCAAATGGGTATTTGACCCAATTGACCATCATTGACCCATTTAAATGAAATTAATCCAATCCATGGCCCATTGGACCATACTTGGGCCATTGTCCAAATTTTGATCCATTTACCATTTATTCCATCAAAATTCTAAATTTCAACCATTAAAATAAATAATAGCCAATATATGTATTGATTTAAAAATCCAGGCTATTACAAGTTTATGAAGGGTGAGAATAATGGAATGATAGCCATGGATGGCAATATTGTAAATAAGTAAAATTAATGGACCATGTGTTCGGCCATGGTGTATGGTCGAACCCCATGGGAATTATTTGGTGGACTTAGGGTCTATCTATGGTAGATTAAAAAGAATGAAATGTTAACTAAGGATTAGACCAATGGCAAAAATGTAAATATGGTAAAAAATGAAAGACCATGGGTTCGGCCATGGTGTATTGCCGAACCCCATGGGGAAGGTTTGATGAACTTAAGGGTTGATGTATGTTAGATGATTAATTTGTTTATGATTAGATTAATGAATAAAAGGGGTATGGTCTACTTGGACTTGATTAATAAACCAAAGGAGGGACTAAAACCTAGAAAGTGAGGTTCGGCCATGGTGAATGGCCAAACCCCACAAGTTGTATTTATGGACTTAAATATTGTAAATAAAGGGAGACATGGTTTAATTGATTGATATATTATAAGGTAACGGGACCTCACAAAGTGTGTACGATCGTGAGATGTTACCGGACGAAAGCGCAAGGACACGTTAGTGGTCTTTGGTAGGATTCCACCTCTTTGAAACCATGGGTTTATGTACAATGTTTTTATCTTATTTTGATGAATTTACGTTGTAAAAGATATGTTTCATTTGTGAAGTTTTAATGCTATGTTTACAATATAAAATAGCATGTGTTTTATTAGCATCTCATACATGGCATGGGGTGAAGGATATGTAACCGAAGAGGCCACACTCCGTCGGGGCGTCCGAAAAACCTATGTGGGATACCTTGATGTGTTTTTCCATCAAGATGAAACCGGAGGGGCCACATTCGGTCTGGGAGTCCGAAAGACCTATGTGGGGGTACTTATATGTACTTGTGATGGGTGGGACTCATTGCATTTGACATCAGGATATGGCATGGATTATATGGTTTTTGACATTATGATATTATTATATATGTTTTGTACTAACCATGTGTTAGCCCTAATTGGAATACCTACTGGGCGCGTTGTTCTAATGCCCTACTTCTACCCTAGTGGATGATACAGGAAACGAGGGGAACGATGAACGTGAAAAGGGCCAAGAATAGGAGCTTGGATGCTTTTAGTTTATATTTTGATTAAGTTACTTATGGACTTGTAATTTAAGTAACTAGACTTCGGGCATGTAATAATTTAGATGATTTGCTATGGTTGGATGTTTATTCGGATAATTATGTTATGATAATTACGATTAAAGACTTGACGTACTTTGCTATCTAAAATGGAATAGAATTGAGTTTTATTATAATTCCGCAGTTATGATTTTAATTCGGCAGTTATGATTTTAATTCCGCATGTTTATATTGTTACGGGTGAATCGTTTTCATGGACTTAGTCCATGCACACATAGGGTTGGCCACTTAAGGGTCGGACTTTAGAAGTTCGGACTTAGATCGCGTCGTGACGTCCCGCTCTCTATCACTCTTTGATTTTTTTTTAAAAAAAAATAGGCTCTGATTTACGGAAAGCTACTGAAAGAGGGAGGGGTGTTACAGCTTAAAGGGTCGGGCCTGAAAACTAGCTTTGAAACGGGTCGGGCCAGCAACTGGGCTCTAACATGGGCCAGGCCAAGTCTGGCTGGGCCAGATCAATGACTGGGCCCAAGATTGGGCCTAAGAATCGGGTTAGAAACTGGGCCTGAGGGTTGGGCCTACATGACCTGGGCTGGGCCAAGTCCAAGACTGGACTGGATCAAGTCTGAGCCTAGTCTGATTGGGCCGAGACCGAGTCTGGGCTTGGACTAGGCCGAAACTGAGTCTGGAACTAGACTGGGCCGAAACTACACCGCCCCGCCCTTTCTCACCTTCACAAAATTCAATTTTTCTTTTTTTGAATGAGTGAGAGAGAATGGGTCGTCACGGCGCGAGTCAAGTCCGAGTTTCCAAAACCCGACCCCTTAACTGGCCACCACTACGTGTGCGTGGACTAAATCCACTAAAACATTTCACAAGCTTTTCTGAATACTTGCAGAATTATTTATATGAATAAGATACTATTCATATACTTGCCATTATTAGGCAAGGAAAATCAATCACCATATGCTTAAAATGAAACTTAAATATTATCAAACCATATCAAATAAGTCTAAGTTATTACAATAAAAAATGTAGTCCTCCCAATACATCATTAAAATTAAAACTGAGTTATTTAAACATAATCTTCCCAAGCTCCTACGCTTGGCTCCCTTTCGGTCCCACGTTCCTTTCCTGATCATTCCCTGTTCCATCATCTATAGGGTAGAAATAGGGCATCAGTCAACATGCCCATTAGGTATTCCAAGTAGGGTTATGGTACACATAGGAGTTATATAAATCAAGGGTATATATATATATCATGCCATGTTTGTAAAACAACTTATAAGTATTAAAAACAGTGCATGATGTTCATATCATAATCATGCTAGTATATATGTCATGTCATGGGTTTCAATGCCAAATGAACTCTTACCCAATGTCCATATCAAATCACATCATCAATCATATCAAAAGTTTCCTTGGTCAATTATGTCCACTGTAAGTACCCCGGTTCGTCCGAGTCACCCTTATTGTCAATTAAGTGACTCAGTTGGACTTGCCTTGGATGTATAAGAAGATTTACTATGAAGTTGAAGAATCTACACCGAATACAGTATTGGCACACATGTAAGTGAACTATAGGAGATCTTAGGCTAAGTAAAAAAACCTTAGAAGTCAATTGGTTATAAACTGGAAAATAAGATAATAAGTGACTTTCAGCCTCGAGGCCTCATGCAGTCTGCCGAGGCCTCGCAGCCAGTTGTGCTGAGCTATACTGAGTTGAGTTGTCTTTTGGACAAATGTAATCCAGCTGACTCTGTGTCTTGATTGACTCAGTCTCCTACAAATTTTAGGAAGTTAAAATATGTGTCCTTTTGTTTGAAAGTTAATTATGGTAAAGGAATATATCCACATGGTGAGATGCTGCCACCTCACACGGTTTGAATTTAATACCGCTGGGGAGCTGGCCATGTATGACAAGAATTAAAAGACTCCTCCATGAGTTGTAAATCATTTACAATCGTCACATCTATTCATTGATTGATGGCTGAGATATATCTACTGCAAATCATGCACGGTGGCTAGATTCTTACTTGTTTAATAGACAGATTAACTTATGCACTATGTGTTGTCTTTACAGATTTACCGCCATGAGGCCTCATTAGAAGCCTAGAGGCCTCGTAGGCATGACTTACTGCAATACTGCAAACAATCTTATAAATAAACTATAAACTGTATGTAAGAGTGACCGAACACACAGAGAAAAACAGGAAAAGTATTACAGTGTGTCAGATCATTCAGTCTTCCCTCCTTACACCTTCTTCATCATCTTCCTTAGTGAATGTTCGGATAACCAATACCCTAATCCTGATAAAAAGTAAGGTGTTCATATAGGACAATAAAACAAGTCATACCCAAGTCCTACTGCTGTGCCGATGAATACTTTGATGATGCTGATTTGATGGAAAGGAGCACACAGATTCAGTAAAAAATAAAGAGCTTAAAGGAAAATAGTTAAGGCCCAAGGCAAGTATTTCTTCTTCATTTTATATTAAACATTGTAAAGTGGATTAGAACAGTTTGTTCGAACCACTCTAAAAAATAGGTGTAGAGGATTAGACCGATTGGGTTGAACCTCTGTAAAAAACTAGGTTCTACTATTTGGGTGTGAGACCCTTACATAGTATATTTGGGACGATCCTAAAGTTGGGAAGTCTGACAGTGGATGTAGGTTTGTTGAAACCGAACCACTATAAAATATATGTGTTTATATGTGATTGAATGCATGGATTGAATACTTGTTCACATATCACACACATAGATTGATGGTCAGTTTTATGAACAGCAGTTAATTTGAAAGGTGAATATAATTCATTGAATATTTTATTTACTTAAAGTATAAATCGGTTGAGAAAATTTTAAAAGGGAATTAAAATTGAAAACCGACCTATTCACCTCCCCTCTAGATCGTGCATTACTCTATTAACAAAATTTCATGCACAGTGTTTAAGGCGGCAACCATCAGAGTACTGTATACCCATCCACAAATTAATCTGGATTACCAATGGAGTGTGGACTCCTCCCTCTGCGCAGAGTTTCGGGACTGCCTACCTGTAACGCACCACCCTTTTTCACTAAGCTTTCCGAAAATCAGAGTATTTTTTTTTTTAAAGAGTGATAGAGAGCGGGACGTCACGACGCGAGCTAAGTCCGAACTTCTAAAGTCCGACCCTTAACGTGCCAGCCCTATGTGTGGATGGACTAAGTCCATGAAAACGGTTCACACATAACAATATAAACATGCGGATTGAAATCATAATTGCGGAATTATAATAGAACCTAATTCTATTCCATTTTAGGTACCAAAGTACTCCAAGTCTTATCCATAATTAACTTAACGTAATTATCCAAATAAAACATTCAACTATAGCAAACTATCGAAATTATTATATGACTAAAGTCTAGCTACTAAAATTATATGTCCATGAGTAACATAAATAAAATATAAACCGAAAACATCTAAGCTCCTATGCTTGGCCCTTTTCACGTTCATCGTTCCCCTCGTTTCCTATATCATCCAGTAGGGTAGAAGTAGGGCGTTATAACAACGCGCCCAGTAGGTATTTCATTTAGGGCTAACACATGGTTAGTACAAAACATATATAATAATATCATAATGTCAAAAACCATATAAACCATGCCATGTCATGATGTCAAATGCAATGAGTCTCACCCATCACAAGTACATATAAGTACCCCCACATAGGTCTTTCGGACGTCCCGATGGAGTGTGGCCCTTCCTGTTTCTTCTTGATGCAAATGCACATCAAGGTATCCCACATAGGTTTTTTGGACGCCCCGATGGAGTGTGGCCCCTCCAGTTACATATCCTTTACCCCATGCCAAGCATGAGATACTAATGAAACACATGCTATTTTATATTGTAAACATAGCATTAAAACTTCACAAATGAAACATATCTTTTACAACGTAAATTCATCAAAATAAGATAAAAACATTGTACATAAACCCATGGTTTCAAAGAGGTGGAATCCTACCAAAGACCACTAACGTGTCCTTGCGCTTTCTTCCGGTAACCGCTCACGATCGTACACACCTTGTGAGGTCTCGTTACCTTATAATATTTCAATCAATTAAAAAACATGTCCCATTTGATTTACAATAATGTTTAAGTTCATAAACCCAACTTGTGGGGTTCAGCCATGCACCATGGCCAAACCTCACTTACTAGGTTTTAGTCCCTCGTTTGGTTTATTAATCAATAACCCCTAAGTTAATCATTTAATCACGTAGTCCACAAAAACACTCCTCATGGGGTTTGGCCATACACTATGGCCGAACCCATGGTCCATTATTTCCACTTAATTACCAAATTGTCATTCTTCTATCCATGGCTAACATTCCATTAACTAACCATTCATATATTAAATTCATACATCATTCCCATGGGGTTCGGCCATACACCATGGCCGAACCCATGGTCTATCATTTTCACTCTTATTTACAATTTTGCCATGGTTTCCATCACCTCATGTTTAGGTCCAAAAATGATCCATTACATAGATTCATGATTGATTCATAATTCATAAAATAAAACCCTAATCATTCTCTTCATCCCTTGGTTTGGTGAACCATTCATTAAAAATATACATACACATATTATATCCATCATTGACCCATAAAAATTGGTTCATGGGGTTCGGCCATACACCATGGCCGAACCCTATGATGTCTAACTTTCCAATTTCTCCATTTAATCAATCACTATATTAGGTCCATAACCGATCCATAATACAACTCCATAAACAATCCATTAACCGTGACATAAAAACCCCAAGTCCACCAAATATTTCCCATGTGGTTCTGCCATACACCATGGCCGAACCCATGGTCTATCATTTATTTACTTCCTTGCCATTCATACAAATCTATAACCAATAACCTAATCTTAGAACATAGTTGTATACAATTAAATCCCTTTAAACATGTTCCATCAAACGGTTCACTAAAACAACATATTTATCCATTCATTCATTTTCTTCCATGGGGTTCGGCCATGCATTATGGCCGAACCCTATGGTTCCATATTTCCTCTTTTAAATCCAATCTAAAATATTAACAATGTCATTCCGTGGGGTTCGGCCATACATCATGGCCGAACCCTATGGTTCATCCTTCAACATTCATCCCTTAATCTTCTTCTATGGGTTTCGGCCATACACCATGGCCGAACCTTATGGTTCCTTATTTTAAACAAAATTATCAAAATACTTACCGGTTCTGCGACTACTCCGGTTTTCCTTCGCTCCGACTTGTTCTTCCGATCCTTTCCTTCCTTAGCCTTTTCCTCCTTCTTCTTGATCTTTAGCCGAGACTGATCTTGATGAAACCCCTTGAAGTGATTCAACCAAGAGATATAGTTTGAGAGAGAGAGAGGATATGCTTGGAATAGAAAATACTCCAAGCTCTTGTCTTGAGGGTGGTCGGCCTTGTATGTGTATGCCGAGCGCCCCTTCCTTCCTCTCTTTTGTAATACCTCCACTCGATCCTATCTTGCTGAGATAGCAAGTTATGATTTCAGCCGTGTGCATAGATTGCAATTGTTATTCCTTAGTATCGCTTTTAATCAAAGGAAAGGACACCTTTAGCGCATCTTCATGGATATGCATATCTCCTATACACGGCCTAAGCAATCTCTTTATTTAATTTTAGACACCTTCCTTATTTGGATTTAGGCAATCGGATGTCATTGCCTAATCCAACTCATCTAGGCATGTTGCCCATTTAGGACAAACCTTGTTCGGCTATATCTCCTAAAATCTAGTCAATATGTGTTTCCATGTCATCCTAAAACCTCACATCCGTATGAACAATATCCCATTCCTAAAATCTTTCCATGTTCCCTCTATGCGCATGCCACTTAATCCAGATCCCTTATTTATAGATATATTGTATTACCATTTTAATTCAGCCCCAATTAATTTAAATTAGACCTTATACCATAACCATTGGGTCCTAATTGGGCCATTGACCCAACACCTTACCCATCTAAGGTTCATGTCCTTTAATTCACAATTAAAATGGCAAATTCCGTAAATATTGATAACATGAAATTCTGAAGTGTTACACTACCCAGGAGCTTTTTGGCCCAATAAGTCGTAGCTTTCCTTTCAACTGGACGAGGCCAAATCTCAACAGTTCACATAGCTTCATACAAGCTAATCTCAAGCCCAAGTCATGTCCAGACCGCTCAGAACTTGGCTTGATGGTCATTTATGTTCCCCCACATGCCATGCATGAGGTAATGTATGCAAGAATGCCATTTCATTTAAAACACATCACATCATTTGAAAATTAGTTCATAAACATATACAATTTGTTTAATCAAAGTAATCATCATATTTGGGATAAAAACCAGTATCATATCTTATTCCATAGTGTTCTCAATAAGGTAGGATTCCTGCAAATGTCCAATACTCTATCCTTGCTTGTCTTGTCAGGACTACGCTAACCGTCGCGTTGAAGCAAATCACAAAATTATAACTTGATTTTCCATTTTTAATTTCATCACCCCTTACACCCTACAAGAGGCTCTGGATGAAAATCCAAAATTATAACTTTTCAATTCAATCAATTGAATCTGTGATTCAGTCAACTGAATCACACCCAGATACCATCTGTTCTTTATCCGCAAACTTTCATTCAACTGAATCATAAAATTTAGTCGGTTGAAAATACAACTAGGTACTGTATAAACTTGACCCATAAACTTTCAGTTGACTGAATCAAGGATTCAGTCGGCTGACTTTGGGTCAGATCATTTGTGTGTTCGGCCAGTATACATTCAGTCAACTAAATCACATATTCAATCGGCTGAAATACCAACAAATCGTTTACGTGTTTGGTAAGTATACCTTCAGTTGACTGAATCATAGGATTCAGTCGGCTGAAACACACCAGATCACTTACTTGTTTGGTACGTTTACGTTCAGTCGACTGAATCAAAGATTCAGTTGGCTGAAATACCAATAGATCCCATTTGTGCTTAGCCAATGTACTTTCAGTCGACTGAATCTTATGATTCAGTCAACTGACTTTGGATCAGTTCCTTTTTATGCCGGCCAGTCCACTCTCAGTCGACTGAATCATAAGATTCAGTCTGCTGAAACACCTAGATATCCCTTGTGTGCTCAACTAGCACACTTTCAATCGACTAAATCCAGAGATTCAGTCGACTGACTTTTTGTCAGTTTTCTGTGTTTGCATATCTTGTAAAGCCCTTCTCCATAAAAATCATTCTTTATCATATCTAAACATGAATTTCATCTTCCATACTTCACTTAGTAACCTTACCCTACCCACTAGCCAAGGTTAGGGTCTTTTTCATAATCCATCCATTCATTATACCATTATAGCATGGTTTTGGATTTACTCTTATGGTTGTTTTCTTTCAACCCATAACCATCTTTTGGATGGATTTCCAATTTCATGGCCTTATAACAATTTGGACATTCATTCCAACCAGTCATGGAACCCATGGGTTCGGCCACACCATGGCCAAACCTATGGTTTTCTTGGATTCAATCTTATGCTATTAAGCCTTAGACATACCTTCCTTCAGTCTCCTTCTTTTCTTTTGATGTGTCATTTCTTCCTTAATCCTTCTTCTTCTTTCTTTGTTCTTCAAAAGTCTCCAATTATAGAGGTATAAGTGGGAGAGAGAGAGAGGGGAGAGGAGTGGAGAGAAACTCTTGTGCAAGAGGAGGAGTCGGCCAAGGGGTGTGGAGTGCCCCTTTGGTTTGTATTTTTTTTTTTTTTATGTAACAACCTTAGACTGTTCACTCTCCCTCATCATGGTTTGTTTAACCAATGTGGCCCTTGGTTTAACCAAGGAGACCTTTGGCTTAAACCAAAGAGACCCCTTGGCTTCATGCCTCTTGAGATGAAAACCCTTCATCTTCTCAACTCAAACAACACCTTAATTCACTTGAATTCACTAGTGGTTGACCAAGTCAACCAGGTCATGGGCAGCTATGCATGTGGTGACTTGGTCACCACATGGCACGTGGGTCCCACTTGGCCATGTCACTTGATGATGTGGCCTCCTTGCTTAGTTGGCCTCCATGTGATGACATGTATGCCACATGGCAATGCCACATCACTCACATACCACATGGCAATATCCAATTCAAATAATTTTATTAAACTTACACAATTACTTTAAAATTAAGCTCATCCATGACCATTAGGTCATTATTGGGAACTGACTCATTTCTTGCCCATTTAATGTCAATTTCCACTTTTTAATCTCAAATTCCATTAATTCGTAATTCAAATGGACTAACCCAATATCTTTATATGAAAGGAAAAATACGTGGTGTTACAAAAATCGAGTCTGGGACTGGACTGGGCTAGGTCTGCTCGGTCGGATCTGTGCCAGTGGGCCAAAATGATGGGTCACAAGCCAGATCCAAGGGTTGGATTAACCCAAGGGCCCAACCGAGTCGTCTCGAGACTCGATTGAAAAAACCAATGAAAACCAATGAAAACCAATGAAAACAGGGAAAATCATGGAAAACTGAGGGAATTCATAGAAAATTGCGGAATGGAGGCGAAAATCAGAGGAAGAGAGAGAAAGAGGAAAATAGAAGAATTGGGAAAGAAGAGGGAGCATACCTAGAATCAGTAGGGCGACGGGAGGGTGAAATCTAGGGATCTAAGGTCCGAGGGAGAGGAAGAGGGGGCAGGGCGACTGCTGCCGAACTAAGGGAGTGGGAGATCGAGATTATAGAGAAGATGAAGGAGGAGAGAGAGAGAGAGAGATACCCGAAAATGAGGGAACAGGGAGGGAGTGAAGAAAAAGAAACAACGGATGGAAAAGAGGTGGAGAGAGTGAGCAGCGAAGAGAGAGGTGGGGGGCGAAAGAAAAAGGCGCGCTGCATCGGCTACAGTGTCGGGTGAAATGGGGGTGATAAAAGGCTAGGGTTTTGGGAGGTTGGGGTTTAGGGTTTTTTGATATTTTTTTAAAAAATGGCTCTTAAAGTTTCTTTTCAAAAGAACAATTTATAATAAGATTGAAAGCCCCCCAAAAAAAAAATTCGAAAGTCAGAAGCCGAGAGAGGAAACGTGTGATTTTTAAACATTTTTTGTATGACAATATACAAAATAATTAGAAATTTACCAAAGTACCCTTTGAGTTCCTGAACTCGAACTTAGGTAAACTGGGCCACCATGGAGCCCATACTCTTCTCACTGCTACTACAGTCCCGAAAACAACTCTGAGATCCAAAATTCATGAAAACTCTAAACAGGTCATTACAACACTACCACCTTTAAGTAAATTCATCCTCGAATTTCAAATTGAAGTCATACCTCTAGTCTTATACAAGGCTGAGAATTGTTTCTACATCATTGCTTCATTCTCCCAAATAGAAGTTTCCCTGCGCTTGCACTGGCAAACCACTAAAACCCAAGCATATAGTCTTACCACGAAGTCTCTTCTCCCTAGAATCCTCGATCTGCAGTGGTCCTTCCTCATAGGTAACGTCCTTGTTGAGCTCCACATCTTCCCAGTCAATCACATGCGACGGATCATGATGGTACTTTCGAAGGACTGGAACATGGAAGACGTTATGCACTCAGAGGAAGTGCAAATTTGTAAGCCACTTCCCGGATCCTCTCTAGTACCTCAAATGGGCCAATATATCGAGGCTACAGCTTCACTCTGTGCCCAAACCTCTGAATCCCACGACAGGGTGAAACCCGAAGGGAAACACGGTCTCCAATAGCAACTAAAGTGCCCTCCTCCGAAGGTCTGCATAACTTTTCTGCCGTCTCTAGGTAGTCAACAGTCTCTGCCTGATCAATCTCACCTGCTTTGTAGTCTCCTTCACCATATATGGTCCTGACATCACTGTATCACTGGTGTTGAGTCTAAAAATCTTACATTTTTACCCTTTAATTATGATTAAGTTAGTTTTGATTTTGTATATAAAAGATACGTTTAATGGTTTTTTCTAATTTTGTAGATAAAAACATGGAAAAATAGGATTCACGCATAAAACATTGGATAATTGTCGGAAGAGAGCTTAAAATGGAAATTTTAGAATTTCATAATTAATTCATGCCACTTTAGGGTTTTTGATGTAAATTGGATAATATGGATCCGTTTATGAGA
Organism: Chimonanthus praecox; assembly: GCA_022113865.1. Taxonomy (NCBI): domain Eukaryota; kingdom Viridiplantae; phylum Streptophyta; class Magnoliopsida; order Laurales; family Calycanthaceae; genus Chimonanthus; species Chimonanthus praecox. Next base: position 40,885,604 of record CM039086.1, on the reverse strand, counting down.
GCCTAGATTTATTCAATATTTAGAGTTTTTGTGGTATTGATTAATTATTTAATTTTAAATCAAAGTTTGCAATTGAGAGGCCAAGAGTCTAAGAAGAATATCCATGGGCCAGAGATCAATTACAATTGGGCCAAGCTTTGCTCCAACTGCCAGACACTGAGCCAGGCCAAGCACTTCAGGTGCATTTCCCAATGTGGGCTAGGCCAGAGTGAATTCAAGCCCAGCAAGCTTAAGTCCAAGTCTTCAATTCAAGTCCAAGTCCACTTAAAGATCTAATGCTCCAGGTTCAAAACCAAATTTACCAACCCTAAGCCCAAATCCATTTCAGGTCCAAATCCAAAGCCCATATCCATGACTCATCCTACCCATCAAATCTCAACCATCCAAATCCTAATCTCCCATCCACACCATCCATTGACCCAATCAACTAATCCAAACCATTCATTTCATGCATCTCATTTATCCCAAGCATTTCATATCATCAAACCCTAGATCCACTGAGTCAATCCAACCTGTTCATGCATCATGATTAGATTTGGAACATCAAAACCTTTCATCATATAGATTAACCTTAGGATTAGGATCATCCATGCACGATCTGTCCATCCATCCACTTAGATCATCCATCATTCATCATAGCCATTAGATCTTAAGACATTTCATCACAACCATCCACATCATTAGGAAAACCCTAGAGCCTCCACATTCATCCATCACATACATAATTTGCACTAGATCTAGGCCATTCATCATGTCATTTATTCATCTCCACCCTTGAATTCAAACCCTCCTAGATACCTACCATATATATATTTTAGCCAATTAACCCTAGAACCATTAGATTTAACCCAAACCAATCTTAGCAATCCATCCACCAAACCCTAAGAACAACTTGAAGCTCAAGCTAGCCTCCATCGCCCATATCTTGTCACCACTCTATCCATCCAACACACAGTCCACACGATTTTAGCACCTAAATCTTCTCCATGCACTTAGACCTAAATCCATCCAAATACACTCCTAAGATCACTACACACCTCATCATCCCAATCCACCATGTCACACACGATTTTTGTCTATTTCCTTCCTATTCCATTCGAATTTCATAGTCAACCCTCCACCTCATCATCTCATCCATTCATTCATTCATCCATTTAATCCTAAGCCGTTAATATCATTGCACAACCGAAAACCCTACACACACAAGCCATTTTCGAAAATCCCTTTCCTTAATCCAATTCCTATTTCTTCTCCTCCATTGCTTAGCCACCAAGCTAGCTTGGATCCCAAGCCACTAAATTCGACCATAGCACTATGAAGCCCTAGTTTTCTATCTTTTAATCCAAGCCATCCACCATAAGTTAGATTAAATCCCAACCTTTTACCCATTAACTTAAACCTAGATTTGATCCTAGCCATCCATTCAATCCCAAGTTCTATAAATAGCCCAGTAACCCACACACCAAAATCGAATTTGACGTGGAATTCAAGAGGACTAAAGGCTGGAGCAAATGACAAGAAGATAGGAGCACCATTTGAATTTACACGTGAGAGTTGTAGATTATTATTTTTATGTTGTCTTTCTTGTGTTTAAATTATAAAAGCCTTGTACTTTATTTCTTCCATTTAATAAACTGAAGCATTCATTTAGAACCCTAGAGCATCCAATTTCTAAAATACTTTTATGATTATTTTATTTTTAATTTCAAGAACACAACTTTTATTTATTTGATTGAACATGAGCGTATGCAATAGTTAGGATCTTGATTGTAAGACTTGAATCATGATTACTAAGGTTTTGATTAATTAAATTAAAATGTTTAGAATCCTGTTTTATTAATAAATATGAATTGTATTTTAGATCTTTATGTGAATTTCAGATCTAGGCCTTTACTTTATTTAAATAAAACTTAATTAACTTGGAGATATATTTTTAAAGATTAAAATTGATTTTCTATCTTAGATTTAATTATGAATCTTGGCTTTCTAAGAAACATGAAAATCAAGTCGTGTATTTTGAATTTCATATATTTTGAATGTTTCCTTTGGGTTCAACCTCGCACTCAATCGTTGTACTATGAATGGTTCGTGCGCTTACGAGATTTACAAATTTAAAACATATTCAACAACTGGTTTCTGTCCAACACAAGGGTGATATGCACGGTCTGCCATACATGTGGTGCCATCTTCATACTGTGCTGATAGCTAGCGTTGTAAATGAACTCAATCAGATGTAAATGGCTCTCCCAACTACCACCAAGAACTAAAACACAAGCTTGGAGAATATCCTCTAAGATCTTAATGGTCCGCTTTGACTGACCATCTGTCTACTGATGGAACGCTGTACTGAAACACAACTGTGTGCCCGACTCCTTCTGTAGGTCCTGCCAGAATCGAGAGACAAACCTCGGGTCCCGGCCTAAAACAATTAACTTAGGTACACCAAGCAGTCTGACAATCTCCATCAAATATAGCCAACTCAAGATCTCAAGAGAATTTGTCTTCTTTATACCAATAAGAAAGGCCGACTTAGTCAATCGATCCACTATGACCACACAGCATCGTGTTTTCGAAGAGGCTTTGGTAAACCAGTCGCGAAGTCCATAGTAATGTGGTTCCACTTCCAATGGGGGACCGAGAGAGGTTACAACTTACCAGCGGGTCCCAAATGGTACACCTTGACTTGCAGACAAGTCAAACAACGAGTCACAAACTCGGCCACTGCCCTCTTCATGTTTCTCCACCAAAACTGCTGATGTAAAACATGATACATCTTGGTGTGTCCTGGATGCACGGTGAACCTGGAGTGATGAAAGTGTTGTAGTACGTCCTCGCGACACTGCCCGGATATGTCTACAAAAAGCCTGCCCTGAAAGGACAAACCACAACCTCATCTCACAGTCATGTGTCTACCCATCAGCAACAACGACATGTCGGTCTGGAAGTAATAATGTCTTTGCGGGTGCATTTAATGCCCAATCTTCGAGTGATCGAACGGTAATAAATATGAACACCGACCCATCGGTGTCACCGACCTATTGGTCCTGGACAGTCAATATGACCATTAAAACACCTCTATAAATATGAGTATTTTGTGATCGTTTCACCATCTTCCTTGAGCTTAAAAGAGTTATACACTTTAAGGAACGATCAACACTCTTTTGAGAAATATCATAAACAACAAATCTTCGGATTTTGTTTGCAAGTGAGAAAGAGAGGAGGAGGAAAGATCATAAACAACCAATCTTCAGATTGAGTTTGCAAGTGACAAAGCTATAAACTAGGAAAGCTTTGGCTTAGCCAAGTTTCCTTGTCACCCACAGATTGTGATTGCTACACGATGATTGGAAGAAGGAGCGTCGAAACAACTCTAGTGAGATATTCAAGAAGCACGCATCAAAGAGAAAGAGCTTTAAGGCAAGTGCTTCTTGGTTTTTAATTTTCTTTTTAAAACCTATAACCCGAGAGTGGATTAGAGGGAGGTGCCCTGAAACCACTATAAAAAACTCTAGAGCGTCATCTCTTGCACAGTGGTGGGTGGAATTCTCAGCCAATTGAGTGAAGTGGAATTCCTACTCTAATTGTGAGGGTCTAAGTCCCCACATAGTGAATTTGGAGATAGGTCAAGGTTGAGCGAGTCCTAACAGTGGATGTAGGTTGGCGAACCGAACCACTATATATCTTGTGTCATTGTGTTTGTGATGTTAAATCCAAACTCTTGTGTTGATTGTTTTTAATCACATTTGCTAACACACACACTCTTGATTGTTGTTTCCGCTGTAAGTAAATTAATCAATCAAGTAAATTCAATAAGGACCAATGAACTTGGATTAACCTATCCCACCCCCCCACTTCCCTCCCTCTTGGGTCAATCAGGTTGCTCTAGCACCGTGTAAAGGGTACTTTTAGTTGGTATCAGAGCCTAGTGCCCATTACAAGGATTTAATCATCCGAGTAGATCCAAGGTAGAACACCATGGGAGACAGTCATGCAATACCCAAACCTCTTTACTTCGATGGATCAAACTATGACTCTTGGAAGGCCAAAATGAGAAGTTTCTTTATCTCCATTGACTCATTGAATTGGGATATTGTAACGACTGGATGGGAAGAACCAATAGAAGAAAAAACTGCAGCTCCATCACAACCGTGCCACCCAAACCCTTTGCCTCTTAGACCCCTACTGAGAAATTTGCTCAGACAGCAGATGGAAAAGACATGAATGCCCTTGATTGTAGAACTGCAAAGGAAGCATGGGAAGTTCTTGAGAGAACCCATGAGGGCACCTCAATAGTTAAGAGGTCTAAACTTCAAATCCTCCAAAATCAGTTTGACACCATTAAATTGAGGGAGGGTGAAGTTTTCATGGATTTCTATTCCAAGGTTAGCGACATTGTTAATCAAATGTACGCTCTAGGAGACGGAATACCCGAGGACAAGGTATGTACCAAATTGTCAAGAATCTTGCAGAAAGATTCAAGCCCAAGGTTGTGACCATGGAGGACAACAAAGATGTATCCTTGATGAACATTGATGATTTGGTTGGTTTATTGCAAACTTATGAACTACACTTTGAACAACCAAAGGATAAATCAATTGCCTTGAAATCTTCCCTAAAAGAAAAGAAGATGAAAGAAAAAGAAAAACTTTCAGAAGATGAATTCTGAAATGATGAAATGGCAATGTTTGCCAAAAAGTTTTATAAAAATTGTAATACCCTGACCCAGATTAGGCATGTTTAGCTTAATAAATCCTTCTTAGACTAGTTAATCTCGAAGATTACGGTTAGGGCTTTGAAAAAAGCCAGGTATGGCTCAATCTGAGCTCGAAAGCTCAGTGATCCAGCTCGTCCAACTGGAGGGGCAAAATGGTAATTTACCGCTTATTGTTATTATTTTATAAATTATGTTATTATGTGATTATTATTGGTTGATATTATTCTCCTTAGTCAAGGATTTCTATTTCTGAATTTAAAATAATTTTATTTTCAGAAAATAGTATTTAAAACCGCTCGTCAAAATCCCGAAAGGGGGAAATAAATATTAGATGGTTTTCGAAACGAGATAAATTTTGGAACAAGTATAGTATGTTAGACCATTTTAGTATGGTTTAGTTTATTCTTTCAAACCACAAAAATGAGGATTTTAAATTGTTTTGTTTAACATTAGTTAAATTAAGTAAATAGTGTTAAATTATGTTTTTTAATTAAATCTATGGTTTTTGGTTAGTGATAAATCTCCAAATTTTTTTATGGTGATTAAAGTTTTCAAAACCCAGTTTATCTGTAAGGTTGGATTAAACTTTTGAGTTTTTAAAAATAATTCTTTTAGTTAAAAATCAAGTTTTTATCAAAAGAGGACTTATTTGCAAAATCAGAAACTTTGGAGGGGCTGTTTTGCAACCAAGACTACCGAACAGTCGTTACACTGCTCGAGACGTCGGCTGCAACTGGCAGTGGCCACCCTTTCATCGGTTTTACTATAAATTGCCCTCTCCTCTGCTGGTTTGAACTCCCACCAAAACTCTTCTCCCTCTCAGTTTCAGCTCTCTAATTCTCAGACCAACTCCATCTCTCTCTCGGCCTTTGTTTTTCCCAATTTCAGTTACCGTAAGCTTTAAATGAAAGTTTTTTCAAAAGTCGGATTTTCTGCCCAGGAACTCCAGTGAAGGTAACCACTGTGTTCCTTTTCAAATTCTAAGTGGTTTAGAATCAAGAAAAATCGATTTTGGCTAAGTTTTGAGTGTGTAAAACCATTTTAAAGTTTAAAGAAAAACTTGATTTTCGTAGTATCAGTGGGCTGTTGGTGTTATGATCTAATGGTCTGCTTAGTTTTAAAACTCCAACTCACTCCCTATGGAAAAAGGACTCACTGAGGATTCCATTTAACCGGTTAGATGTGAAAACCGAATCAGGAAAACCCACTATTTCCGAATTCGTATTTCATGCCCTGTCTGCCCGTCACTGTCTGTTGTTGCAGACAATGAGGAAGGGAAACCCTTCGGACATTCCAAGCTTCACCCGAAGCCCGAAGAGTTCGAGGCAGGTTTGACTCGTCTAGATGTTCCGAGCCGACTTCGTAAGGACCGAACCCCACTCGGACGATCCGAGCCTCACTCGGCATGTTCCGAGACACATAGACCCACCGAGACTTGTTTTTCGAATTTTTCAGTTCGGAAGGACCTTCGGATGATCCGAAACCCGATCCTCGGACGATCCGAAGTCAGTGACTAGTTTAGGCAGGGGTTCGGATGATTCGAAGCCACAGTACCTAGTTCCGAGGCATGTTCCGAGTGACCCAGTTTTTAAGTGAAATCTTGTTTGATTATTGTTGCATGTGATGTTATACCCCTTTAATAAATTAAAATTGTACTAACCCTCTTCTCTTAATACTATAGTGTATATACAATTGTATTCACTTCCAGGCCGACTTTAATGGTCGGGCATTGAGTGACTGCACTTCCAGGCCGACTTTAATGGTCGGGCATTGAGTGACTTCGAGGCCTTACTCAACATGTCAGACCTGGTCCTATCCAAAAGACAACCGAGAAACGACCTAAGTATCTAGACCTAACTCAATAAGTCAATCTGGTCATGCCAGAAGACAATATGAATTTTGGACTGAGCACCTTATTATTACTCTATTGTGGATTATTGTAATTTAAAAAGGTTAGAAACCAAGTAGGAGACTCAATTCCATTTACCTTGGATATTTTTGAGAAAACAAGTATGGTTTTGAAATATTACTTGTATGTATACATGTAAATATATGTTGACCTGTTAATGATTGTGCACTTGTTTGCTTGTTTGAACAAAGACCGCGATACCACACATTTTCTGTGAGGGAACTTAACTTTGCAGTAGGTGTAATAAGGTTTTTATTGAAATGAGACTTGAGTAATGTGTGGTTTCAGATTTGATGAACCCACCCATGTGTCTAGACATGATGCACTGTTGTAAGAAGTGCTTATGATGCTTATGAATGCTTATGATGTTAATCATATGAGTTATGTGATACTGCTTCCACGTACCTTTTACTATTGAACCATCGCCGAGCTGAGGGTGTCGGTTACATCTACTGGACCAGGTGGGTCGACAGTGACTGACAAGGTGTGTCAGTACTGGTTTTGAGGTGTATACCGGAGATGTACTTGTAAGGATGTATTTTGACCGTGTCGGGACTTAATACTATTGATGTCACTATCGTATCTAGGGGTTATAGTGGATGACAACAGTAATGGAAAAGATGATGAATTATGGGAATGATGACTTGATGTTGAGAATTTGTTATCAAACACGAGATATTATATTACAACTGTTGATTACTTACTAACCTGATATTTACTTAAACTGTACTGTTATATTTCTTTCACTGGGCTAGTTAGCTCACCCCACTCACCTTTCAGGAGATGAACCCGAAGAGGAGAACCCTCTGTTTGAAGCTTAGGGTGGATACGTTGCGACGTTGCTTTGGGATTCCCACTGAGGGGAATACCCTTATCTTTGCTTTTTTATTTTTGGAACCGTTTGTTTTTGTAAAGTACCGGGTGTGGTACTTGAGTTGTGTTAACTTGATGTATTAAGACTACCATGTATCCGTAGTTACTCTGATGATGTTTCAATGATAATTTGATGTTTGGAATTATGTGTGTTGATGTTTGTCTCTTGGGTTAGACTTATGGCATATGTTGAGTCCATATGTTGGGATCATGTGTGACCTTTAGGCCTAACTGTTGATCCGGCCCAGTTAGACTTCTTTAATATAGTCTTAGATTTTAAAAAAAAAAAAATCAGTCGCTTTCCGGGCCCACCGTTCGGGTCGGGGGTGACAGCTTGGTATCAGAGCTTCGGCTCAAACTCTAAGACTGTGATGGGTTACAACCTAGTTAGACTTGTTTTTGCACTTAGTACTGCAATTGTTTTTGACATTTTCCTATTTTTGTGATACAGATATGTCAAGCAATGTAGAGTACAACGAGTTGTGGGACAGAGGGACCCCTAGTTGTCCGATAGATCTGGTTTCTTCAGATGATTCCAGCGTTCCAAACTTCGTCAATGAAGTTGTACCTAATGAGGAAATGGAAGTAGCTTCGCCCGAGTACCATTTTGGGGCTGTTCTAGAAGAGGATGTGGGAGATGTCCTAAACCTAGAAGAGTCTATAGGGGAGATAGGCTCGCCCGAGTATACTCCAACTACTCCGACTTTGGATGAGTAGTAGGACTATATGTGCAAATTGTGCAATCAGGAGGCGCTCAACTATACATATTGCCCCTACCCTATTGATGTCATCTGCCCTGTTTGCGGACTTCGCAGGCATGGGAGCGTAAGGACTAATTGTCCCTATGTTGGGGGACCAGGGATCATACCCTGTTTGACCTGTGGACTGATCAGGCACAAGTCGGCAACTTGCCCTGACAACTTGTTTTACTTTGGGGATGATGCAGGATCTTCTTTGGAAGATTAGATTAGAGTGTGTCGGGGAATCGGGGAGATTGTTTTTGTAAGGGTTGAGTATTGTTTTTATTGTTTTGAAGGGTTTTTAAACCCTACTAACGCTTGTAATTGTAATGCAAATTTGAATGACTTTTAATGAACTGTGCAGCTTGTGTGTTTTTCTTTAAAAGTTTCTTGAAATGGTTAAGTGATATTTACAAGTGTAAATAACAGATGTCAAGACCCAACGCTAACGGAAACAACTGCCGTGGGAGGAGGACTGGTCTTCCACCCTGCGATTTACCCAATAAGGCCATTCGCGCAGCGATGGAAGTATTTCAGCAAATAGCTGAAAATATGCAACGCCCTCCTATCCGAACACAAGAGGAGAGAGCCACCTCGGCTCTAAAAGAGTTTAAGCGGCTGAAGCCGACAAGTTTTTCGGGGACAGAGGACCCTAGTGCAGCGAGGAATTGGCTAACCCAAATTAGCTAGATCCTTAACACCCTAGCCCTTGCCGACGACTTGAGAGTGACATTGGTGGCGTACCAGTTGGAAGGAAACGCTTACGAGTGGTCGGAAACAAAGAAGTTGGTTCGTAACCACGAGCCAATGACGTGGGAAGAGTTCTCAGCTGCCTTTCTGACCCGTTACTTTCCGAAGACCGTCCAAGAGGTGAGGAAGAGAGAGTTCCTCAACATCTAGCAGGGTTCCGATTCAGTGGCACAGTATGCCATGCTATTTATCGATTTGATGCAGTTCGTGCCTTGGATAGCGGTGAACTAAGAAGACAAGATTCAGCATTTTGAGAATGGACTCCGACCATTTATGCAGCGGCAAGTAGCCGGTTTGACTTTCGACGCCTTGGAGGAGATTATTGATCGGGCTTCAAAGGTGGAAGCAGTGGACTCCATCAACAGGAGCACCGACAACTTCCAGAATCCTTCTTCCAACAAGAAGGTCAAGCTCAACCAGAAGAGGCCTTTCTTCAAGAAGAGCCAACCTAGCACACGACAGTCAAGTCGATCTAACACACGACGGTTAGTGTGTTATACCTGTAGTCAGCCTGGGTATACATCTAAGTTTTGCCTAGCAGGAAGGGAAAAGGCGTGCTATCATTGCAAGCAGACCGGACACCTCCTTAGAGAATGTCCTTAAATCGTTGGAGCCGCACCTTCACAAGGCGCTGGAGCTTCTTTTTCGGTGGCGCAACCATCTATTGGTCGAGGTTCTCATCAAACCTTCAGAGGCTCGGTGACCAAGGAATGGACCACCATGGAACAGTCAGGGGAGAGGATATGGACGTTCTCAGACCACTCAGGGGAGAGTCTACACGATTGGGACTCAGAAGGAGGAGCCAATGGAGAATAAGGTGATGGAAGGTACCCTTAATCTTTTCAGTCTTTTGGCTCGAGTGCTTTTTGATACCGGTGCTTCCCATTCCTTTATTTCTAGATCTTCTTGTGATAGATTAGGTTTGAAATCGGTAGAAGTAGTTAACCCGCTAATGGTAGTATCACCCTTGGGTAAGAAGGCTTTGGTGAACCAAAGGTGTAGATCTTGTGTTTTGAAGATTAGCGGTGTAGAGTTGTCCTATGATTTTCTCGTGTTGGAAATGACGGACTTTGACATCATCCTTAGCATGGATTGGTTATCAGTTTTTGAGGTTTTGATCGACTGTTCTTAGAGGAGGATTTTTGGGGTCTCCTCAACCAATGAAAGGTTTATGGAGAAGTTGCTACCCTATGAGAAGATGAAAGTCACTTTCTCTGGCCTTAGGGCGTATCCTGGTAGTGTGGTGGCAAGAATGGGTTGGGAAGATATAGGTGGTGTAGGGTTTGTTGCTCCTCGGGTGGTGTGTGAGTTTATGGATATGTTTCCAGACCAGTTGGCTGGGCTACCTCCACGCCGAGAGATAGAATTTGTTATAAACCTACAGCCAGGAACATCTCCAATTTCCATGGCACCTTATCGGATGGCGCCGGCTTAATAGACAGAGCTAGCTACGCAGGTATATGAGCTTCTTAGACTTGGTTTTATCCGTCAAAGGAACTCGCCGTGGGGCATGATAAGCACTGGAAAATGATAATTTACCCTTTAATATTGGATGAATTAGTTCTTAAATTTTATTTATTTTATATTATTATTGTAATATATTATATATTCTAAAATTATATTTGTTAATATATTATATTAATTAATTCTATCTAATTAAGTGTATTTTTATGTCTTGCCAGGTTGGTGAATTTTTGTGCATACATTGAGTCCCATTCATCAATGAACTTCACAGAGCCCGAACAATGTCACAGCAACACTCTCCAACCTGCAAATGAAGATCCTGGCAATGTCCTTGACAATTCTCAATGTAGTGGAGTGGAGGAAAATAATATTGAGCAAGATAACCCCCTAGTTGAACCTTCTGGTCAGAACAAAATGACAAATCAGGTTACCAATGGTACTAATCTGGGACGACGCAAGAGAAGAACTTAGAATCTAGGGAGGATCCAAAACATGTCTCATCTGCTACCATTGGTCAGACCGGTAGTAGCAGCTTGTGCAATGGTGACAGAAGTAATTTAAAAAGCAGTGGTTTTGGGAGTGCTTGCGATGGAAGTAACGGGAATGTCAGTGTGGATACAGCAACTTCAGAGAGTGGGAGCAACAGAGGTGCATTCAGTAGTGATGGATCTAAGATGATTGATCATCAGAGGTTTCCCAAAGAGGCGGCCCTGACCAAATTCCGTATGAAAAGGAAGGAAAGATGTTATAAGAAGAAGGCTCTGACCATATGTTATAAAGAAGGAAAAGAACGAAAATAGAAGAGACAGATTAGAACGAAGAGAAAAATAGAAGTTGTCGTGAAAGCAAAGAATCAGCTGGCTTAAGGTGGGTCCCACACAACTTGTTAAGTTTACCTCCTCCAAACCTTTTTAAATACCAGCCTCACAACCATTGCACGGGGAACTAAGTACAATCGGACAGAGATAGTGAGAGGCGTGGAGACACACCAGAGGCTCCGGATCTCCGACGTTGGCCGAGTTATATTTTTCCAATTCTTTTTATTTTAATTCTTTCATAATGTCCGGATAATTTCTTTTACTGAGGTTGAGGATGAAACCCCATTAATGACATAATTCTTCTTTTATTTATTTAATTCCAAATTATGTGTGTTTGATTAATTATGATTTTGGCTTCATCAAATTAATAGATGTTAATTATTTTTACCATCAATGCCATGTATTTTTGGTTATTAATATTAATATCTAATTAATTAATGCTTGGTTTTTAATTGAATAAAAGTAAATCCTTTGGTTCATTGTTTTCTTTTATTTTAATTTAAATACATTGGATGCTTAGATTTATCCCTTTGATCCATTGTCTTTTAAATTAAAATATGATACATTGAATGCTTAGAAATTACATCATTAAAAGCGAGGGAAAATCTGAATTTTGAACACCATATTAATGAACTTAAATGTTTAAATCCTTAAAACTGGAATTAATAAATAAACAATTAGAATATTATGGATTTAATGGTGGTGGAATCTGATTCCTTAGTAATTTTTCTCATTTGATTTAATCTCCATTTTTAGTTGTTTTAATTAATTTTACAATTTCAATTCAATCATTCTCCTGAAAAATTGTTAAGTAGGTTAGGGTTAAAATATTAGGCTTTTTAATTTGTTTTCACGTTCATTCTAAATCAAGTCCCTATGGGTTCGACCTCGCACATACATATCTCTATACTCCAATTCGATTCGTGCGCTTGCGAGTAATTTAAAATTTAAAATTTGCACAACAAGTTTTTGACACCGTCGCCGGGGAACTTAGAAAATTGCCATTGAATCATGTATTTTTAGAAATAATGCTAGTTTTAGAAAATTTCTATTTTTGGCAACTCTTTAAAATTAAAAGTTTCTATTTTAGAAACTCTAATTTTAGAAGGTTACATAAATAAGAAGTTTCTTAAAATATAAAAAATATGGAGATGATATAACTTTGGGAGCACTGCTAAATTTTGAAACTTTTTTATTTTTGGAAACTTCTATTTTTAGAAGTTACCAAAATTAACTAATTTCTCTTTTTAGAATTTTCTAATCTTAGAATTTTAATTTAATTTAGTCAAATTCTATATTTAGAAAATGGATCTAAATTTAGTTTTAATTTTGGAACTTCTGTATATGGAAAGTTTCAAACTGTCTAATTTTAAAAATTGCTATGTTTAGAAGGTGTCTAATTTTGGACAGTTTCTGAACTTAGAAATTTTTTAATTTAAGACCCTCATCTAAATTTGGAAGGTTTTCAATTTCATTTTCTAAATAATAAAAAAATAATCATGGAACAACTTTGGACTTTAATGGAATATTTTTAAACTTGAAATTCTAATTCTGATTAATTTGGTGGATGTTAATCTAGAGATTTTTATGGTCTTAATTTAGTTTAGAGTTCATAATTAGGTTCCAATCATTTAATTTCCACCACTAGTTATAACATTAGGAAATTGCATTTAGATTAGGTTTCATGCATTTTTTATGAGATTCAGAATCTTCACCAAAGTTTGTGGTGTTCTATTTTGCAGGGATTTTAATCGTACGCTCTAAATTTTTTACAGAAGTAAGCACTACAAGCTAAGGTGAGTGCCTAAATCTCTTTTATTTAAATTTTTAATTTTTCATGCATAAATATAGATTTTTTAGGTTTTCTTGCATTTATTTTGCATATAAAAAATTTTAAAAAAAAGTTGCATATTTAATTTGCTCATGCATGTTAAGGTATTAGTTTCATGCATTAACTTAGTTATTTGATTATTGTTTGCATATTTGCTTTGAGTATTGCATTGTTAGATTAGGTTGTATAAAAAAAAATAAAACTTGTGTGAGTATTTGATAACTAGATTAGGATTTGTTTGTTCGTGTTTGTGAGGTCGTTTGTCAGTCTGTCTAGGTTAGGTTTTTGAATTTTGTCTGAATCTCTGTATATGTTTCGATATTTGACTAGTTTAGGTTTTCAGTTCTGTTGAGTCAGTTTTTGTGTTTTGAGTCCTTCTAGTGTCTTTGTCATTATTGTGTGTTTTTGTGTTTATTTATTTTTGCAGGTTTTGAATAAAGAGAGCTCTCTCAGGTATTTTTCTAAATTTTTAATTATTCGTTTATGATATTTTTTTCTAATTTGCAACTGGCCATTGTAGATTAGAAAACATTGAGGACAATGTTTAATTTAAGTTTGGGGATATTGAGGGGTTACACTGTGTTAATTTTGTGTGTCTTTGTATTTAAAAAGAAAAAATTCTTTGATTTTCAGCTTTAATATGTGGATTAAAATTTTTAAATCATGCTTTTCCATTTGAATTTTGTGAAATTTATGCCTGGAAAACTTTTACACTAGCCATATTAATATTAGCCGGAAAAATAAGAGTATTCATGATGTTAAGTAATCATCGGAGGAATACTAGTTGAGATTTGTGATCCAATGAGCTTTTGAGCTAGTCGACTTTTCTGAGAGATTATAAGTAAAGTCTTATTTTCTTTGATGTGCGCATAATTATTATGTTTCGTAAGATCTCATTATTCTTTCATTTTGGTCAAATACTGAGAACGACATCAAAATTGGATTATTACACCTGAAATTTTTCTGAATTTATTTGAAACAATAAAATATTTATATGAAGCTTAGGAAGTGATATAGGCCATTATTTTGGATCGTTTGAGCCTTTAAAGCCTATCTATTTTTTGTTATATGTTATCTTGATAGTTCCCATTTTGAGCCTTGAATGTAAATTTAGCCTATTTTTATTGATTAACCATGTTATCCATACCCAACTCCAGTTGTGAAGCTTGAGCCTTTATTGAAATATCTGTGACCTATTCTAGGGCCTAGGAAAAGGTTAGAGATGATTGTTTTTTGGATGGTACTCTAAGAAAATTATGGCACTTGAAAAAAAAAATTGAAAAAAGAAAAAGGGAACATCCATACATAAAAAGAGGGGTGTGAAAAAAAAAATTTGAAAAAAAAAATAGAAAAAAAATTATGCTTTGGAAGTGCTGAGAGGAATATTAGAGGAAGAATATCTCATTTTTAATTTTGAAGACCTCTACCTTTTCTGTTCAAAGTATTTAATTTTTGAGTCTTTTATTTTTCTTTGATATGACCTGGTCCTTAGCCACGTTTCGTCCTATTAGGAAGTCCTATTGATCCTCAGTTAATATGGTATTTTAAGTGGAGAATATATGAAGAAGAATAATGGTGTATTATTTCAACATTCTCAGGAAAACGGCATCCGTTCATGAGATCTCTATTTTTCGTTGATATATTCGTTCTTTGATGATAAATATGTGAGATATTTGTATTTGAAAATTTTTTCTGCTCACATATACTTTTGAGAGAAATTTAACCCAATCTCTGAGCGAAAATCTTTCTGAGAGATATATTTTGTGAGATTTGGAGTCGAAGTGCATTTTCAGTTGGTGATTACAAAACTTGTGCGTATTTTGAAAAATGAAGCTATTTTAATAGTGACTATCACACACTACACTCCGAGTATAAGTTTTGTAAAATAATTTTGGAGTTGTAAGATGTTTAAATTTTTGTTTACATATTTTTGCTGACTTTTGATGTTTGTAGGTATGATCACTAAAAGCCCTCACGAGACTATAACTCGTCCACGAGTGGTGAGGTAGGGGTTTAAAGGCTTGTTGCATATGCTATATGCAATCGAGAGTGCCAGCGAAAGTGATGTAGTTTAGGATTTTTATTTTTGTTTTTAGAGTTTTTAGTTTTTGTTTTGCTCGAAGACTAGCAAAATCTAAATATGGGGGTATTTGATAAGCACAGGAAAATGACTATTTTACCATTGTATTTGGAATAGTTAGCCTCTTGTTTTGTGTGTTTTAGAATATGTTTACTGAGAGTTTGGACGTTTTGCAGGATTTACAGGGAAATACAAGATATGAGAATTCAAAAGGTGAATTTTACAAATTTATGGGCATAAGTTGATATTTTTGGAAAGTTAAAATTTTTAATAATTATTTTACCATAATTTTAGGGGTTTTATTTGTAAACTAATTAATTCAAATTCATTTATGAGAGTTTGGATTAATTTAGTACATTTTTAGAATTGATTGTAAGTGGTAAAATTAATGATTAGATTTTTCATACTTTGAAAAGCCCAATTATTAAGCCCATTGAGAAAAGCGCATGAAGAAATCCAAATATATGAATACTATTTTCATTATCTCAGGAAGAAATTCGAAATTTAAAAGCTAATATAAGAGGATTTTCGAATTTGGCAAGTGGATTAAGGAGAAAGAAAGAAAATAAGAAAGGGAGAAAAATAAGGAAGGTTTGACACATGTTCAGTATTTTGGTCAAAACGTTCCACTCCGATGTTCGATTTCTTTGATTCTTTTTGCGTTGGAAAGAAGACTTCAAGGGCTAAAACTTGTAGTTACACCTTTTCCTGATTCGGACATTAACAAGGTCAAAACTGAGCTGAAAGATGGTACATGTGTAAGAAATGGTATTTTACACCCACTTTCCTTGTACGAATTTTATCTCTTTGCCTCCTTTAAGTCATTCCATATTTAGCACAAATCATATCAGCTCTCCATGTGTCCCTTGATTTATTTAAAACTTTAAATCCAATCCATTCATTCTACCTCCTTTCATCTATAAATACTAACCCTTTCCCATTGAGAAAAATTGAACTTGTGCATTGAAGAAAAGGCTATGCAAAGGAGAGGAGAGGAAGAAGAGAAGGAGAAAGAATGTGGGATTTTCAATCCACATTGGGTTCTAAGGTTGGCGGATTTTGATTTCCATCATATTTTTCTTATGTCTTTATTCCAAAACTCCAATTGATTTGTAATTTTTAATTCCATGTTTTAATCAATAAGAGAATGTGAGAATTAGAATTATGGCTTTCCAATTGTTCTTTCATGTGTAATGAAAATTTCAATTTTAGTTACATTCTTTTAATGATTTATGTTGTTTATTTTTCTAAGAAATTTAAGGAAAGTGTGATTATTTTAGGATTGGTAGAAGTTGATTTTTCCCTTCTAAGGCTCTTTTCAAGAGTGAGATTACATTAGATTTGGAATTTCAAGTATAAATTTTACCTAAGCCTAAGGCCAGAATTGAATTTTCTTAGTTAAATGGATTTCATAGATTTTATATTTAGAATTTTAATGAATTTGATATTTGAATGCGTGTTAAATAATTTATGTGAGGTCCATGTTCTAGGCTGTTATTTTATCATTAAAATTTGGATGATAATGCCTCTTTGATTCTTTGATCCAGTTCCATTGTAAATATCTATATAGGTAATTTAGATGTTATTTATGTTTTCTTTTGTTTATAAATACAAATTCTTGAAAATTGTGGAACTAGGTTGGTAAATTAATTAATTGTATCTTAATTTTGTATTTTAAATTAGATTGATATTGTTTATATTTTTAGATTAAATCCACCATCTTAATTAAAATTAGTTAAATTGTTAGATTTTATATTTAAATCTATAATGTTTCTAAATTAAAACTAAAATTCATAGATTAGACAAATAACTCCATATTTATGATTTATCTCCATGTTTTCCATATTTTTAAAATTATGTAATTCCGTGGTATGTTTTTCACGGATATATTTTCCTAAGTTCCGATGGGTTCGACCTCGCACTCAATCGCTATACTATCTAATGGTTCGTGTGCTTGTAAGTTATAAATTTAAAATTTGCACAACAAGTTTTTGGTCACCGGTGAAGTAAAATAACTGAATCAAAGATGGTTCTAATGAGCATGAACAACCCTAAACAATGGTTCTAAATTGATTTTATTTCGGTAATGCATGAACTGATTTTATTAATCTTTTTGGAATTTTTTTTTTTTGAATGCAGGCCTAATCTAACAATGCAAGATTTAAAGCAAATATGCAAACCATACTGAAACTTGAAACACAGATAGGACAACTTGCAAGTGCTATCGGAGAGAGGGAAAATGGCAAATTCCCTAGTCAACCCATTCCCAATCCTAAGGGTCAGTTCGAAGTAAATCATGGAGATGTTAAATCTATCATCATTCTTAGGTCAGGGAAGACAGTTGATAATCAGGTTACGGTGCTAGAAGATAGACAGCAAGATGACCAAAGCCATGATCAATCTGAGCATCAAAGGGCACTGATTGCCTACCTTCAAAGAAAACCAAAGAGTCAGTCACAACTGATTTTGTCCCAAAAGATCCTTACCTATAGAGATTGATTCCAATTAAGAAAGATACACCACATAGCGACGTGTTAGAGGTGTTAAAGCAAGTCCGCATAAATATTCCTCTCCTCGACGCTACTAAATAAATACCTTCTTATGTAAAATTCTTGAAAGATCTCTGTATGCTAAAGAGGAAGTCGAATGTTCCAAAGAAGGCATTTTTGGCTTAACATATGAGCATTATTATTCAACAGAAAACTCTTGTCAAGTACAAGGATCTTGGAAGTCCTACTATTTCTTGTGTCATTGGTGATCATTCGATCGATCGGGCCTTACTTGATTTAGGAGCGAGTGTTAATTTGTCTTCGTACTCTGTGCATGAGCAATTGGGGCTAGGAGAACTGAAACCCACACCTATTACACTTCAATTGGCCGATAGGTCAGTAAAAATTCCAAGAGGTGTAATAGAAGATGTTCTAATCAAGGTTGACAAGTTTTATTTTTCAGTGGACTTTATAGTCATTGATACACAACCTATGATGAACACCAGTGGGCAAATTCTAGTAATTTTGGGTTTACCCTTCTTGGCTACCTCCAATGCAATCATTAATTGCAGGAATGGAGTGCTCAAACTGTCTTTTGGTAACATGACTTTAGAGCTCAATGTGTTTAATTGTGGCCACCAAACTCTAGATACAAATGACCTATATGAGGTAAACATGATTGAGAGTACAATACATGAGTCCTTCCTGAACTGTACATGCGATGACCCATTTGAGGAATGCTTGTCAAATTTTGACACTAATTTCAATGAAAAAGGGGTCAAAGAAGTGAATGCTCTGCTGGAGATCACTCCACTTTTGGAGACCAATAAATGGAAGGAAAAATCTGAGTCTTTCTCCTTCAGTGTTGAAAAGCCACCTGTATTGGACCAGGGTTGATTTGTATGTCTGTCAGTTGAGTACGAGTCAGTTTGTCGATGTATCAGTGTATCTGTAGATTTTAGTTTTGTTGAGACAGTCTAGTCTAGGATTTTTTAATTTGTTTGAGTCTGTTCGTCTTGTGTGAGAGTCAGTCGAGAGTCGTTGTTGTTGCGTTTGTGTTTTTCTGTCTTTGTTTTTGCCGGTTTTGCATAAAGTGAGTCATCTCAGGTATTTCTCAACTCAAGTTGTTATTTTTTTTATATTTTCTTCTAATTTGCAGGTGCACATGTAGATTAGGGAACATTGAGAACAATGTCCAATTTAAGTTTGGGGGTATTAAGGAGTTACACTATGTTAGTTTTGTGTGTTTTGAGTTAAAAAAAAAATTGAAAATTTTGAAAAAATTTGATTTTTCAGCATTAATATGTGGATCACAATTTTTATATCATACTTTTCCATTTGAAATTTGTAAAATTTATACTTGGAAAATCTTTGCACAGTCATATTAACTTAGTTGGAAAAAGAAAAGTATTCACGAGTTAATTATTCACTAGAGGAATACTAGTGGAGACTTGTGACCAAGTGCGCTTTTGAGCCATTCGATTTTTCTAAGGGTCATAAGTAATTCTTATTTTCTTTGATGTGAGCATTATATTTGTTGTTAGATCTCATTATTCTTTGATTTTGGTTAAATATATTGAGAACGTCATTAAAATTGGATTATTACGACATAAGTTTTCTGAATTTGTTTAAAGCAATGAAATAGTCATATGAAGCTTAGGAAGTGATATAGGCCATTATTTTGGATCGTTTGAACATTTGAAGCCTACCTATTTTTGGTCATATGCTATCTTATTAGTTCCCAAATTTGAGCCTTTATATGATAGTCTGATTTTTGTTATTAGCCATGTTATCCATACCCAACTCCGATTGTGGAGTTTGAACCAAAATTGAAATATTTATGACTTATCCTAGGGCCCGGGAAAGGTTAGAGATAATGTTATTGGGATGGTATTCTAAAAAAGAAAAAAAAAGAGTTATGGCATTTGAAAAAAAATATGGTGAAAGAAAAAGAAAAGAAACAAAAGAAGAATGGGAACATCCGTACATCAAAAGAAGGATGGAAAAAAAAAAGACGGGAAAAAGAAATGTTGTGAAAATGATGAAAAATAGGGAAGAATATCCCATTCTAAAATTTTGAAGACCTCTAACTTTTTCTTGTCAAAATATTAATTTTAGAGTCTTTTTATCCTTCTTTGATATGACCCGGTCCTAAGCCACGTTTTGTCATATTCAAAAGTCCTAATTGATCTTAAGTGTAATGTGGTATTTAAGTGGAGAATAAATGAAGAAGAATGATGGTGTATTATTTCAACGTTCTCAAGAAAATGGCATCCATTTATGAGATCTGTATTTTTCTTTGATAATCCATTCTTTGATGATAAATATGTGAGATATTTGTTTTTGAAAAATTATTCCGCTCACGTATATATTTGAGAGAAATTTAACCCAATCTCTGAGCGAAAGTCTTTTTGAGAGATATATCTGGTCAGATTTGGAGTCGAAGTGCATTTTTAGCTGGTAGTTACTAAACTTGTACGTATTTTGAAAAAAAAAAGTTATTTTAATAGTGGCTATCACACACTACACTCCGAGTATAAATTTTGTAAAATAATTTGGAGTTGTATCATATTTAAATTTTTATTTAGATATTTTTGCTGAAATATGAGATTTGATGTTTGTGGATATCATCCCTTGAAGCCCTCACGAGACTATAACTTATCTACTAGTGGTGAGCTAGGGGTTTAAAGGCTTGTTGCATACGCCAAATGCAATAGAGAGTACCAGCGAAAGTGGTGTAGTTTAGGATTTTATTTTTGTTTTACTTTTTAATTTTTGCTCGAGAACTAGCAAAATATAAGTTTGGGGGTATTTGATAAGCACTGGAAAATGATAATTTTACCCTTTAATATTGGATTAGTTATGTAATGCCCCGCCCTTTCCGAGAATTTCGGAGTCTAATTTTTTTTAAAATAATAAACAACATCAGAAAAGAGTGGGCGGCGTCACGACGCGAGTTAAGTTCAGACTACCCAAGTCTGAACCTTAACTGGCCACCCATGTGTACATGGAATAGACCATGATAATGAGTCCCACATGGAACTAACATCAACATGCGGAATAACCTAGATTAACTGCGGAATAGAAAGACAAGATAGCAAGTAACAGTCTTAAACATTAATTAACATAGATCAACCATCCAAAGGTTAATAACCTAATCAAACCATAGTAAGTAATGAATTATTACATGTCCCACAAAAGTATTCAAAAGACAGTAATATAAAGTAGTTCAGTCTTTTATTCAATCGCTTAGGCTTGGCTTAGCTCCCTTCCCGGTCAACGACCTTTTCTTTTCCTTTACTTGTACCTGCATTCTCCTCTGAGGATGGAATTAGGGCGTTAGATCAACGCGCCCAGTAGATTCCCGAATCAGGGCTACCACATGTTAGCATATAAAACATGCATATACATATCATAATACATGATCATCAAAACAGGTAAAACAATGCTATGTTGTATGCACATGCAATGAGCATCCCCCATCATGTACATTCATAGCCATCACTTGACGTGCCTTGCACCGACAAGGTATATTTATATTTTATCTCTTCATCATTGACTGATTCATATCACGTATTAGTCCTCCTGGCGGGACTCTCATCGCCTAAGGATACCAATGTGACTATGATCATCATGTTACTCCTCCTGGCGTGACTTGCACCACCGAGGCAGGACGTAACTTATAACTTGAAACACTGTAGAACCTCACTCATAATCCCATGTCTATGCATGAGATGCCAATGCCTGTTTGCCATTTGTTAATGCATAATATATCATTTGAAACACATATATTAAAACAAGAGTATCATAAGAAAAACTGGGTAAAAACAATGGTTACAAGTAGGTAGGAAACCTACTGAAGGATCACTTCAGTGTCTGTTCTTTCTTGGGCTTTATCCAGTCACCGCTCGCAGTCGTGCACCGTCACAGATATCCGTCACCTTATTCACATAAATCATGGACCAACTTTTAATCCCTTACTTTATTTGATTCCCATTTTTGAGTCTAAGTCCACAAATACCAACTCATGGTTGTGACGTTTATTTACAAACATGCCATTGCTACCCATACCTTGATTAAACTTTACAACTTACCCACAACCTTAACATGGTTCAGCCATGTTTTGGCCGACCAAATCAGCAAACATAATTCCATTTTTAATCACACCCACATCCATAAAATGGCCCATGAAAACAGTCCATGGGGTTCGGCCATACTCATGGCCGAACCCTTATGGTTCCTTTGCTCAATAATGTCCTTTATTTAAATACTAACTGGTTTTACCCCCTTAGCCATGTTAAACCTATGGTTTAGCCATCCCATGGACAACCCAAAATCAGTAACCTTATTACATAAAAACCTCCCAAAAACAGTCCACAAAGGTCTATGGTTTCCATGTTTTCCAACATGAAAACCAACCCTCTTTTACATGGGGTTCGGCCCTCCATGTTGGCCGAACCCAATGGTCATTCTTACTATTTATAAACCTCCAATAATCATGTATAAACAGTATATTAATATCAGGTTTTAACTCTCAAAGAAATCATCCAAAACAGTCTATAAAAAGTCTATGGTTTACATGGAAACCAACATTCTTTTACATGGGGTTCGGCCCTCCATGGTGGCCGAACCCAATGACTATGTTTACTGTTTTTAAACCTTAAATAATCATGTAATAACAGTATATTAAAATCATATTTTTACTTTCAAAGAAACCATCCAAAAATCAACATCATATCATGGGATTCGGCCATCCAAGATGGCTGATCCCCATGGTCCATCTTTTCTAATTTTAACGCACTGATTTAGACCACATAACTTCAGCCTTTTCTGATATGCAAACCCATGTTTTAACCCTTTTTAAAACATGTATTTTAAACCTAATAAAGCACGTAAAACAGTCCAACCTTGCATGGTTCTTAAACTTCAAAAACCAAAACCATTAACCAACTTTTTCCATGGGGTTCGGCCACCCAAAGTGGCCGAACCCAATGGTCCACTTCCACTCCTCTTTGATACTATCTTCCATGGTTTAGACCCATGTCAAATTCGGCCATAGCATGGCCAAATTATGACATTCAAATCCATGCTTTCAATCTTTCCAAAGTATGTATCTTAAACCTCCAAAACCAGTCCTATACTTGCATGATTTAAATCTTACAAAACCATCGAGATTAACCATTGTATTTCATGGGGTTCGGCCATCCAAAGTGGCCGAACCCTATGTCCATGTTTTCCATCTAATTGGGCAAAAAAAAATCATACTTTAACCCTTTGATAGATTTGACCATCACATGGCCGAATCATGTCTTATTTTACCCACTTTATTAAACATAAATCAATGGGAAAAACTTACCACTTTCCTTTGCCTTTGGCTCTTGACTTTTAATCCTTATTTCCTTAACTCCTTGCTGGTTGTATGCTTGAATATTTGGTACCAAAAGCCTCTGCTGTTCCAGCCAAGAACACCGATTGGAGAGAGGGAGAAAGAGATGGGAACACTTGGGTTTCCTTTGACAAAAACGGCCAAGAAAGGTAACCTTTGCCTTTTGTAGTTTCAGCCCCCAACTCCCATTTATTTCCCTCTTTACTTTTGCTAAAAATGAGTGGATGTTGGGTGTCAACCAAGACACCTCTTGGTGCCAAACGTTGTATCTTTTGGGAATGAATCATTGCAACCCTTTATGAAAAGGTGCCGCCAACCTTGGTGTCTTTTGGCTTTGCCAAAGCACCCCTTCACACTCAACGGCTGTGATGAGCTTGATCAGGTGTTGAGTGAGCTTACAACTCGTTTCTACCTCCTCTTGACTCACTTAACTCATGATATTTTTTATTCTAAACCAACTCATCCAACTCATCATCTTTAATGCACCAAGTTTGAGTCAACTCATTTCTTAAATCTAACTCATTTCAAATCACCCTAACTCAAGCTGAATTAACTCACACTTGAGTTCAATTGAGGGCCCACACGGTCATCCGTGGTCAAACTGGTCAACCCGACCCATTGGGTCCCCCTTTAGCTCCTTGACCCGTTTTTGACTCCATGACCCAATTATGGTATTTTGGTCATTTGTAAATGGTTTTCTCATATGGATCAAGCCTACCCATTTCTTCTCCACTTGATTTCCAATCAAATAGGCTTAACCCCATTTAATTTAAGCTTACACAATGGTCAAATCATCCATTTTGACCCATTGGGTCCAATTGAGCCCTTTGACCCATTTAGCCATTTCCAACCCAATTGATGTACATAACCCATCCAATCAAACTTGATATTTATAATGTGCTCATATGACCTTAATTTGAGCAATGGGCCCCAACATTTCTTATTTTGACATCACAAAATAATTAATTTAATAACTCAGCGGTATTTTCGTAATTTTCCATCTCATTGAAAAATTGGGGTGTTACAGTTACAAGTTAGTTCTTAAATTGTATTTATTTTATATTATTATTGTAATATATTATATATTCTAAAATTATATTTGTTAATATATTATATTAATTAATTCTATCTAATTAAGTGTATTTTTATGTCTTGCCAAGTTGGTGAATTTTTGTGCATACATGAGTCCCATTCATCAATGAACTTCACAGAGCCCGAACAATGTCACAGCAACACTCTCCAACCTGCAAATGAAGATCCTGGCAATGTCCTTGACAATTCTCAATGTAGTGGAGTGGAGGAAAATAATATTGAGCAAGACAACCCCCTAGTTGAACCTTCTGGTCAGAACAAAATGACAAATCAGGTTACCAATGGTATTAATCTGGGACGACGCAAGAGAAGAACTTAGAATCTAGGGAGGATCCAAAACATGTCTCATCTGCTACCATTGGTCAGACCGGTAGTAGCAGCTTGTGCAATGGTGACAGAAGTAATCTAAAAAGCAGTGGTTTTGGGAGTGCTTGCGATGGAAGTAACGGGAATGTCAGTGTGGATGCAGCAACTTCAGAGAGTGGGAGCAACAGAGGTGCATTCAGTAGTGATGGATCTAAGATGATTGATCATCAGAGGTTTCCCAAAGAGGCGGCCCTGACCAAATTTCGTATGAAAAGGAAGGAAAGATGTTATAAGAAGAAGGCTCTGACCGTATGTTACAAAGAAGGAAAAGAACGAAAATAGAAGACACATATTAGAAAGAAGAGAAAAATAGAAGTTGTCGTGAAAGCAAAGAATCGGCTGGCTTAAGGTGGGTCCCACATAACTTGTTAAGTTTACCTCCTCCAAACCTTTATAAATACCGGCCTCACAACCATTGCACGGGGAAATAAGCACAATCGAACAGAGATAGTGAGAGGCGTGGAGACACACCAGAGGCTCCGGATCTCCGACGATGGCCGAATTATATTTTTCCAATTCTTTTTATTTTAATTCTTTCATAATGTCCGGCTAATTTCTTTTACTGAGGTTGAGGATGAAACCCCATTAATGACATAATTCTTTTTTTATTTATTCAATTCCAAATTATGTGTGTTTGATTATTTATGATTTTGGCTTCATCAAATTAATAGATGTTAATTATTTTTACCATCAATGCCATGTATTTTTGGTTATTAATATTAATATCTAATTAATTAATGCTTGGTTTTTAATTGAATAAAAGTAAACCCTTTGGTTCATTGTTTTCTTTTATTTTAATTTAAATACATTGGATGCTTAGATTTATCCCTTTGATCCATTGTCTTTTAAATTAAAATATGATACATTGAATGCTTAGAAATTACATCATTAAAAGCGAGGGAAATCTGAATTTTGAACACCACATTGAAGAACTTAAATATTTAAATCTTTAAAACTGGGAATTAATAAATAAACAATTGGAATATTATGAATTTAATGGTGTGGTGGAATCTGATACTTAAGTAATTTTTCTCACTTGATTTAATCTCCATTTTTAGTTGTTTTAATTAATTTTGCAATTTCAAGTCAATCATTCTCCTGAAAAATTGTTAACTAGGTTAAGGTTAAAATATTAGGCTTTTTAATTTGTTTTCCCGTTCATTCTAAATCAAGTCCCTGTGGGTTCAGCCTCGCACTTGCATATCTCTATACTACAATTCAATTCGTGATCTTGCGAGTAATTATAAATTTAAAATTTGTGAAAAAAAAGGATGGATCGATGAGGATGTGTATAGATTACCGGCGGCTTAACTACGTAACTATTAAGAATGAGTACCCGTTGTCTAGAATAGACGACCTCTTTGATCTTTTGAAGGGATCGAGGTGTTTTTCGAAAATCGATCTAAGGTCGGCTTACCATTAGTTGAGGATTCGTGAAGAAAACATTCCTAAGACTGTTTTCCGGACGCAGTATGGTTTGTACGAGTTTGTGGTGATGCCTTCGGTTTCACTAACGCGCCAGCCATGTTTATGGATTTGATGAATCGCGTGTTCCGACCGTACCTGCGAAAGTTTGTGATAGTCTTCATAGACGATATACTGATCTTTTCGTTGTCAGAGGAGAAGCACGAGCGTCATCTACGCATTGTTCTTCAGACCCTTCGAGATCACCAGTTGTTTGCTAAGCTGAGCAAGTGTGTGTTTTGGTTAACTCAAGTGCAGTTTCTGGGACATGTGGTGTCTCCAGGAGGGATCTCGGTAGATCCAGCGAAGGAAGAAATAATGATGATTTGGGAAAGTCCTAAGAACGTGTTCGAGATCAGAAGCTTTTTGGGATTAGTAGGATATTACAGAAAGTTTATCCCACACTTCTCCCAGATCACGTTGCCAATGACTTGGCTGACGAGGAAGAATGTTAAGTTCGAGTGGAGCGAGTCTTGTGAAAGAGCATTCCAGGAGCTAAAAGAGAAGTTGACTACGTCTCCAGTTTTGATAATACCCGAGCAAGGGCGAGGTTACGATGTGTATTGCGATGCGTCCAAGTTTGGTTTGGGTTGTGTGCTGATGCAAGAAGGGAAGGTAGTAGCTTATGGTTCCATGCAATTGAAGGGACATGAGCACAACTACCCGACTCATGATTTGGAGTTAGCAGTCGTTGTATTCTCGTTGAAGTTGTGGAGACATTACTTGTATGGTGAGAAGTTCAATGTGTTTTCTGATCACTATAGTCTCAAGTATATCTTCACTCAGAGAGACCTGAATATGAGGCAACGAAGATGGATGGAGTACCTGGGAGATTACGACTTCAGTCTCTCTTATCACCCAGGAAAAGCCAACGTAGTGGCCGATGCCTTGAACAGGAAGTCTCACAGCAACGTAGTGAGGATGGTATCCTTGCATTGGAAGATGTTGGAAGTTCTGTCCGAATATGATCTGGAGCTGATCGAAAGAAGCGGGTCAGCAAGAATTCATAGTTTCGTTCTGCAACCCGAGGTAATTAGATTGGTGTTGGAAGGACAACAGAATGATCCAGAAGCAAAGGAGTTGGCGACTCAGCTTTCAGGAGGAGCGACTCTGGAAGATTGGAAGATCAAGGCGGAAGGAGGCCTGACTTTCAAAGATAGACTTTTTGTACCGAAGTCGGACGAGTGCAGGAGAAAGGTGCGTGATCACTTTCATCGTTCTCATTTTGCAGTGCATCCTGGTAGTACGAAGATGTATCATGACTTGCGGTGACTGTTCTGGTGGAACGGTATGAAGCGAGAGATAGCGGATTTTGTGTCAAAGTGCCTAACTTGTCAACAAGTAAAGGCGGAACATCAACAACCTGGTGGAAAGATGCAACCTTTAGAAGTGGCTGAATGGAAATGGGAGCACATCTTGATGGATTTTGTAACCGGATTCATAAAGTCTCCTAAGAAGAACGACGCTATTTGGGTAATAGTCGATCGATTGACGAAATCAACTCACTTTCTTCCGATCAAGAAGGCAGATTCCTTGGTTACTCTAAGTAAATTGTATTTAAAGGAGATAGTCAAATTGCATGGAGTTCCTGTATCCATTGTATCTGATAGAGATCCTAGGTTTGTATCAAGGTTTTGATAAGGATTAAAAGAGGAGTTGGGGACTAAGCTGTGTTTCAGCACTACTTTTCACCCTCAGACGGATGGTCAATCAGAAAGAACCATTCAAACCTTAGAGGATATGCTAAGAGCTTGTGTGATGGATATGCAAGGAAGTTAGGAAGATCACTTGGCTTTAATCGAGTTTGTCTAAAACAACAGTTATCACTTCAGTGTGCAGATGGCAACCTATGAGGCTCTGTATGACAGATCTTGCAGGTCACCCCTTTGTTGGACAGAGGCAGGAGACAAAGAGCTGCTAGGACCTGATCTAGTGCGTGAGACGTCAGAACAAGTTGAAGTGATCAGACAATGTCTCAAGACAGCCCAGAGTAGACAAAAGAGTTATGCTGACAAAATGTGACGACCTTTGGAGTTTACAGTTGGCGACCGAGTTTTCTTACGTGTGGCACCACGTCATGGAGTGCAACGGTTTGGGCGTAAGGGAAAACTATCACCTTGATATGTTGGACCTTTTGAGACCCTGAAGAGGATAGGAGAAGTGGCCTATCAATTGGACCTTCCTCAGGCTTTGGAGAGAGTGCATAGTACATTCCACGTGTCTATGTTAAGGAAGTACGAGCCTGATCCGTCGCAAGTGATAAGTTTTGAAGATATTGAAGTTTCAGAGGATCTGACCTTCGAAGAAGTGCCAGTGGAGATTCAAGGACACCGGACTCAAGAGCTCATGAGGAAGTCTATTCCTCTAGTGCGAGTGATGTGACAACATCGCGATGTGCAACACGAGATGTGGGAACCTGAATCGACGATGCGGAAGTTGTACCCTGGCTTGTTCGCTGGCCAAAAAAGTATAAGTTTGTTTTAAATTTCGGGACGAAATTTCTTTTAAGGGGGTAGGATGTAATACCCTGACCCAGATTAAGCGTGTTTAGCTTAATAAATCTTCCTTAGACCGATTAATCTCAAAGATTAGGGTTAGGGCTTTGAGAAAAGCCCAGGTGTGGCCCAATCTGAGCTCGAAAGCTCAGTGATCCAGCTCGTCCAGCTGGAGGGGCAGAATGGTAATTTACCGCTTATTATTATTATTTTATAAATTGTGTTATTATGTGGTTATTATTGATTGATATTATTCTCCTTAGTTAAGGATTTTTATTTCTAATTTTAAAATAATTTTATTTTCAGAAAATAGTATTTAAAACAGCCCGTCAAAATCCCAAAAGGGGGAAATAAATATTTTTAAATGGTTTTCGAAACGAGATAAATTTTGGAACAAGTATAGTATGTTAGACCATTTTAGTATGGTCTAGTTTATTCTTTCAAACCCCAAAAATGAGGATTTTAAATTGTTTTGTTTAACATTAGTTAAATTAAGTAAATAGTTTTAAATATGGTTTTTAATTAAATCTATGGTTCTTGATGAGTGATAAACCTCCAAATTTTTTTATAGTGATTAAATTTTTTAAAAGCCAACTTATCTGTAAGGTTGGATTAAATTTTTGAGTTTTTAAAAATAATGCTTTTAGTTAAAAATCAAGTTTTTATCAAAAGAGGACTTATTTGCAAAACCAGAAACTTTGGAGGGGTTGTTTTGCAACCAAGACTACAGAATAGTGGTTGTACTATTCGGGACGTCGGCAACAACTGCATGCAGCGGCATGCAGTGGCCACCCTTTGATCGGTTTTGCTATAAATTGCCCTCTCCTCTGCTGGTTTGAACTCCCACCAAAACTCTTCTCCCTCACAGTCTTAGCTCTCTGATTCTCAGACCAACTCCCTCTCTCTCTCGGCCTCTGTTGTTCCCCGTTTCAGTTACCGTAAGATTTAAAGGAAAGTTTTTTCAAAAGTCGGATTTTCAGCCTAGGAACTCCAGTGAAGGTAACCACTGTGTTCCTTTTCAAATTCTAAATGGTTTAGAATAAAAAAAAACCGATTTTGGCTAAGTTTTGAGTGTGCAAAACCATTTTAAAGTTTAAGGAAAGACTTGGTTTTTTTAGTATCAGTGGGTTGTTGGTGTTAAGATCTAATGGCCTGCTTAGTTTTAAAACTCCGAATCACTCCCTATGGAAAGAGGACTCATTGAGGAGTCCATCTGATCGGTTGGATGTGAAAATCGAATCTGGGAAACCCACTGTTTCCGGATTCGTATTTCATGCCGTGTCTGCCCGTCACTTTCTGCTGTTGCAGACAGTGAAGGAAGACGGCTCTCGAACTGTCCGAGAGTCGATCTTTGGACGGTCCGAGGGCAACCGTTCGGACGTTTCGCGCTTCACCTGAAGCTTGAAGCATCCGAGGCAGGTTTGACTCGCCCGGATGTTCCGAGCCGAGTTCGGAAGGATTGAACCCCACTAGGACGATCCGAGCTTCACTAGGCATGTTCCGAGACACACAGACCCACCGAGACTTCTTTTTCAGATTTTTCAGTTCGGAAGGACCTTCGGATGATCCGAGACCCGATCTTCGGATGATCCGAAGTCAGACCCAAGGTCCGAAGTCAGTGAGTAGTTTAGGCAGTGGTTCGGATGATCAGAAGCCGCAGTACTTGGTTCTAAGGCATGTTCCAAGGGACCCAGTTTTTAAGTGAAATCTTGTTTGATTATTGTTGCATGTGATGTTATACCCCTTTAATAAATTAAAATGGTACTAACCCTCTTCTCTTATTACTATATTGTATATACTATTGAATTCATTTCCAGGCCGACTCTATTAGTCGGGCACTGAGTGACTGCCCTTCCAGGCCGACGCTATATTTGTTGGGCACTGAGTGACCTCGAGGCCTTACTCAACATGTCAGATCTAGTCCTATCCAGAAGACAACCGAGAAGCGAACTGAGTATCTAGACCTAACTCAATAAATCAATCTGGTCATGCCCAGAAGACAATATGAGTTTCGGACTGAGCATCTTATTATTACTCTATTGTGGATTATTGTAATTTAAAAAGGTTAGAAACCAAGTAGGAGACTGAATTCCATTTACCTTGGATATTTTTGGGAAAACAAGAATGGTTTTGAAATATTACTTGTATGTATACATGTATATATATGTTGACCTGTTAATGATTGTGCACTTGTTTGCTTGTTTGAACAGAGACCGCGATACCACACATTTTCGGTGAGGGAATTTAACTTTGCAGTAGGTGTAATAAGGTTTTTATTGAAATGAGTCTTGAGCAATGAGTGGTTTCAGATTTGATGAACCCACCCATGTGCCTAAACATGATGTACTGTTCTAAGAAGTGCTTATGATGCTTATGAATGCTTATGATGTTAATCATATGAGTTATGTGATACTGCTTCCACGTACCTTTTACTATTGAACCATTGCTGAGCTGAGGGTATCGATTACATCTACTGGACTAGGTGGGTTGACAGTGACTAACAAAGTGTGTCAGTACCGGTTTTGAGGTGTATACCAGAGATATACTTGCAATGATGTATTTTGACCGTGTCGGGTCTTAATATTATTGGTGTCAGTATAATATCTAGGGGTTACGATGGATGACAACAGTAATGGAAAAGATGATGAATTATGGGAATGATGACGATATTTTACTTGTGGTTGAGAATTTGTTATCAAGCATGAGATATTATATTGCAATTGTTGATTACTTACTAACCTGATATTTACTTAAACTGCACTTTTATATTTCCTTCATTAGGCTAGTTAGCTCACTCCACTCACCTTTCAGGAAATGAACCCGAGGAGGAGAACCCTCTGTTTGAAGCTTAGGGTGGATAAACTGCAACGTTCCTTTGGGATTCCCACTGAGGAGAATACCCTTATCTTTGCTTTTTGGTTCATGGAACTGTTTGTTTTTATAAAGTACCGAGTGTGGTACTTGATTTGTGTTAACTTGATGTATTAAGACTACCATATATCCGTAGTAACTCTGATGATATTTAAATGATAATTCGATGTTTGGAATTATGTGTGTTGATGTTTGTCTCTTGGGTTAGACTTATGGTATATGTTGAGTCCACATGTTGGGATCATGTGTGACCTTTGGGCCTAACTGTTGATCCGGCCCAGTTAGACTTCTTCAGTATCGTCTTAGATTTAAAAAAAAAAAAAACCAGTCGCGTTCCGGGTCCACCCTTCTGATCGGGGCGTGACAAAAACTTTCAAAGAAGAAATAATTTGACAAGAATGGAAAAAGGTGAACCAAGTAAAAATTACCCGAGAAGGCAAGAAGAAAACAGATGAAAAGGGAGAGAGAGAAAGGATGTCAAGGAACAGACTTGTTGCAACTGTGGGGGGAGAAGACATTTCATGAATGAATGTTCCTCAGACAAAGTAAAAAAGGCTATGAATGTGGGTGTGACCCATGTAGAAACTTCTGAATCAGAAAGCGATTCAGATGAGGAGTCCTAACAAAAACTGTTGTGTCGAAAGGTCTCATAGCCTCGATCATTTATGATCGTGAAAAACCCACAATTGTAATAGAGGAAGATGAGAATGAAGATGACGAAGATCATCAAGCTTCCTACAGTGCCTTGTTCCTTGAGAGTGAGAGGATTGATAAAAAACTCAACAAAGTCCAAAATGAAAATTTGATCCTCTCTAATCAAGTGGAAGATTTAAAAATAGAAAAATCTCTCCTAATCTCCAAACTGGAACTCTCAAATAATGAAAACACAAACGTAAAAGAAAGTAATAAAACTCTTCAAAAAAAAATAACCATTCATTGCAAGGATGTCGAGAATCTATGGCATCAAAATAAACTTCTTTAAGATGATGTTAAAAAACTATCTTTGGAAGTAAGGGAATTTAAAATTCACAAAGGAAAATTCCAAGATAGGTTTACCCAAGGAGATGAAAGACTTAAAAGGCTCCTTGGTGCAGGTAGACAATATGGTGATAGGTCTGGACTTGGTGCTTCATCCACCAAAATACCTATGAACCATGAGGACCTCAGGAAAACAAGTATCTCTCGCTCTTCAACGAATAAGTGTAATTTCTGTCAAAAGTATGGGCATTTCAAAAGAAATTGCTATCATCTGAAGAAATACCTGGAAAAGAAAGCGCGAAAGCAAAATCAAGAAAAGCCTAAGCTTAAAACACATCCACCAACACCTAATCCTAAAAGAAATCCAAGGAAGGTAGATAAAAGACAAGACTCTCTGCTAAGACAAATGAATCATGTCTTAAGAGAGATGATGAATCCAAGGTTTGGTCTTCAAAGGTATGATCGTAGGGGTATATATGCAACACCAAATGCCACAATCTTTGTACTTAGGAGATAGACTATGAATCATGTTTTGTTGTGGTTTAAGATTCACTACCATATCTTAGACCACTACAAATAAACTCACAAAAGACCATGTGAGTGTATGTAATACCCTGACCCAGATTAGGCGTGTTTTAGCTTAATAAATCTTTTTTGACTGGTTAATCTCGATGATTATGGTTAGAGCTTTGAGAAAAGCCTAGGTGTGGCCCAATCCGAGCTCGAAAGCTCAGTGATCCAGCTTGTCCAGCTGGAGGGGCAATTTCGTAATTTACCGCTTATTGTTATTATTTTATAGATTGTGTTCTTATGTGATTATTATTGGATGATATTATTCTCCTTAATCATGGATTTGTATTTTTGATTTTAAAATAATTTTATTTTAAGAAAATGGTATTTACAACCGCCAGTCAAAACCCCGAAAGGGAGTAATAATTATTTTAAAAGGTTTTGGAAATTAAATAAATTTTGAAACAAGTATTTTGTGTTAGACCATTTTAATTATGGTCTAGTTATTCTTTGACACCCCAAAATGAGGTTTCTAAGTTGTATTATTTAACATTTGTTTAATTAAGTAAATAGTGTTAAATTATGATTTTTATTTAAATCAATGGTTTTTAGTGAGATTTAAATCTCAAAACTTTTATGGTGATTAAGGTTTTCAAAAGCCAACTTATCTGTAAGGTCGGATTAAAATTTGTGAGTCCTAAAATCTTGGTTTTAGTTAAAAATCGGTTTTTTTATTAAACAGGGACTTATTTGCAAAACCAGAAGTTTTGAGGGACCAATATGCAACCAACAGTAACCTCTGCTGGTTACTTTTTCAGACATAGGCAACCTTCGCATGCATTCGCATGCAGTGGCCGGATGGCCCCCTTTCCCGGCCAGATTTCTATAAAACGACCCTCTGCCTGCTGGTTTAACTCCCTCAAATCTTCTTTTGTCTCTCTGTCTCCCTGCCCTCTGTGAAAAACCAACCAGCTGAGCCCCTGCTTGCCTCTGTCTTCCCTGTTTTAAACTTAACCATAGCTTAGAAGGAAGTTTTTCCAAAGACCGGATTTTTAGCCTAGGAACTTCAGTGAAGGTAACCATTGTGTTCCTCTTTCGATTTCAGTTGGGATAGAATCAAGAAAAATCGATTTTGGTTGAGTGTTGAGTGTGTAAAACCATTTCAAAGTTTAAGGAAAAACTCGATTTTCTTTGTATCAGTGTGTTTTCAGTGCTAAAATCAGATGGCCTACTGAGCTTCAAAGCTCCAAATCATTCCCTATGGAAAGAGGACTCCCAGAGGAGTCCATCAGACCGGCTAGGTGTGGAAGCCGAATCCGGAAAACCCACTGTTTTTGGATTCGTATTTCATGCAGTGTCTACCGTCACTGTCTGCTGGTGCAGACAGTGAGGAAGACAACTCTTGGACGGTTCGAGAATCGATCTTAGGACGGTCTGAGGGTCACACCCTTCAAACGGTCCGAGAGCACCCCTCGGACGTTCTGAGATTCACTCGAAGCCCAGAAGCGCCCGAGGCTAGCCTGACTCAGCCGGATGTTCCGAGCAGAGTTCGGAAGGACCGAACCCCACTCGGACAATCTAAGCCCTACTTCGGATGTTCTGAGGTGCACAAATCCACCGAGACCTGTCTTCTCTATTTTTATCGGTTAGGATCCGAGACCCGATCTTCGGATGATCCGAAGTCAGACCTATGATCCGAGGTCAGTGACTAGTTTAGGTGTAGTTTGGATGATCCGAAGCCACAGTACCTGGTTCCGAGGGACCCACTTTTTGAAGTATAAAATGTTGTTTGATTGTTATTAATTGCATGTGATGTTAGTACCCCATTGTTAATAAAAAAAATGTACTAACCCTCTTCTCTTATTACTATAGTGTATATACTATTGTATTCATTTCCAGGCCGACTCTATTAGTCTGGCACTGAGTGACTGCCCTTCCAGGCCGACGCTATATTTGTTGGGCACTGAGTGACCTTGAGGCCTTACTCAACATGTCAGATCTGGTCCTATCCAGAAGACAACCGATAAGCGAACTGAGTATCTAGACCTAACTCAATAAATCAATCTGGTCATGCCCAGAAGACAATATGAGTTTCGGACTGAGCATCTTATTATTACTCTATTGTGGATTATTGTAATTTAAAAATGTTAGAAACCAAGTAGGAGACTTAATTCCATTTACTTTGGATATTTTTGGGAAAACAAGTATGAGTTCGAAATACTACTTATGTATATGTATTTGATGCTATGTATGTGACTTATAATTGATTGTGCACTTTTTTGTTCTTTGAACAGAGACCGCGAAACCACACACTTACGGTGAGGGAACTTAACTTTGTAATAAGATGTAAATAGGTTTTATTCTAAGATGAGTCTTGAGCAATGAGTGGTTTCAGATTTGATGAACCTCACTCATGTGCCTAGATATGATGCACTATGGTAAGAGTGCTTATGATGCTTATGAATGCTATGATGTTGATCATATAAAATATGTAATACTGTTTCCACATGCCCTTGACTATTGAACCAATATCGGCTATATATGAGATGGTTTACGTCTACTGAACCACGGGTGTCAACAGTTGCTGACTTGAGGGTGTCAGTATCGGCTATGGGAGAGCTGGAGATTACTTGCAAGGATGTATTTTGACCTTGTCGGGACTTAATACAATGGTCTCAGTGTAGTCGGTAGGCGTTACATTGGATGACAGCAGTAATGGAAAGCTGATGATGAGATGATGGAAATGATGATGAGACTTCACTTGATATTGTGAATATTGTTATCAAGCATGAGATATTACATTGCAACTGTTGATTATATACTAACCTGCTGTTTACTTTAAAACTGCACTATTATATTTCCTTCACTGGGCTAGTTAGCTCACCCCATTCACCTTTCAGGAGATGAACCCGAATAGTAGAACCCTCTATTTCAAGCTTAAGGTGGATAAGCTGCGGAGTTGTTTTGGGATTCCCACTGAGGGAAATACCCTTATCTTTGCTTTCTGGTTCTTGGAACCATTTTCCTTTGTAAAGTACAGGGTGTGGTACTTGTTTTTTTTAAATGTTATGTATTGAAAACTACCATGTATCCGTAGTTACCCTGATGTGATTTTGAAATGGTAATTCAATGGTTGGAATTATGTGTTCATGCTATGTGTTACTTTTGTGTCTATTGTTGGGTAGACTTATGGAATATGTTTGACTCCACATGTTGGGATCATGTGTGACCTCTGGGCCCAACTATTGATCCGGCCCAGTTAGAATGCTTGTGTGTTGTCTTAGCTTTTCAAAAAAAAAATCAGTCGTGTTCCGGGCCCCACCCTTCGAGTCGGGGCGTGACAGTTTACATAGCAGAAAAATGCTATGACATGAAGAGAGGAACTGGCCACATAAAAGTTTAGAATGTATTCTTCATGGCTATAGTACTTATTCTACTTGGAAAACCATACATTCCATTCAAAGTGTTTTTGAAAAATATAACTTTTGAAGGAGAATTGTTGTTTATGTGCATGTTTGGATGAAATTACGCTTGGCACATGTGTGCATGAATATATGTTTTCCGTGCTTAGATTAAGATCTCATGGTGTTATTGATATGTTGGTGAATAAATTGTCAGAGTGACAGACATGTCATTACTGTGCGAAATCGATACATTGTTAAAAAAGGGGAAAAGTCGACTTGTCGGTGGAACCGACATATCGGTGAGACAGAAAGTTAAAATAAAAAGGGGTCACCTTCTGCGAAAGTGACAACACTTTCGAATTTGTTGTCTCCCCTCCTGCAAAGGTCTGTGGTCCCTCTTTCTCCTCCAGTGCCCTAGACCAGTCGATAGGATCTCTCGGAGTGATTTCTTGCCGAAAAATCATAGGACTTTCGTTCCTCAAACCTCTAGAAGCGTGAAAATCACCGTTCTTGTGGTTATCATAGATCGAGTAAAGCTCAGTTTTCATCCCATCGCTCCTCGAGCCATTGATGAAGGACCTCCTCTAGGAAAACCATGCCTACAAAGATGCCATCTCAGTCACGTCCTAAAATCATTCTTGAACGAGGAGAATCCAGTCATGCCAGTCGATGGTCCAAAAGGGCCAAAAGGTCAGCTTCTCATTTCTGCCCTGGCTCGATCTCTGAAAATCCCACTTATGTTAAAAAAGCACAAGAAACCCAAACAGATGTGGAAGAAGAGCCCATTGTTGACAAAGGTGTCATCTTCGCCGAAAATTGACGAGAAAGAAAGGGAGAATAAATGGAAGAGGGGAATGGTGCTCGAACTTGTCATGAAGACCATGTTGATATTTGTGACGACACTAGTGCGGAGGACAGTCATTGGTTTGAGGACCTTAGGGGAGATTTCGATGAGGAAAGGGAAAGAGAATATGAATACCCTCATCAAGTGAATGACAGTTTGAACAACAAGGTCTTCAGACTGGAAAGAGGGATTGACTGCTTTGAGAGATCCCTGGATAGACTGAGGATTACAGTCCAAGATTTTGTTGCTGCTATCTCCTTCTCTAATCGAGTTCCAAATACTCCTCCTCCTTCTCCTACACCTCCTCAGGATGGCTCTGCTTAAGATAGTTTTCTTTGACCTTTGAAAAACTATACTTTTGGTATTTTGTCTAAGCACCCATAGTTTCCCCCTTAGCAATCACCATATGTACTCAGATGTACATTTTGTTGTCAAATGCAATGATATGGTTTGATTTAGTATGATATGTGTATTGTTGTGTATGTATGCCATTATCTCTTATGTATGATATACTAACATGCAGGTTTGAATGAGTTGATTTTGTATTGGCATGTTAGGGAGATAAGGATTTGAGATGTGATGATACACATATACTTGGAGTATGGGGGAGCACAACATTTGTGCTAATTAGTTGATGTCACTGTACATGACAGTTTGTGGAGGAAGGTGAATGCAAGCTTGAAAGCTTGAAGAGAAATCAACTTAGGGGCAACTAAGTTTGTGGGGGAGCAAATAATAAAAAGCTAAGAAAAATTGCTTACTGAATGGGGGAGGAAACTCGAAAAAGCTAGGAATATTAGTTTAAACTGTAACGCCCCGGCCTTTTTCACTCGCCACAAATCAGACTATATTTTTTTTTATATAAATGAGTAAGAGAGAGCGGGTACGTCACGACGCGAGTTAAGTCCGAGTTTCCAAAACCTGACCCTTAACTGGCCACCTTTACGTGTGCGTGGACTAAGACCACTTAAACATTTCACACGCTTTTCTAAATACATTGCAAAATTATTTATATGAATAATATACTATTCATATACATGACATTATAAGGCAAGGAAAGCAAATCACCATACACTTAACTTGAAACTTTAAATATCCTCAAACCATAGCAAAATAATTCTAAGTTATTACAGTCCAAAATATCAGTCATCCCAATACATCATAAACATCAAAACTAAGTAAATTAACTTCATTCATTCCAAGCTCCTACGCTTGGCTCCCTTCATGTCTCATGTCCGTTTCCTTGTCATTCCCTGTTCCATCATTTATAGGGTGAAAGTAGGGCATCAGTCAACATGCCCAGTAGGAATTCCAAGTAGGATTATGGTACACATAGGATCAATATAAAAATCAAGATAGAAACATCTTATCATAATTGTAAAACATCTCATAATGAGTAAATACAATGCATGATATCCAAATCATAATCATACTTACTTATACATCATGCCATGGGTGTAAGTGCCAAATGATCACTCACCCAATTCCATATCCAATGACATCATAAATAGATAGTTTCCTTGATAAATCACCATATCAAGGTGTTCCCTTGGCCAATTACGTCCGCAGTGTTTTGTTACGGCACCACCAGGTCACTGTTATACCTCTCCACATATATTAATCGAAATTACCGATGGAGTGTGGACTCCTCCCTCTGCTCAGGGTTTTGGGACTATATACCCAGGAGCTCCTTGGTCCAAATTACGACGTATCCATTTCTAGCAATCCCGGACAAGGCCAACATATCAATAGTTCACATAACTTCATACAAGCTAGTTTCAAGCCCAAATCATGTACGGACCGCTCATAACTTGGCTTGCTGGTCACATGTATTCCCTCCCAAGCCATGCATGAGATAAGTGTAAGAATGCCATTTAATATCAAATTACATACTATCATTGAAAATCAATTCATAAAACATATACCATTTGTTATAACCAAAATAAACATCATAGTTGGAATAAAACCAGTATCATATATAATCCATAGTGTCTCAATAAGGTAGGAATCCTACCAACGTCCGATTACTGTCCTTTTCTTGTTTCGCAAGGACAACGCTAATGCTCGCGTGAAAACAAATCGAAGTTCGTTATCTTAACAAATTCAACCACATATATATATCAATTTCACTATCCATTTAATTTTTCATCACCCTTTACATCCCACTGTTTAAGCAGAGGTATCTGGAAAATTAACAAAAAATAAAACATTCAAATTCAGTCAATTGAATCAAGGATTCAGTCGATTGAATCACACCCAAATACAGTCTTGCTTTACCCACAAACGTTCAGTCGACTGAATAATAATATTCAGTCTGCTGAAACACAACTCAGTACCATATAAACTTGACCCGTAACGTTTCAGTTGACTAAATCCTGGATTCACTCGGCTGACTTTGGGTCAAAGCCTCTGTGTTCTCGGTCAATGTCCTTTCAATCGACTGAATCACAGATTTAGTCGGCTGACTTTGGATCAGATCATTTGTGTGTTCGGTTGGTTGATAATTCAGCCGACTGATACATGTTTGATAAGCATACCTTCAGTCGACTGAATCACAAGATTCAGTCGGCTGAAACACACCAGATTATTCACTTGTTTGGTACGTATATGTTCAGTAGGCTGAAACACCCAGATATCCCTTATATTGCTCGGCCAGCAGACTTTCAGTCAATTGAATCATAAGATTCAGTCGACTAAATCATAAGATTCAATCGGCTGAAACACCCATAATACACTTGTATGCTCGGCCAGCACCAGTTCAATCGACTGAATCCACAACTAATTCTTTGTCAATCCTTTTTGTTTGCTTATTTTGTAAAGCCTTTCTTCATGAAATCCACTCCTAATTATTTAAATATAGATTTCATCTTCTATACTCCTCTTAGTGAATTCAAACTACCCACTAGCCAAGGTTTGGGTTCTTCATGACCCATTCAATCATTGTACCAATATAGTATGGTCTTGGATTCAATTGTAATAGCCCGGAATTTTTAAATCAATATATATGCAGCTATTATTTATTTTAATGATGGAAATTGGGAATTTTGATGGAATAAATATTAAGTGGATCAAAATTTGGGCAAAGGCCCAAGTATGGTCCAATGGACCATGGGTTGGATGAAATTCATTTAATTGGTCAATAATGATTAATTGGGTCAAGAATGGTCAAATTGGGTCAAATACCCATTTGGGACCCAATGGGTCAAAATGGTTAAGCTCTAAGGTAAATGGGTAGGAAATAAATTTAATTGGGCCATGGGCCCAATGGAGACCCAATTGGTTGGAATGGATTGAATTGGAATTAAACCAACTAAGTTAGTGATGAAATGATCAAGATGGTATAACCAAGTGGGGCCCACCTCCACCTCATCAAATGAGGTGGCGTGTGGACCAAGGCTTAGGTGGGGCCGACCATCACGGTCAACCATGGATAAGTCAAAGGAAATTAAAGAGGATCTAAGTGAATTAATGTGGTTTAATTAATGTGAATCACCTAAGTTAATTTTGATTAAGCCTAGGTGACATGGCCTAAGGGGGCCCACCTCCACCTCACCAAGTGAGGTGGCGGGTAGGCTAGGAGTTAGTGGGGCCGGCCACCATGGTTGACTTGGTCAACCATGGGGTGGATTTCATAGAGGGAATTTAATGTAATTAAATTAAATGGGAATTAATTAACCTAAGTTAAGGATCCAATTAATTAGGTTAGTCAAAATTGGGTCAAATGGATAAGTCAAAAGGATAAGTCAAGGGGTGGTTTCATCTCATTGAAACCACCCAAAGAAAACACAACTAAATCATGGGCTTAGGGTGGTGGTTTCATCTCAACCACAACCACTCAAAGCATGATGACTCATACCCCTCCATGATGATGGTCAAAGGGTCAAAATGGAAGACCAAACCACCCCCATCTAAGGGCCCAAAACCGTTGGCTTAATGGTAGTTTTATCTCAACCACCACCACCCAAAGGCATGTAAGCCCATGCTTGGTTGGTGGAGGGAATGATGGAAGAGTGTGGCCCAAGCAAACCAATGGGGATGAGATGGGTTTTCATCTCATCTCTCCATCCCACTCTCATCTCACTCTCTCCCTCTCTACCTCCCTCTCATTGCCGATCCATGCTCTAAGGAAAAGAAGAAGAAAACTTAGAAGAAAAGAAGGAAAGAACTAGGCTTGGCCGACCACCCCTCAAGACCAAACCTTGAGACATCTTTCTCATCCTCTCCTCCCTTCCCTCTCTCAAATCTACTCCACCTTAGCCGAACCCAAACATTGGAGATATCATTTGATCAAGCACATCTTGGCCGAACATCAAGGAGAAGAAGGAGAAAGGCTAAGAAAATCAAAGGGAGAAAAAGAAGTCGGAGGAGCCGTCGGATTTGTAAGTATCTCTAAGCAAGATGTTAGATTCTTAAAGTTTAAAAATGGAGTCCATTTCTTAGATTAAATGGTGGCCAAAAGTGTTATGGGCCATGGATCTAAAATCCATCTAAGGAAGGAATGAGAAATGGACAAAATGGGAAAGATAAATTAGGTTAAGAAAAATAAAGGATGTATTAAGGACATTATGTATTAAGATTTATTCAAGCATGGAAGTATGGTTTTATTTTTGAAGGAAGCATAGGCCATAGGGTTCGGCCATGTAGTATGGCCGAACCCCATGGAAGGTGATTAAGAATTTTAATGGGGTTTTTAAAGGATTTAAAACCATGGAAGAATGATTTATGATTTTAAGGTTTTAATGATTAAATGTTAGCAAAAATTTAAGGGTTTTAAATGAGAAAATCATGGGAGATGTAAATGATTTTTAATGGCCTCAAAAGTGGTGGATGAAGGTGAGCCATGAACCATGGGTTCGGCCATGGTGTATGGCCGAACCCTATGGTAATGTTTAATAATTTTAATGGATGTGAAAAGATGGAAATTGATGGAGGAGGTTAATAGTTTTAAATGGATTTTTAAGCATAGTATATAATGTTTTAAAGGGGTGGAAATAATGATAAACCATGGAGGAAAATTAATGATTATGTATGGCCTCAAATGTTGCAAATAATGGTGAGCCATGGACCATGGGTTCGGCCATGGTGTATGGCCGAACCCCATGGAGAGATTTTGGTGGACTTGGGTATTTTGGAACCATGAAATGAATGGAGAATATGGTTAAGTTAATAGACTCAATGTGGTTTAAATGCATGATGTAAACCCCCTTCATGGGAGGACTTATTATGGATCTAAATGTGATGAAAAAGACCCAAGGAAAATGAGGAGAATACATCATGGGTTCGGCCATGGTGTATGGCCGAACCCATGACTCATTCGTGAGTCATTTTTGGGCAAAGATTAAGGTATATGCATGTGTTTAAAATTAATGGGGTTTAGGTTAAATTAAGGACTGATTTTAATGTGTTCATGTTATGGTTGATGGGTCACTAATGGATCTAAGTTATGGAGCAGTTTTGGACTTAAGTGTGCATGAATAAATGAGTGATTAATCATGGAAAGGAGTAGTGGCAAAATGGTAAATATTGGCCAAAATGAAGAACCCTGGGTTCGGCCATGGTGTATGGCCGAACCCCATGAGGGATGATCATGGACTTAGGGTATTTAAGATGACCTTATGTGTGATTCTATGAAGCCTAGGGTGGCTGGTTTTTAGACTCATGTGATTAAAATATTAGATGGATTAAATGGGACCCACAAAACTACATAGTGAGGTTCGGCCATGGTGTATGGCCGAACCCCACTAAGGCATATGTTAAGGACTTAAACATGGTTAAAACATGGGCTGATTATTGATATGTAATAAGGTATCGGACATCGCAAACGGTGCGCGTATCGGTGACCGGATTGTCAGACGGAAATGTAAAGGGACATTAGTCGGTATTCGGTAGGATTCCTACCTTATTGTAAGCCATGGATTATGTGTTATATGATTGTTTTCCTTGATTTATTTTGATAATCATGTGATTGTTTTAAGATGAGTTTTAAAGCTATGAATTATATATTACAGGGCATATTGCATTTACATCTCATGCATGGCATGGGAGGGATATGGCATGGGAAAGATGAAATGAAACCGGAGTCCATGCTCCGTCAGGGCGATCGATAAACAAACATGGGGATATCTTGATGTGCTTTATCCATCAAGAAGGTTACTATTTTGATGAGGCTATTCAAACAAGAGAGGTTACTATG
The DNA here is from genome assembly GCA_022113865.1 of Chimonanthus praecox. Lineage (NCBI taxonomy): Eukaryota > Viridiplantae > Streptophyta > Magnoliopsida > Laurales > Calycanthaceae > Chimonanthus > Chimonanthus praecox. The sequence continues at coordinate 40,842,333 of CM039086.1, read as the reverse complement.
GGTTTATGATATGTTGATGAGGTTATTCAAACAAGGATGTTACTATGTGTTTATTATACCTTGATGATGGTTTTCCCATCAAGGGGGATGTTTGTATTTATTATTATACCTTGATGAGGCTTTGCCATCAAGGGGGATATTTTGTGTTGATTATACCTTGATGATAGTTTTTCCATTAAGTGGGATGTTTGTATTTATTATTATACCTTGATGAGGCTTTGCCATCAAGAGGGGATACTTTGTGTGAATTTATCTTGATGAAGCTTTTCCATCGAGGGGGACATTATGTATTGTTGAAAAAGGGACATTGTACAATGATGATGAGCTTGATGGGTGGAATTCATGACATAGGGCACCCATTGCATGACATTGCACTTAATTGCATGGTTTTGATATAATATTATTTATATGTTTTGTTATCACTAATCCATGTGTTGGCCCTACTCGGAGTACCTACTGGGCGCGTTGTCTAACGCCCTACTTCTACCTTAGATGACGACGCAGGAAACGGAGGACATGACGAGAACCAAGCGTAGGAGCTTGGGGAAGCGGGCTAGATGTTTTACTTAAATTTATTTTGGGATGTAATTTGAGTAACTTATCTCGTCGGACTGTAATAATTTAGATTATTTGCTGTGGTTTGGATTTTATTTTGGACATGCTAATTTTGGAAGTAATTATTGTTAATTAGTAATGTAGCTTCATTGCTATCTAAAACCGGGACGATAGATTCTATTATAATTCCTCAATTAGTTATTTTTCCGCGAGCTTACTGTCTACGTGTGAACCATTCTCGTGGACTTCGTTCCACTCACACGGAGGGTTGGCCAGTTAGAGGCCGGGCTTTAGAAGCTCGGACTTAACTCGCGTCGTGACGTCCCTCGCCCTTTGTCACTTTTATTTCAAAAAAATAAAAAATAGACTCTGATTTTTGGATAATTAAATTTAAGCGAATGAAAAGGGCGGGGCGTTACATCAATCCTACGGTTGTTTGTTTCAACCCATCACCATTCCTTGAATGAATTTCCAATTCCATAGCCGTATAACAATTTAGCCATCTATTCCATCAGTTACAGAACCCATGGGTTCGGCCACACCATGGCCAAACCTATGGTTTCTTTTGAATCAATCCTATGTTATTAAACTTTACACATACCTTCTTTCCCGTCTCCTTCTTTTTTTTTGCTCTGTCTTTCTTCTTTAATCCTTCTTCTTCCTTTGCCCTTCACTGATTCTCCAAGTACAGAGGTGTAGGTGGGAGAGAGAGAGAAAAGGAGAAGGAATTCTTTGTGTGCAAGGGGTGGAGTCGGCCAAGGGTATGGAGTGCCCCTTGGTTGGTGTCTCTTTGTATGACAGCTCAAACCCTTTCACTCCCCCTCATTAAGGTTGTGTCTAACCAATGAGGCCCTTGGTTTAACCAAGGAGATCCCCCTGACTTCCCAATGCATCTCTTGGCTTCATGCCCCTTGAGATGGAGACTCTTCAACTTCCCAACTCAAACCGACTCACCTCAAACTCTAAATTCATTTGAACTCATTAGTGGTTGACCAAGTCAACCATGACATGGCCGGCCATGCATGTGGTGACTTGGTCACCATAAGGCATTTGGGTCCCACCTTCGCCATATCACCTAATAATGTGGCCTCCTTATCTAGTTGGCTTCCATGCATGCCAAATGGCAATGCCACCTCACATACATGCCACCTCACTCACATGCCACCTCACTTGATGAGGTGGATTTTATGCAATGGATGTTAATTAGGTAATTGGCCCATTTACATTTGAACCATTTACTTTAATCTTACCCAATTACTTTAGAATTAAGCTTACCTATGATCCATTGGGTCTCAATTGAGTAATTGACCCATTTAATTTAAATTTACCCAATTACTTTAAAATCAACTCATTTATGACCCATTGGGTCTTAATTGGGTAATTGATCCATGTACCTTGCCCACCTAATATCCATTTCAACAATTCAATCTCAAATTCATTTAATTCACAATTCAAATGGAATATTCCAATATATTCATAAGTAATGAAAAATCTGGGGTGTTACAATATTACCCTCTTTTTGAAATTTTCATCCTGAAAATCGAGCGAAGTAGGGTTTCAAACAATTTACACAAATAGCTCAGGATGAGCTGTCCTCATTTCTTATTCAAGTTCCCTAGTGGCTTCCTCATTACCACGTCGATCCCATACCTCTTTGACGAATGAAATTGCTCAGTTCCGTAACACCCTTTGTTCAGTCTCAATCACTCTGACAGGTCTTTCGACGTAAGATACGTCACTTTGAACTTCTATGTCTTTCACATCCAGCACGTACGATGGGTCAAGATTGTATTTCCTTAACATAGAAACATGGAACTCATCGTGTAGTGATGACAACTGTGGAGGGAGTATCAGACAATAGGCCACTTCCCCCAACCTTTCATGGATTGGAAAGGGTCCCACAAATTTGAGTGACAGCTTCCCTTTTTTTCCAAATCTCATGTGTCCTTTTCGTGGCTAGACCTTCAAGAATATTACATCTCCCACTTCAAACTCAAGAAATCTTCGCTTTTTGTGAGCATAGCTCTTTTGACGACTCTGCGTTGTAAGTAGATTTTGTCGTATCACCTTCATCTGTACCGTGGTCTCCGCAACCAGATCAGGTCCAATAAGTGCAGGCTCACTAGGCTCTGTCCAACACACTAGTGATCTACAGGGTCTACCGTACAATGCCTCAAATGGAGCCATCTTGTGGCTTGCCTGGTAACTGTTGTTGTATGAGAACTCCACTAGTGGTAGATGATCTTCCCAACCACCCTTGAAGTCTAACATTCAGGTTCTCAGCATATCTTCCAATGTTTGTATTGTTCTCTCTGACTGACCGTCAGTCTATGGATGGAATGTAACACCCCGGGTTTTCAAGTTATAATTCTTTATGAAAATTGTCTATTCAATTTGTGAAATAATGGATATGGACCGTAGATGGGTAAGGTGTTGGGTCAATTGTCTAATTAAGACCCAACGGTGGTGGATATGGTTCAATTGAATTAAATGGGTGAGATTTATTTAATTGGGTCAAAATTGTCAATTGAGTCAAAATGCCCAATTGGGACCCAATGGGTCGTGGTTGACTTGGTTGATCACCGAGTGAGTTCAACCTTAATTATATTGGGCTGAATTAAGTTGGAAATGGAATTATGTAATTGAGTTGATTTTAAGTGAGTTAAGTGAGTTGAGTTTAAAAGAATGAAAAATATTTGAGTTATGGTGAGTTGGATGGGAAGTTAATGGGACCTTCATCTTAAGTGAGTGGAGTGTGAAGATGAAGGTGTTTTGTTGTTTCAAAAACCAACTCAAGGCATACACGTTGGAATGGGAGTTTCATTTCATGGGTTGAAACTCCAAAATGGAACATCAATGGGAGGTGGGCGGTTTTATTGTTGTTACACAATCCAAGACAAGGATACACGTTGGAATGGGAGTTTCATTTCATGGGATGAAACTCCAAAATGGAGCATCAATGGGAGGTGGACGGTTTTATTGTTGTTACACAATCCAAGACAAGGATACACATTGGACATGGGAGTTTCATCTTATGGATGAAACCTCCAAATGCATCATTAATGGAGAGGTGGCGGTTTTGTGGAGGTTACACAAGGTCACACAAAGGTTTACACCATTGGAGACATGGGTGTTTCATCTCATGGATGAAACCCCCAAATGAAACATAAAGGAGGGAGGTGAAAGGGCATGGGAGTTACAAAGGGGTGCCACTAGGGACACCACCTTTGGCCGACCCTCATTAACCAAGGAAAGGGTTTTGTTTCAAGTCACTCTCTCCCTCTCCCTCTTGGCCGAATCACTCCTCAAGACAAGAACACTTAGTGTAGTTTCATCTCACTCTCTCCCTCTCACTCAAGGCCGATTCCCTCTCAAGACAAAGGACTTAGAGTTTTATCTCAAGTTTTCTCTCTTTCTCCCTCTCTCAAATTTATATCTCTTGGCCGAACCACCCCAAGGGATTCCATCAAGATCAATCTCGGCCAAAGATCAAGAAGGAAGGAAGAAGAGGCTAAGGAAGGAAAGTAGCAAGAAGGAGTGAGAGACTGAAGGAGTCGCGGAAGCAGTAAGTACATGATTAAGTTTGCATAATTACAAAAAGAGGGTCAAGGACATGGTTCGGCCATTGCATGGCCGACCCCTAATTTTATTATGGCAAAAGACTCAATGTTGAACCCGGCCATGTTGTATGGCCGAACCCCATGGAAAGTTATTAAGGAATTTATATGGGTCTAAATGATTTTCAAGAGGAAGTAATGAACCATAGGGTTTGGCCATGTTGTATGGCCGAACCCCATGGAAAGGATATTAGTGAATTATAATGGATTTAAAGGATGGAAAATCATAGATGAATGTTTATGATGTTAAAAGGTTTTAAAGGGTTTAAATGGATGTATCATTGAGTTTAATGGAAATGATGAACCATAGGGTTCGGCCATGTTGTATGGCCGAACCCCATGGAAGAATATCATTGGTTTGGATGGTTTTTGAAGTATGAAAACCATGGAAGTTGGTTAATGATCTTAATAGGTTTTTAAAAGGATCAACCATGGAGGGACTTGTTTATGAACTTAAGATGGTAAATTAATTTAATGGAGAACATGGAAATAAGGCATCATGGGTTCGGCCATGGTGTATGGCCGAACCCCATGGACCATTTTAATGGGCCATTTGGAGATTTAAGCATGATTAGAAATCATTAATGGTTCTATGTTTTTGGTTAAAGGAATCATGTATGGATCATTTTTGGGACTTAGGTCATATGTAAATAAACTAAGTAATTAACCATGGATGGATAATGGCAAAGATGTAAATAGGTGAAAATGATGGACCATGGGTTCGGCCATGGTGTATGGCCGAACCCCATCGGGAATGTTTTATGGATTTATGGTGTTAATAAGGTTAGATGACTAACTTATAAGTGTTTAGTTTTACGAATCAAGGATGGCATGATCTTGGACTTAATTTAAAAGATCAAAGGATTGAAAAGAAGGGCACAAAACCAAGATGGTGAGGTTCGGCCATGTTGTATGGCCGAACCCCACTATGGTGTATTTTGTGGACTAAGTGTTTAAATGATTAACTTAGGGGTGATTGATTAATAAATCAAAGGAGGGACTAAAACCTAGTGAGTGAGGTTCGGCCATGGTGTATGGCCGGACCCCACAAAGTTGTGTTTATGGACTTAGACTTAATTGCAAATCAAATGGAATATGGGATTGATTGATTGATATGAAACAAGGTGACAGGACCTCACAAGCGGTGTACGATTGTGAGCGGTTTCTGGACGAAAGTGTAAGGACACTTTAGTGGTCTTTGGTACGATTCAGTCTGTTGAAACACCCAGAATACAATTGTATGCTCAGCCAGCACCAGTTCAATCGACTGAATCCAGAGATTCAGTCAAATGACTCTTTGTCAGTCCTTTTTGTTTGCTTATTTTGTAAAGCCTTTCTTCATGAAATCCGCTCCTAACATTATTTAAACATAGATTTCATCTTCTATACTCCTCTTAGTGAATTCAATCTACCCACTAGCCAAGGTTTGGGTTCCTCATGACCCATTCAATCATTGTACCAATATAGTATGGTCTTGGATTCAATCCCAGGGTTGTTTGTTTCAACCCATCACCATTCCTTGAATGAATTTCCAATTCCATGGCCTTATAACAATTTAGCCATCCATTCCAACAGTTATGGAACCCATGGGTTCAGCCACACCATGGCCAAACCTATGGTTTCTTTTGAATCAATCCTATGTTATTAAGCTTTACACATACCTTCTTTCCCGTTTCCTTCTTATCTTTTTGCTCTGTCTTTCTTCCTTAATCCTTCTTCTTCTTTTGCTCTTCACTGATTCTCCAAGTACAGAGGTGTAGGTGGGAGAGAAAGAGAAATGGAGAAGGAATTTCTTTGTGTGCAAAGGGTGGAGTTGGCCAAGGGTATGGAGTGCCCCTTGGTTGGTGTCTCTTTGTATGACAGCTCAAACCCTTTCACTCCCCCTCATTAACGTTGTGTCTAACCAATGAGGCCCTTGGTTTAACCAAGGAGATCCCCTTGACTTCCCAATGCATCTCTTGGCTTCATGCCCCTTGAGATGAAGACTCTTCAACTTCCCAACTCAACTCAAACTTTTAATTCATTTGAACTCATTAGTGGTTGACCAAGTCAACCATGACATGGCCAGCCATGCATGTGGTGACTTGGTCACCATAAGGCATTTGGGTCCCACCTTCACCATATCACCTGATGATGTGGCCTCCTTGTCTAGTTGGCTTCCATGCATGCCAAATGGCAATGCTACCTCACATACATGCCACCTCACTCACATGCCACCTCACTTGATGAGGTGGATTTTATGCAATGGATGTTAATTAGGTAATTGGCCCATTTACATTTGAACCATTTACTTTCATCTTACCCAATTACTTTAGAATTAAGCTTACCTATGATCCATTGGGTCTTAATTGAGTAATTGACCCATTTAATTTAAATTTACCCAATTACTTTAAAATCAACTCATCTATGACCCATTGGGTCTTAATTGGGTAATTGATCCATTTACCTTGCCCACCTAATATCCACTTCAACAATTCAATCTCAAATTCATTTAATTTGCAATTCAAATGGAATATTCCAATATATTCATAAGTAATGAAAAATCCAGGGTGTTACATAAACCTTGACGTAGTATGCTGGAAATCAGCTCGTGCAAAGGCATACAAACCTTGTTGCACAAAAAATGTGCATTGAACCATTGGGGGGAACCATGAGTTGGAATAGACCTCAGTCAAGCACCAATGCCAGAAGCATGGGGGAGTACTTAATCTTGGAGCATGCCTACTAACTCTTTATCAATTGAATGACAAAATGGGGGAGAAAGTAGTAGAAGATTGGAGCTGGGAAGCTCAAGAATATTGGGGGAATCCTAGCAATTCATTTATGTACGGGGAAGAAAATCATATGTAGTCCATCGATGTTTTATGGTTTCGACTAACCCATCTAATGATTCTTTATTGCTACTTGTTTTTTGGGCTTAAACAGGAAAATAAGAATGAAGCAAGTTGAGCAAGATTATGGACACCATAGTCTAGTTAATCTATTTGACTATACATGTAATTGATGTAATGTTTTGTATTCAAATGTGTTGTAACAAAGGGTGGGCATGTAATTGGGTTAACTTCTAGGTTTTGTCATGTAATTGACAAAGGGGGAGATTGTTAGTGCCTCGGTTTGACAGTGTCCCTGTTTGTCAATTACATGACTCGGGTACAAGCACTTGCCTAGAAGCTTGAAGAATCAATATGATCAAGGAAGAAGATCATGCTCCACCAACCTCAAAGGTCGTTGTCATGGGAATCACAAGAACAGGTATAAGGCCATAGATGACCCTAGGTGGAACCCACACCTGAGAGAGGACCACTAGGCTTAGTTGCATATGTTGGTAATAATCATAACATGCCTAGAGAGGAAACTGAACAGTGAATTAGAAGTGAACTTGGAAACATGAATTATGTTCACTGTCAGCACGACCTGTCTATCTCACCGACCTCTCGGTGCAGTCAAGATCAACCCATCGTAGTCAAAGACTAGTCAGCAAGATTGACATTGGTTCTGAAAATTAGAACTGTCATTCTGGAAATACCACTGACCGAGAGTCTCTTATGCACCGACCCATCAGTAATGAGCTTGAACAACCCCTCGTGGTCAACAACTCGTGGGGTATAAAACTTATAAGTTCTGGACTGGGAACTTATAAGTGTTCTCGATAAAACAGACATATCGGCAAGCAAAGACTGATCGAGAGATATAGGACCAACCCCTCGGCAAAGGGAGACAGGTCGTTCTAGGTAACAAACTTCTAAAGTGGAAACTACTGTCTAGCATGTTTTTGCACCAGAACGAGCCTCTCGTATGGACCGACCCCTCAGTGCCATAAGTGTCGACCCATCGATGACAATGACATGTCAGCCGGGAAGTAATAATGCCGTTGAGGGTGCATTTAGTGCACAACGGTTGGGTGCTTGAACGGTAATAAATATGAAGACCGACCCATCGGTGTCACCAACCTGTCGGTCCTGGACAATCACTTTGGCAATTAAAACTCCTCTATAAATATGAGTATTGTGTGATCGTTTCACCATCTTCCTTGAGCTTAAAAGAGTTATAAACTCTAAGGAACGATCAACTCTCTTGAGAGAAAGATCATAAACAACCCATCTTCGGATTGTATTTTGAAGTGAGAAAGAAAGGAAGATCATAAACAATCAATCTTCAGATTGAGTTTGCAAGTAAGAAAGCTATAAACTAGGAAAGCTTTGGTTTGACCAAGTTTCTTTGTCACCCATAGATTGTGATTGCTACACGATGACTGGAAGAAGGAGCGTCGACACAACTCTGATGGGATATTCAAGAAGCACACATCAGCGAGAAAGAGCTTTCAGGCAAGTGCTTCTTGTTTTTTAATCTTCTCTTTAAAAATCAGTAACCCGAGAGTGGATTAAAGGGAGGTACCCTGAATCCACTATAAAAAGTCATCTCTGGCACAGTGGTGGATGGAATTCCCAGCCAATTGAGTGAGGTGGAATTCCTACTCTAATTGTGAGGTTGTAAGTCCCCACATAATGAATTTGGGGATAGCTCAAGGTTGAACGAGTCCTAACAGTGGATGTAGGTTGGCGAACCGAACCACTATATATATCTTGTGTCCTTGTGTTTGTGGTGTTAGAGCAAGTAAATTCAAAACGGACCAACGAATTTGGATTGACCTATTCACAAACCCCCCCTCCTCCTCCCTCCCTCCCCTCCCTTAGGATCAATCAAGTTGTTCTAGCACTAGTGTAAAGGGTATTTTCACATTATTTATTAGTGTTGAGAAAATTTAACTAGACAAACTAATATTTAACTTGATGTTTGGGAGATGTTATGATACATTGCATGAATACGCAAAAGATGCAAATAAAATGATGTTGGATGTAGAGGTATGAGTTTAAGGATTGTCATGTCTTGTTGACCGCATGATGAGGTATGTTGTTGATATTGATATTATGTCAGAACGTGTTTATGTTATCATACATGATCATGATACCATATGCATGCTTGGAAGGATTTGTTTATGTGTATAAAATTCATGGTGATGAGATGAGTTTGGTTGTTGGGAGTGTAAAGTATCGACCCAGTTGTGGGCCCAGAATGCTACTAATTGTTTTTTTAAAAAAATAATCTCCAATCATCTAACATCCTAACTGGCCTGAATCTTCAAAATAAACAGTTAAGCCCAGAAAATAAAATGTCACACATGCGCTTCACACATGGACTCAAACATGTACCATATTGTAATAGCCCGAATTTTCAATACAATAATCATATTGGCTATTATCTATTTTAATTGTTAAAAATTAATATTTATAGACGGAATGGATGATTAGATGGATAAGAATTGGGGCAATGGCCCAAGTATGGTCCAATGGATCATGGATAGGTAAATGTGGTCAATTGGGTCAAATGGCCAATTGGGACCCACTGGGTCAAGATGGATTGATGATTAGGGTAAATGGGTAAGGAATGGATTTAATAGGGTCATTGACCCAATTAAGATCAAAGGCATGGGGTCCACCTCATCAAGTGAGGTGGCAAGTGTATGAGGTAATATCAAAGTGGCATAGCCAAGTGGGACCCAACTCCACCTCATCAAGTGAGGTGGTGTGTGGACTAAGGCACATGTGGGGCCGGCCACTATGGTTGACTTGGTCAACCATGGGTGAGTTCAAAGGTGAGTCCAAGAGGATTAAGTGAGGTGAGTGGAGTTAAGGAATTAATTAATTTAGAATAAATCCAAGTGCTTGAGTTTCATTTAAATGAAGTGAGTTGAATGGGTGGTGAGTCACATGGAAGATGAAAAGATGGAGTGAGTCAAAGGGGAGGTGGAGGGTTTCCATCTCATGGAAACCCTAGACACCAAATTCGTTGGGTAGTGGGTTTGTACCAAGTGTAAGGCATGTGTCCTCTTGGCTAGCCAAGGGACACATGGGGAAGACTCCACATTGATGAGGGTGGTTGGGAGATGAGGTCTTGTCCAAGAAACCCTAAGGCTCACATCTCATTCACTCTCTCCCTCTCACTCTTTGGTTGACCCTCTCCAAGACAAGAAAACACTTAGGGTTTTTCCATCTCATTCACTCTCTCCCTCTCACCAAAACCCTAGGGCCGACCTCTCTCCTTGAGACAAAAGAACTTAGAGTTTCCTCCCATTCTCTCCTCCTCTCCCTCTCTCAAACCTTCTCCTTGGCCGAACCCACTCTTAGGGTTTTCATCTTAAACCCTCTCCCTCTCAAGCAACACTCTTTAGCCGAAGATCAAGGAGGAAAAAGAAAGACTAAGGAAGGAGAAGAACGGAGAGCAAGACGGAGTGAAAGAAAACGAAGGAGTCGTGGAATCAGTATGTATGATTTATTAATTAAAAGGAGGTTAAGGGAACATTCCATTTCGGATTGAAAATGGTTGGCCAAAATGTTAGAGGCCATGGATTTAAGATCCATTCAAGGAAAGACAAAATGAGGTTCGGCCATATTGTATAGCCGAAACCCATCAAGTGATAAAGATGTCAGATGTAAAATACCTATGAGATGGGTTGAACAAATGAATGGTAATGAAGATTAGGGTTACATATATGATTAATGGATATGGTTAAGGACAATATGTATACATGACTTATGACAACATGCATGGTTTAAACATGAGAAATGATCAAAGGACATGGTTCGGCCCTCGCATGGCCGAACCCTAATCTTGATATACGTAAGGACCTTATGCATGTTTAATATAAGGAATGGAGAATGATCAAAGATCATTGTTTGGCCCTTGCATGGCCGAACCCTAGATTTTTTATATATGTGGATCATGGAGGAAAAATGATGAACCATAGGGTTCGGCCATGATGTATGGCCGAACCCCATGGAAGAATGTTGGTGATTTTAAATGGGTTCTAAAGGATGAAAATGATGGAAGGATGTTTATGGATTTTAATACATTTTCATGATGAACCATGGCCAACAGGCTAAAAAATAAATGGAGATGAAGAACCATGGGTTCAGACATGTTGTATGGCCGAACCCCATGGATCATTTTTGTGGGATCTAAGTATGTGTAAATGAACTACGTGATTAACTATGAAAAGATGGCTAAGATGAGAGATGATAAAAAAAATAGAGAATCATGGGTTCAGCCATGTTGTATGGCCGAACCCCATGAAGGACTTTTCATAGACATAAGTGTATGATTAAAACCCATGGAGGGATTTTGGTTATGGATCTATTATTTGTAAATGATTTAAGAAATGAGAGGATGGAAATGAGACATCATGGGTTCGGCCATGTTGTATGGCTGAACCCCTGAATCAATTTTAGGGACATTTTGTGGATCCATGCATGGTTAAGAAATTAAATGTTTAACTATGGAATGTTAGTAGATTGGGTAATCAAATAATGGATGATGTTTGACCCATCGTGTTTAAAGGAAAGTGGGGTTAAAACCAAAAAGGGTGAGGTTCGGCCACATTGTATGGCCGAACCCCACCAATTCATTTTTGTGGGCTTAAACATATTTCAGCCCTAAGGTATGGCCAAAACCCCTTGGGGGACTTAACCGGATAAAAGACTATGGTTGTAATAGCCTGGAATTTTTAAATCAGTATAAATGTGGATATTATTTATTTTAATGATGGACATTGAGAAATTTGATGGAATACATGATAAATGGATCCAAGTTTGGACAAAGGCCCAAGTATGGCCCAATGGACCATGGATTGGATTTAATTCATTTAATTGGTCAATGATGAGTAATTGGGTCATGGATGGTCAAATTGGGTCTAATACCCATTTGGGACCCAATGGATCAAGATGATTAAGCTCTAAGATAAATGGGTAGGAAATAAATGTAATTGGGCCATGGGCCCAATGGTGATCCAAGTAGTTGAAAATGGATTTAATTAAATCACCTAAGTTGGTGATGAATTGACCAATGTGTTATGGCCGATTGGGACCCACCTCCACCTCACCAAGTGAGGTGGATTGTGGACCAAGGAGTGGTGGGGCCGGCCACCATGGTTGAATTAGTGAACCATGGGTGGATACATGGAGGGAATTTAAAGAGATGAAATTAGATTAAGTGGGAACAAATTAACCTAAGTTAAGTAACTAATTACTTAATCTAATCAAAAATTGGTCAAATAAGTCAAAGGGTGGTTTTTTTAACTAACACAAACTACTCAAAGAAAACACAAAAAAATACCATGGGCTTAGGGTGGTGGTTTTATCCCAACCACCACCACTGAGCACGTTAACCCATGTGGTAGGTGGGGGACTTAATGATGGAGGGTAGAAACCAAAAAAATGAGATAGTTTTTTGTCCCATCTTTCAACCTCTCTTTCATTTCACTCTCTCCCTCTCTTGCTTTCTCCAAAAACGTCCTCCACACCAAGGAGAAGAAAAGAAGAAGGAAACTTAGAAGATAGGAGAAGAAAAGTGCAAGCATTGGGCCACCTCTTCAAGACCAAAGCTTGAGACATTCTTTCTCATCCTCTCCTCCTCTCCCTCTCTCAAACACACCCTATGTTTGCCGAACCCAAGCTTTGAGGTTTTCATCTTGATCAAGCATTTTGGCCTACCAACAAAGGAGAAGAGGGAGAAAGAAGGCTAAGGAAGTCAAAGGGAGAAAGAGAAGCCGGAGGAGTCGTCAGATTGTAAGTATTTCTAAAGCAATAGATTAAGTTTTTTTTAAGGTTTAAAATGGAATCCATTTCTTAGATGGTGGCCAAAAATATCATGGGCCTTGGATCTAAGATCCATCCAAAGATGAAGTGAGAAATGGATAAAATGGGAGAGATAGATTAAGAAAAATAAATGGATATTAAGGACACTATGTATGTAGATTTAATTAAACATGGAAATATGATTTTGAAGAATGGAAACCGTGGAATATGATTAATGGTTTTAAAGATTTTGAATATTTAAATGTTAGTGATTTTGTAAAGGGGTTTTAAATGAGAGAATTGTGGGAGATGAAAATGATTTGAATGGCCTCAAAAAGAATGGTAGATGGGGATGAACCCTATGGTGAGGTGTTGGTAATGTAATGGGTGTAAAGTATGGAAATGGATGGAGAAGATTGATAGTTTTAAATGGACTTTAAGTAGAGTAAATAATGTTTTAAAGGGATGGAAGTAATGGGAAAGCATAGACCATACATGGCCGAACCCCATGGAGAGATTTTGGTGATTTAATGGGATATTAGGTTTAAAATCATGGAAGGAATGATTTATGTTTTTTTAAGGTCAATGATTAAATGTAGTGATTTTTTAAAGGAATTTAGAATAAGGAAATCATGGACAAATGTAAGTGGTTTTGTGGCCTCAAAAGGCATGAATGAATGATGAACTCTAAGATAGTGTATTTGTGACTTTGATGGGGGTAAAAGATGGAAAAATAATGGGGAAGTGTTGGTAGTTTTGATGGACCAAAATGTACCAAATAATGATAAAAATTTTGTCATTGAAATGCATGATGTAAACCTCCTCATGGTGGAGCTTATGGTGGATCCAAATGTGGTGAAATGGGTCCAAGTAAAAATGGAAAAAAAAAAAAAAAACATCATGGGTTCGGCCATGGTGTATGGCCGAACCCATGACCCAATTGTAGGTCATTTTGTGAGCTAAAATTGGTATTATGCATGTGTTTAAAATTAATGGGGACTAAGTTAACATAGGGGCTGATTTTAATATGTTCATGTCATGATAGATGGATCACTAATGGGTCTAAGTTATGGATCAATTTTGGACTAAAATATGCATGGATGGAAGAGGTAATCTAACCATGGAAAAGGGAGTGGCATAAACGTAAATATTGGTCAAAATGAAGAACCCCATGGAGAATGAGCTTGGACTTAGGCGATTTAAGGTGACCTTAGTTGTGGATCATTAAAGCCTAGGGTTGTGGGGTCTTAAACTTACATAATGATTAATAGATTAGATGGGACCCACAAAACCTAAATAGTGAGGTTCGGCCATGGGGTATGGCCGAACCCCACTAAGGTATGATTTATGGGCTTAGAAATGGTTAAAAACATGGACTAATTATTGATATGTAATAAGGTATCGGGACATCGCAAACGGCGCGCGATCGGCGACCGGATTTCGGAACGGAATGTAAAGGAACGGTAGTCGGTATTTGGTAGGATTCCTACCTTTTTGTAAGCCATGGCTATGTGATGGTTCCTTTAATTTATTTTGATGATTATATGATTTGTCTTATGATGGGTTTTAAGATTATGAATTTTATGTTAATGCTATGAATTATATTTTAAGGTTATGCATTATATGTTAAGGCTATGTATTATATATTAAGGTTATGAGTTATATATATTACATAGCATAATGCATTTACATCTCATGCAAGGCATGGGCGGGAAAATAAAGAAACCCTGAGTCCATGCTCCATCGGGGCGACTGAGAAGCAAACATGGGGATAGCTTGATATGGTATAACCGGAGTCCATGCTCCGTCGGGGCGACCGAGAAGCAAACATGGGGATATCATGATGGTATGGATGATGGGTGGGACACATGACATAAAACACCCATGGCATTGCATTCATTTTATGGTTTTTCATTATATTATTACCTATGTGCATGTTATCACTAATCCATGTGTTAGCCCTACTTGAAGTCCTACTGGGTGCGTTGTCTAATGCCCTACTTCTACCCTAGCTGATGAAGCAGGAGATGACGGAACCGAAGGACGCGACGGGAGCCAAGCGTAGGAGCTTGGGGAAGCGGGCTACTTAGTTTATTCAAATTTATTTTGGAATATGTAATTGAGTAGCTTAGCTCGTCGGATTGTAATAATTTCTATTTCTTGCTATGGTTTGGACTGTATTTTGGACGTTATCATTTTGAGATATAATTATGAATATAGGGGTATTTTAGTAATTTAAGCGCCGTACTTCCCTGCTATCTAAAACCAGTAGGATAGACTCTATTATAATGTTCCGCATTAAGTTATATTCCGCGAGCTTACGTCTACGTGTGAGCCGTTCTCGTGGACTTCGTTCTATGCACGCGTAGGGTTGGCCAATTAAGGGCCGGGCTTTAGAAGCTCGGAACTTAACTCGCGTCGTGACGTCCCGCGCCTTTGTCACTTTTATTTCAAAAAAAAAAAAAAATAGACTCTAATTTTCGGTGAAAAGAGGCGGGCATTACAATGGTTGTAAATGGAAATGTACATAGGATGACGTAGGGGTAAATGGAAATCAAATGGATCATTGGTTTGTTTTATTTATGTGTAATAAGGTAACGGGATTTCAGAAACGGACGTACGATCGGCTTGACGCGATTGGTGAGCAATTTTTGGACGAAAACGCAAGGACACGATATTTGGTCGTTGGTAGCATTCCTACCTTATTGAAAACCATGGAATATGTAAATGTGATGTTTTTACTTCTATGTTAATTTTGGTATCAAAGTACTATCTTTTAACTATGGGATTTTAATGCTATGATGTTTATTATTACATAGCATGTTTGCACTTGCATCTCATGCATGGCATGGGAGGGATCAAATGAGGGGAGTCCACGCTCCATTCGAATTTCCGATAAACAACAGTGGGGGGGAATCCACACTGATTTCAATGGATGTATGATTGAAATGTAACCGGAGTCCATGCTCTGTTCAGTGGGACCGATAAGGCATTCGTGGGGAGAGATATACTGTGTTTGAAATGTAACCGGAGTCCACGCTCCGTTCGGTGGGACCGATAAGGCATTCGTGGGGAGTCATGACAATACCTTGATGTGGATTATCCATCAAGAGGAATACTATGTGATTGTGATATGGATGATGGGTGGGACTCATGGCATATGACACCCATGGCATGGCTTTAACTTGCATGGTTTTGATATTATGTATAGCTATGTGATTTTTATACTAACCCATGTGTTTGACGCTACTCGGTGTAACACCCCAATTTCTCAATAAGATGAATATTTACGAAAATGCCCTTGGATTGGTGAATTCAATAAATGTGATTGTAAATAAGGAAATGGTGGGTCCCATTTTTCAAATTAAGACCCTATGAATATATTATAAGGGTCAAATTATCATTGTAACACCCCAATTTCTCAATAAGATGAATATTTATGAAAATGCCCTTGGATTGGTGAATTCAATAAATGTGATTGTAAATAAGGAAATGGTGGCGCCCATTTTTCAAATTAAGACCCTATGAATATATTATAAGGGTCAAATTATCATGAATGGGTAATGAACATCAATTTGGGTCAAAGGACCCAATTGGACCCAATCGGTCATAATGGACTTATTAGACCATTGGGTGAGCCCAAATTTAAGGGGTTAAGCTGAATTAATTGGAAATTAAGTGGAGCAAAAATGGGTAGGCTTGATGCACATGTGAAAACCACTTAAAAATGGCAAAATCAGCCCATTAATGGGTCATGTTGTCAAAACGGGTCAAGGGACTAATTGGGGACCCAATGGGACGGGTTGACCAGGTTGACCACGGCTGACCGTGTGGGCTCTCAATTGAGCTCAAGTATGAGTTAGTGCAGCTCGATTTGGACTAATTAGGATTGGGTTTTAATTAAGAAAAGAGTTGACTCAAATATGGTGCATTAATTGTGTTGAGTTGGATGAGTTGAGTTGGAATAAAAAGGTTCATGAGTCAAGTGAGTCAAGGGGAAATGGAAAGGTGTTTTAATCTCACAGAACACTTAGATAGACAAATCCTAGCCGTTAGATGAAGGGGTGCCTTGGCCAAAGCCAAGGGACACCAAGCATGGGCGGCATGCATCTCATCTCATCAGATGCATGGGCTTACATGAAAGGTGGCGACGGTTGGTACCAAGGGGTGCCTTGGATGGCACCCAATACCCCCTCGGTTTTAACAAGGTTTAATGAAGAGAATGGTGGGAGGTTGGGTGATTTAACAAAAGGAATAAACACCATCATTTGGCCGTGTACACTTTGGAAAAATTGGTTTTTCATCTCTCCCTCTCCCTTTCTCAAGAACACCATCTTTGGGCTGAACCAGTTGCTGTGTTTCACCATTTGATCCAGCACCATTTCGGCAAAGGGATTAAGGAAGAAGGAAAGAAAGGAAGCAAGAGGAAAGAAGCAAGGAAATTGGTAAGTTTTTACATAAGTGTTTGGTTAAATAAAAGTGTAAAAGGGAGTATGATTTGGCCATTACTTGGCCGAATCCATCAAGGATTAGACCTTGGATGGTATTTCATAAATAAGATGGAAATTTGATCACAGGGTTCAACCATTGGGGATGGCCGAACCCCATGAAAAGAATGGGTTAAATTGGATGGTTTTTGTAGGACAAAACCATGGACTGTTTTTTATGCTAAGTTAGATTATTTACATGTTTTGAAAAGTTCTAAAATCATGGTTTTGAGTGTCATATGTTGGGCTATGGATTGGCCAAATATATCAAAGGATTAAACCTTGGATCAGATGGCTTAAAAGGATAAAAAATATATCATTGGGTTCGGCCATCTTGGTTGGCCGAACCCCATGAAAAGAGTGGTTTAGTTTGATGTTTTGGAAAGTTAAAAACCATGTCAACTATGGTGATTTTTACATATGTTAATTAAGTCACCTTGTGGCTGAATTAAGTAATGATGTAAAGTAAGAGGATGAGGTTTAAAAGATGGAAATTTAAAGCATGGAGTTCGGCCACTTGCGATGGCTGAACCCCATGGAAATCATTGGTGAATGGTATGGTTTTTGGGGATAAAAACCATACCATGTGTATAGATTTTTAAAAGGATTGTAAAATGGAATTAATTAACTGTATGGCATCGGCAATGGATGGTTAAACCTTGCTGTTTTTATGGCCAAAATACAGAAGATAAACTATGTGGAATTATCGGAAAAGTTGCATCCAAAGAACCATAAGGTTCGGCCATGTGAATGGCCGAACCCCATGGGTTGCCTTATGGGTTTTTATTTTGATTTACTTCGGGTTATGGTTACTGATTTGGGTCAGCCTTTGGATGGCTGAACCATGTAATTACCGTGGTAAAAGGGTGTAGCCTAAGTTAAATACATAGGTTAAAATTATTGGATCAAGGGAGCCATTGGGTTCGGCCATGTGTAAGGCCGAACCCCATGGACCATGACTATGGGTTTTTGCGTGGATCCGTTCTATGGACTTGATCGGTAGTTTTAAAGGTTAAAATGTGATATAATTGAATATTGGAACCAATGGCAGTTTGGTGATTAAGGTTAGTAACCAAGAGATGAATTAAGGACCAAACTTAGATGATGTGGTTCGGCCATGTTGAATGGCCGAACCCCATCAAAATAAATGCTTGGGATTAAAGTTGATTCATGGTTTATGTGAACAAGGTGACGAATCTCTTTGACGGCACGCTAGTCGTGAACGGGTGACGCTAAAGAAAGAACGAACACTGAAGTGAATCTTCAGTAGGTTTCCTACCTACTTGTAACCACAGTTTTATCTTGGATTTTATCAGACTCATGTTCTATTTTATTGGTTTTGAATGATGGATATTATTTACATGTTTTATATATACATTGGCATCTCATGCATGGACATGGGATGGTGATTGTGGAAACCGGAGCCCACACTCCGTCGGTATGCCCGTGATGCAACTGTGGGGCCTCCTTAGGCGATGAGGGTCCCGCCAGGAGGATTATCTGATGATTATGGACACCAGAGCCCACACTCCTTTGGGATGCCCGTGATGCAACTGTGGGGCCTGCTTAGGTGATGAGAGTCCCGCCAGGAGGATTAATATGTTGATGTAAGTCACGTCAAGTGATGGCTATATGTATGTGTGATGGGGTGGGGCTCATTACATTTTCATACATACATAGCATGGTTTTATATGTTTTTGATAATCATACATTTGATATATGCATGATTTATAAACTAACCATGTGGTAGCCCTGATCGGGAACTTACTGGGCGTGTTGAGCTAACGCTCTAATTCTATCTTTAGAGGATAATGCAGGAACAAGGAAGGGGAAAGAGAAGGTCGTGGACCTGGAGGGGAGCCAAGCTTAAGAGCTTGATTGATGATTGGGATGTCTTTATTATTGTCTTTTGAGTTATACTTTATGGACATGTAACAGCTAGTAAACTTTGCTAGGGTTTGTTTATGGTATTGACAATGGATGTTTGGATTAAGTTATTTAATAATTGAGACTTGTACTTGCTATCTATTCAGTCTAATTTCGCAGTTAGTCTAGTTTATTCCGCATAACTTGTTTAGTTCCATGTGTGGATTGTTATCATGGGTTTAGTCCATGCACACATGGGTGGCCAGTTAAGGGTCGGACTTTGGAAGTCCGAACTTAACTCGCGTCGTGACGTCTCTCCGCCCTTGTCCGGTTTTAATTTATAAAAAAAAAAATTAGACTCTGAATCTCGGAAAGGGCGGGGCTTTACACTCGGAGTACCTACTGGGCGCATTGTCTAACGCCCTACTTCTACCTTAGATGATGACATAGGAAATGGACGGAGCGAGGGACGAGATTGAAGCCAAGCTTAGGAGCTTGGATAATCTAGTTTCATTTTATTTAAGTTTTATTATGGACAATGTAATTTGAGTAATTAGTATTTGGGACTGTAATAACTTAGACTATTCGCTATGGTTTGGATTTTAATTTTGGCCATTTTAACTTAAGATAATTATTCTTAAGTGATGGACTTCCTTACTATTTAAAATTGGATAGATAATAACTCTATTATAATTCCGCACATGTTTAATTCCGCATGTATAACCTTAGTACCTGTGAACCGTTTTAGTGCACTTAGTCTACGCACACGTATGGTTGGCCAATTATGGGCCGGGCTTTGGAAGCTTGGACTTAGCTCGCGTCGTGACGTCCTGCTCTCTCTCACTCTTTATTTCCAAAAAAAAAAAAATATACTCTGATTTTTTGTGAGTGAAAAAAGGCGGGGCGTTACACATATATCTACCCATATACAACACATATCATATAAACAAGTATTTCCATACCTATGATAAGAACATCATCATTCATATCAGAGTTACGTACGGTAACATAGTAGTTTAATACATGCTTATAAAGGTAATAAGTACCACATGCAGTACTTATACAAAATATGGTTTATAAACCAACATGACAAAGTGAATGTATTTCCCAGCTGTGGGAAATATGAACGACAGCATCAACTTTCTCATCTTAAGCCTGCAATGGAGGGTCCTCCTCCTCGGATAAAAATCCTGAAATGTGAGGGTTGTGAGCTATAAGCCCAGTGAAGAGAACTTAACATAATACAATATTAAACACCAGGTTAGAGCATGCAGATTAATCATAAACATCAAAATGGTCTACTTATACTATTTGTCATACTTGAAATAAAAACTGATTTACTTTACCAATTTACCAAGTTACCTCCACTGCCATTCAACTATCACACACCAGAAGCACTACACTGGATATCCAATGCATTAAGTCTCAACACGGTCAAAATGCAGCATTTTGCAAGAGCATAACCAACCCCAATAGTCCGGTCTATTGCCTGGCCTATTGCCGATAATATATGACCTCAATGGTCTGGCCTATTGCCAATATTACATGACCTCAATGGTCAACCATAGACCAGCAACTAAGTGTGTGTGGAGGCAGTACCAACTTCATAGTTCAATCTTTCACCATTAAATGATGCTCAGGTTCTCACATCGGAGCATATCATCATCAATATCACAATACCATGCATGCTAAACATAATTAGTAACAATATGAACATATCTTAGCAATATATCAAGTCTAGGCATGTAAGTGAGTTCATTATTCGTTTATAGACTACTAGACCTTGACTCCCTAACACCATGTTACACTTCCATTCTAATAGTAAGAATACTTTTCATCCCTCACATGGAAGCAGTGTCAAGTCTTGCATTCTGTCCTATTCAGTCTTTTCCATATCATGTAAGCCACTTATTGTTCTAGATTTACATAACCTGATTTACCGACGTTGTATTACTAAGTCTCCTCACCGTAAAACGTAGGGCATCACAGGTATTTGCTACACAAATAGGAATGCAAACATTCAAAAACAAACATAATACACATTCATAGACAGTACAATATATATTTATAGCATTTCAGATCTTTTTAACCTACTTTCGGAAGATTCAAGGGAAATGGTTGTGGGTCCTCATAGTAGGTTACTATTTCATTTTAAGTTAGAGTCAGAATAGTCAGCCAATCAAAACACTCAACAAGAATAAAAATGAGGTACTCAGTGCCCAATCTCATATTTCTTCCTTACCAGGTTAGAGTATCGAGACTTTGCCCATAGGGTACAAATAAAGTTCTCAGGCAACTACACATATTGTATTCTGGATTTGACCATGGAAACGTATTGAGTTAGGCCTAGAGGGATACAAAATGCTCAACCAACTACTCGTATTATCTTCTGGATTTGACCATGAAGATAAATTGAGTTAGGCTTAGAGACTACAGAAATAAATCACTTAGTGCCCGATCCCTTTTTTACCAACGATTGGCGTTTCCGCAGCGCTATTAATTGCTACTAAGCAGCGTTTCTGTTGCGCTATAGATGGAGAGTATCGGCCTGGACACTCAAAGTGATAATATAAAACACACAAGAGTTAAAGTTAGTATCACTTTTAAACATAGAATCAGGATTCTGCAAAATAAACACCAAGAATTAGAATATAATACATAACACAAATCAACAATTAATAATCCTTAATAAATTTCAAGAATCAGATCTGAGTTCCTAGAAACATGTCTCGCAACCAGATACTATGGCTTCAGAACTTTCGAGCCACTATCCTTGAAAGTCCCTTTCTCATGGTGCTAGAACAGGATTGATCCGAGAGAGGGGGGGGGGGGGGGGGGGGGAGGGGAATAGGTCAATCCAAGTTTCCATGGTGTTTACAAACTTCTTGATTGTTTAATGTTAAAGTGCAGCGGAATAACAACTTTAATCAAGAGATTTATTTAATCTGATAAATTGCTTATAATTTCTTTAAACAATCACACTATGTTTCTGTAACGCCCTGCCCTTTCCGAGAAATCAGAGTCTAATTTTTTTTTTAAATAATAATAAACATCGGAAGAGAGCGGGCGGCGTCACGACGCGAGTTAAGTTCAGACTACTCAAGTCTAAACCTTAACTGGCCACCCATGTGTACATGGACTAGACCATGATAATGAATCACACATGGAACTAACAACAACATGCGGAATAAACTAGATTAACTGCGGAATAAAATGATTAGATAGCAGGTAGCAGTCTCAACCATTTATTAACATATATCAACCATCCAAAGTTATTGACCTAATCAAACCATAGTAAGTATTAACTTATTACATGTCCAACAAAATATAGTTTAAATGACAGTAATAAAAAGATGTCCAGTCCAACATTCAAGCACTTAGGCTTGGCTCCCCTCCCGGTCATCAACCTTCTTTTTCCCTTTACTTGTACCTGCATTCTCCTCTGAGGATAGAGTTAGGGCGTTATATCAACACGTCCAATAGGTTCCCGATCAGGGCTACCACATGATTAGCATATAAAACATGCATATTTTTCATAGTACATGATTAGTAAAAACGGATAAAACAATGCTATGAAGTATGCACATGCAATGAGACCCTCCCATCATGTACATTCATAGCCATCACTTGACGTGCCTCGCACCGACAAGGTAAATCACAATACACTTTCATCTCTTCATCATTGACTTGATTCATATCACGTATTAGTCGTCCTGGTGGGACTCTCATCGCTTAAGGAGACCATTGTGACTATGATCATCATGTTACTATTCCTGGCGGGACTCTCATCGCCTAAGGAGGACGTACCTCATAAATTGCAACACTGTAGAACCTCAGTCATCATCCCATGTCCATGCATGAGATGCCAATGCTTGTATGCCATTTGTTAATGCATAATATATCATTCGAAACCACATAAGATAAACAAAAATCTCATAAATAAAACTGGGGTAAAACTGTGGTTACAAGTAGGTAGGAAACCTACTGAAAATTCACTTCAGTACTTGATCTTTCTTTAGCGTCACCTGATCACGACTCGCTCGTCGTTCAACTTCTGGTACCTTATTATGTAACAGCAAATCAATACTTAATCTACTTGATTCCTAATCAAGTTTAGGTCTCATATACCATCTTGTGGGGTTCGTACCCGTACATCCGACCCTATGATCATTTCCATCATTGATCATTCTATCAATAATTACATTTATGCCATTTAGGCTAACCTTTAATTTTACCATATCTAAACCAATTTAGTGGGGTTCTTCATTCATCACCTTTAATCCCATTTATTACTTAACCCAATCCTATCAAATAATCATTGATGGGGTTTGGCCATACTACTTGGCCGAACCACATCCTATGGGTTTTTATCCCACTTTCCATCATCATCAATGGTTGATTATTTTCTTACGCATAGTCCATAATTTATCATGTATGTTTCCTTAGTTAAAACAATCATAAACTCCCATCCAAAACAGCTCATTTATTTCAAAATAGCCCCATGGTGTTCGGCCATACTCATAGCCGAACCCTAGGGTTCACTTGATCAAATCATCACCATGATCACTCATGGTTTAATCATGCTAACTCAACCATGAATTAAACATGGTTCAGCCGCATAATAATCCACCAAAATAGTAACATGTTAATCCATTTATTGCCATAAGAACACCATATCTTCATATGGTTTTTAACTCACCAAAAACATGAAAAAACTTACATGGGGTTCGGCCATCCAAGGTGGCCGAACCCTATGTCCATGTTTTGGTCTTTCAAACATATTTTTGGTGTCACTTATTCACATAAAAATCAGCACATCATTGCTGCACTTTAACCTCTCAAAACCATCTAATAAATTCATTACTTTGTCCAAATAACCATAACACCTCATGGGATTCGGCCATCCAAGATGGTCGATCCCCATGGTCCATTTTTCCAGTTTTAATCCACTGTTTTAAATTAGTAACTTAACCATAACACTACCATGGTTCAGCCATATATTGGCCAACCAAAATCAGTAAATAATCTTCATATAAATCACATAAAAACCCCATGGTAATGTATGGTTTTATCTCTCAAAACTATCACCATTAACCATAAAAATTATCACACCATTTCATGGGGTTCGGCCATGCTCATTGGCTGAACTTTATGGCCTTTGGTTTGAACGTCTTAAACATGTCATCTGATATCTAATCTAATCATCCAAAACAGTAAGACATTTGCATGGTTTTAACTTACAAAAACCATCAAAATTCCAACATCAATTCATGGGGTTTGGCCATCTTGGGAATGAACCCTTTCATCATTTGATACCCAAGGTGTTAGACCCATGATACATTCAGCCATTCATGACATCCGAATCCATGTTTTAAACCTTTCTAAAACATGCATTTGAATCTTAAATCAAACCCAAAAACAGTTCATAAAACCCATGGTTTTCATGTTTCAAAACATGAAAACCAAGCAATCTTTTACATGGGGTTCGGCCCTTCATGGTGGCCGAACCCAATGGTCATCTTTACCATTTTAAAACTTCTATAAATCAGGGTTAAAACCTTGGTGTATTCGGCCATAACCATGGCCCAATACACACCCATTTTATTAATCAAAAGTCCATGGAAATACTTACCAAATTGCAAGTTTTTGTTATTGCCTTTGCTCCTTGCTTCCTCCCTTTTATTTCTTCCTTTTTTCCTTTAATATTTCAGCCCCCAAAACTCCTCCACTCCCTCATCAATTCTTGCCTAAAAACGATGGGTCTTGGGTGCTATCCAAGGCACCCCTTGGCACCTACCAATGCAGCCATTCAGCTCTCCATGTATCTCATCTCAATCCCATCCATTTGCATTTAACTTAGCATGGAAATCACCAAAACAAGTCCCCAACGTGTGGGACTTGTATTGTTTGGTTTGAGACCAAGCCACCTCTTCATATTCCCTTTAACTCACTGATTTACAGCCCCTTTGATTTCCATTTTGACTCACTTGAACTCAAGGTCCTTTAGATTTCCATCTCAACTCACCCAACTCACCATACTTAATGCATTTCATTTAATGCACATGAATTAACTCACCACTTGATTTAATTCCAACTCACTTCAGTCCCACTCAAACTGATTTAAATCATATTTTAGCTCCCTTGAGGGTCCACACGGTCAACCATAGTCAACACGACCCGTTGGGTCCACCTTTAGCTCCTTGACCCGTTTTCGACTCCATGACCCAATTATGGGTATTTTGGTCATTTGTAATTAGTTTTTACATGTGGATCAGGCCTACCCATTTTTCCTCCACTTGATTTCCAATCAAATAAACCCAACCCCATTTAATTTAAATTCACAAAACGGTCAAATAATCCAGTAAGACCCGATGGGTCCCATTTGGGCCCTTTGACCCATTTAGCCATGTTTGACCCAATTGATGTAAATTACCCATCCAATCAAACTTAACATTCATAATGTGCTCATATGATCTTAATTTGAGCAATGGGCCCCACTATTTCCTTACTTAACATCACAAAATAATTAATTTAACACATCAGGGGCATTTTGGTAATTATCCATTTCATTGAGAAATTGGGGTGTTACAGTTTCGAACCCTTTGCATATTGCTTAATTATCTATGATTGTGCACAATGTATAAATAAAGACAATCAAATGCAAAGTGATGTGTGTTGAGAAGAGTGCTTAAATACAAAACACAAACCTACAAAGATCAAATACCATAAGACCAAATTTATAGTGGTTCGTCTAGCCAACCTACATCCACTGTTAAGACTCGCTCAACCTTGAGCTATCCCCAAATCCACTAAGTGGGGACTTACACCCTCACAATTAGAGTAAGAATTCCACCTCCCTCAATCACCTGGGAATTCCACCCACCCCTTTGTTAGAGACTACGCTATAGAGTTTTTTATAGTGGTTCCGAAGCCAATCCTCTTTATTCCACTTTCGGGACAAAGGTTTTAAATAAAAATTACAACCAAGAAGCACTTGCCTTTGAAGTTCTTTCTCGTTGATGTGTGCTTCTTGAAGATCCTACCCAATGTGTGCCTACGCTCCTCCTTATAGCCATCGTATAGCAATCACAATTACATGGTGACAAGGAAACTGGTTTTACCAGAGTTTTCCTAGTTTATTATCCTTTCTCTTCTCTCTCTCACAAACTCAATCCATATGATTGGTTGTATTTGATTCCCCAAATGTAAGCACGAGAGAGAGAGTGCTCCTTCTGTTGGCCTTTTTTTAAGCTCACTGATAATGATGAGGATCCAACTGATCTGTCAATGGATGCCGACTGGCTGTACAAAGATTGGTATTTATAGACGAGGCAAACAGCTGCAGCAATGGTAATGTACTGACAAGTCAGGCGCACCGAGGGGACGGTGGCTTGAAATATTACCGTTCAAAAACCCGACTGTTGCGCATTTGTGCACACTCAACGATATAATTCTTTCCCAGTTGATATGTCGGTGTCGCCGATGGGTCGACAGTCATGGCACCGAGACGTCGGTCCATATGAGAGTCTCAATCTGGGGCAACACCATGCAGACAGAGTTTCATATCCCAAAACTTGTCCTGTTCAGAATGACATGTCACCATTTAACAAGGGTTTGGTCCTGGTACTCTCAATCGGTATTGAACTATCGATATGTCAGTTTTCTCAAGAGCCCACTTAAGTTCTAAGTTCCTGAACTCATAAGTCTTTATAGAAGAGTCGTTGACCAAGAGGGGTCGTTTCAGCTTTCACCGAGGGATCGATGCATATGAGATTCTCGATCAGAGGCACATCCAGAATGATAGTTCTATGTTCCAAAACCTTTCTCAATCTAGCCGACCAGTCCTTCACCTCGATGGGTTGATCATGTCTCCACCGAGGGGTCGATGAGAACGACTGGTCGAGCTGATAGTGAAACCAAATACATATTTCTAAGTTGGGATCTAATTCACTGTCAAGCTTACTCTCTAGGTTTTTTAATGATTTTACCATTTGTTCAACTAAGCCTGGGATTGGTCCTCTTAAAATGTGAGTACCACCTAAAGTCATCTATGGCCGATTACTTGTTTTGTGATTGCCATAACGATGAGCTTCAAACCAGTGGAGCATGATCTTCAATCTTGATCATCTTTTGTCTTCAAGCTCCTAGCAAGTGCTTCTTCCTGAGTCATGGAATTGACAAACTTAAGGACCCTAGGCACTAACAAGCAGCCCCTTTGTCAATTTAATGACAAAACCTAGAAGCTAACTCAATTACAATCCCACCCCTATTACATCACATTTGAAAATAAAATATACATTGTTTACGAGTACATATTCAAATGGAAAAGAAGATTATGATCTTCGCATATTCTTGTTCAGCTTGTTTCATATCATAATTTCTTGTTTTAGCACATAAGCAAGCAACACCAGAAAATAATTAGAGGGGTTAGTCATTCATGGACTAAATAAGATTAGTATTTATTCTCTCCCATTCACCAATGATTTCCTAGAAACCAACTCTAGCTGTTAGTGTTGAGAAGATTTTCTCCCCCAATCTTCTTTGAGTTTGATCTTCCAAACTCCAAGCATAGACATTCCATTATGTCCATTGGCTTCTTCATATTCCTCTCCTTTATGGCTCTCTCTTCCAAGAGGCCCAAGCACTTAGGCTTCACCATTTACTTCCCATAATTGGTTTTGATGTCTTATAGCTTCTACTAATTTCTCCCCCATTTTGTCACATAATTGACAAGCAGACATCGATTTTCAAGCACTCCCCCATGTTTCTTGCATTTAGTTCTTAACGAAGTTCTGCTCCAACTCATGATTTTCCCCTACAGTTTAATGCACACTTCTCGTGCATGAAGGTTTGTTCTCCCCTGCACAAGCTAAGTTCCAACTTAGCTGATTTCTTCCATGAGTCAAGCTAATGTCCTAGCTTCCCTAAAGTCTTCTCTCCCATTCTCCAAGCTATCTTTTGTAGTGTCATTGACTCATCTCCCCCATGGAGAAAGCTATATTTTCTAGCTTCTCCAGATTCTCTCCCCCATAAACTTAGCTTCCTCTAAGTTTATTTTCCATCAAGTTTGCATCAACCTTCCTCCTTACGCTGTCATGACAAGTGACAGGTGCTAATCAGCACATATTTTGTGCTCCCCCAAGCTCCAAGTATGTGTGCAACCTTAGCCCGATCCCTATCTCCTTAACAATCTGCATGTTAGTGTATTTAACAAAATCCATAGACATGAGATATAAGGCATTCCATTAAATTAGCACACACACTAAATTAAACCATATCATTTCGTTGATAAACAAAAAGATTCATTCAATACATATGGTTTTAAGAGGGGGTGGGGCATCATGGATGCTTAGTTTTAATGCTACAACTATAGTTTTTCCAAAATATAGAGTATGAAAGTCTATCCTAAGCAGAGCCATTCTGAGGAGGTGATGCTAGAATGGAAGGAGATTTTTTCGAGAAAGGTTAACGATTGATTATCTTAATGCAGAGAGTTCTTCGTGGACTCACTGAGCGAATTCTTGCACGAAGTCATCCAGCCTATCTAGATGAACCTCGATTCAAGAGACTCGAGCTTCGATTTTGTTAGATCGAATCAGGGGTTGTGACACAGGTCGTTCAGGTTCACCACTCCCTTGACCTTCAAGTGAATCAACCAGGTAGTTGGTGTCGTTAGACACAGAGGTGTCTACATTTTCTACAACACTTATCTTTCTTCATCAAAACTGTCCAGCACAGAAATCACTTCTGCTTCGGTTCTCAGGGTTTGTCTAGATTGAGACCTGAGAGAATACCGATGGTTGGGTCCAGTCTTAGGGGCAGGGATTTTTCTGAGAGGGGCACTCATAGGAAGTAAGCTCGCAGAGCTTGGTTTGGGGGCATTCTGCACGAACCTAGGTGATCTCCTGAGGGGTTGAGAACTAGACTCAGGTTTCTCACCAGAGGTCGAAGGCCGAGACTTAGTAGTCATCTTTCTGGGCATTGATCGGAAACAGGGGAGAGATGACCAAGGCTTACCCTGTAACACCCCGCCCTTTTCACATTAAATCAGAGTCTATTTTTTTTTTTAAATAAATAAACAAGTGATAAGAGCGGAGTGTCACGATGCGAGTTAAGTTCGGACTTCTCAAGTCCGACCCTTAACTGGCCAAACCCATATGTGCATGGACCAAGTCCATGAAAAACGATTCACATATGGTACTATATAAAACTTACAGAATATTACTTAAACTAACTGCGGATTATAATGGAACATATGACTACTCCATTTTATTAGATAGCAAAGTACATAGTCATTTATCCAAAGTTATCTTAAACTTAAACATTCATTCCAAACCATACCAAACCATAGCAAATATTACTAAGTTATTACATGCCCACATCTAACTAACAAATTACATGTCCATGTAAACTTAAACAAAATATCCATAAATATGGTTTCCTTCGCGATCCTCAACCTTTCCCTTTCCTGTGTCATCCACTAAGGATATAAATAGGGCGTTAGAACAACACGCCCAGTAGGTCTTCCGATTAGGGCTACCACAAGGTTACTATAAAAACATGCATATAACATAATAATACATGATCATCAAAATCTTACAAAAACAATGCTATGTATGTATGCAGATGTAATGAGTCCCACCCATCACAAGTATACATAGCCTCTTCTTGATGGGATTCTTATCATCAAGGTACCTCCACATAGGTTGTTCGGAAGCCCCGACGAAGTGTGGACCCTCAGGTTTCCTCTTGATGGGATTCTCATCATCAAGGTACCACCACATAGGTTTTTCGGTCGCCCGACGGAGTGTGGACCCTCCGGTTACATAACCATCACCCCATGCCATGCATGAGATGGCTATGAATACATGTCATTTGTAAATAAATCTTAACATTCAAATCCACATTGAAACATAATAGTTTAGCATATATCTCATCAAAATTAAGATAAAAACATCAAGTATAAGTGTGGTTACAAAGAGTTAGGAAACCTACACAAAAGTCACTTAGAAATATCCGTTCTTCTTACACCGTCACCCGTTCACGATTTGCGCACCGTTCAAGAAGTCCCGTTACCTTGTTTATATAACAACAAGTCAAGATACTGTCCATTTGATTTCCAATTAAATCTAAGTCCAAAAACCACCTTGTGGGGTTTGGCCATAGACCATGGCCGAACCTCACCGACTTGAATTTGATCACGCTTTTTATTTAACGAACACCTGTAATGCCCCGCCCTTTTCCACCCTTCCGAAAATCAGAGTCTAATTTTTCTTTTATAAATAAGCAAGTGGAAGAGAGCGGGGAGACGTCACTACACGAGCTAAGTCTGGACTTCCAAAGTCCGACCCTTAACTGGCCACCCATGTGTGCATGGAGTAAGACCATGAAAATCGATCCACACATGGAACTAAGTAAATCTTCATTCAAACTTAAATCAAACCATAGCAGTTATTTCCATTATTACATATCCATGAAGTTTATCCAAATAACAATAATTAATAAATCCAATCCAACACCCAAGCGCTTATGCTTGGCTTCCCTCCCGATCCTCGGCCTTTGCATTTTCATTTCCTTTTCCTGCATCATCCTCTAAGGATAGAATTAGGGCGTTAGATCTGTAACACCCCAATTTCTCAATGAAGTGCATAATTACGAAAATGCCCCTGATGTGTTAAATTAATTATTTTGTGATGTTAAGTAAGGAAATGGTGGGGCCCATTGCTCAAATTAAGATCATATGAGCACATTATGAATGTCAAGTTTGATTGGATGAGTAATGTATATCAATTGGGTCAAAAATGGCTAAATGGGTCAAAGGGCCCAAATGGGACCCATCGGGTCTTACTGGATTATTTGACCGTTTTGTGAACTTAAATTAAATAGGGTTAAGCAGATTCGATTGGAAATCAAGTGGACAGAAAATGGGTAGGTCTGATCCACATGTAAAAACCAATTACAAATGACCAAAATACCCATAATTGGGCCATGGAGTCAAAAACGGGTCAAGGAGCCAAAGGGGGACTCAACGGGTCAGGTTGACTTTGTTGACCACAGCCGACTGTGTGGGCCCACAAATGAGTGCAATGGTGAGTTAAATCAGGTTAAGTGGAACTGATTTTATGTAATTAGAATTAAGAATGAGTTGACTCAAATGCATTAAGTGATTGTCAATTAATGAGGTGAGTTGGACATGTGAGTTAGATGAGTTGTGCTGGAAATCAAAGGGGTCTTATAATTCAAGTGAGCCAAGTGGAAGGTGGGGAGTTGCCATGGTCTCACACCCCATCAAGGTTAAGGCTCCACACGTTAATGGCATGGACGGTTTTCCCATGTATGAAATTAATAAAATGGGATAAAAGTCCCATGGGAAGTTGGAGGGTTTCTATCCCATTTGGAAACCCAAGCCTCCAACGTTGGAATGCCAATGGGTGCATTGGTTGGTAGCAAGTGTCCCATTGGTTTAGGCAAGAATTGATGAGGGAGTGGAGGGGTTTTGGGGGCTGAAGTATTAAAGGAATCAAACACCATATTGGCCATTTTTCACCATTGGAAAGCCAAGAATTTCCATCTCTCTCTCCCTATCTCCAATTCGTTTTCTTAAATGGAATAGCAGAGGTGTTTGCACTAGTAGATCAAGCACAAAGAAGCAAAAGAAATGAAGAAACAAAAGGGAAGGAAGTAAAGAACAAAGGCAAGAGAGAAACAAAGGAATTTGGTAAGTATTTCCATTGAATTTTGTTTGATAAGATGGAACAAATGGGGTGTGTATTGGGCTATGGTTTATGGCCGAATACACCAAGGTTTTAACCTTGATTAATAGAGGTTTAAGAATGATAAAAATAACCATTGGGTTCGGCCACCATGGAGGGCCGAACCCCATGTAAAAGATTGGTGGTTTTTCATGTTTTGAAACATGGAAACCATAGAGTTTTATGGACTGTTTTTAGATGATTTAAAGTGTATGTTTCAAAAAGGTTAACATATAAATAAGGAAGTTTGATTTAGACCTAGATGAATGATTAAGAAATTCAAAACCAAAGGTCATAGGGTTCGGCCACCATGGAGGGCCGAACCCCATGCAAATGATGGTTTGGTGTTGAGGTGTTTGAAACATATAAACCATGAAGTTGGTAGATTGTTTTTGGGTTTTATTTAAGATTCAAATGCATGCTTTAGAAAGGGTTATAAACATGGATCTGAATGACAAAAGGGCTGAAGTTAGCATGGTCTAAAACAGTGGATTAAAACTGGTGAAATGGACCATGGGGATCGGCCATCTTGGATGGCCGAATCCCATGAAATATTATGGTCTTTTGGGACAAGTAGATGAACTTATTTGGATGGTTTCTAAGAGGTATAAATGCAGCAATATGATACTGATATTGTATCTTTGAATAACACCTAAAACATGTTTGAAAGACCAAAACATGGACATAGGGTTCGGCCACCTTGGATGGCCGAACCCCATGTAAGTAATTGATGTGATTTGGTGAAGTTTAATTTACTGTTTTGGTGGATGTTTATGCGGCTGAACCATGTGTAATTCATGGTTGAGTTAGCATGATTAAACCATGAATAATCATGGGAAGTTGAGGGATCAATCAGATCAAGAGAACCATTGGGTTCGGCCATGTGCAAGGCCGAACCCCATGGAGCTATTTTTGGGATGAATGGACCAAGTTTATGGGTTATCTTATGTGTGTTAAATGGAAATAAGCTTGCTGATTTTGGTTGGTCAATAGAGGGCTGGATCATGTAGCAATCAAAACCAAAATATTATGCATGGATGTTGGAATTATGGAACCAAGGGAACCATACATATGGCCGAACCCCATGGACCATTTTATTTGATTGAAAGTTGCTAAGTTGGTTTAGATATGGTTAAACTAAAAAGGTTAGCCTAAATGGCATAAAAGTAATTATTGATGGAATGATCAATGATGGAAATGATCATAGGGTTGGATGTACGGACACGAACCCTACCAAGTTATATTAGGTAATAAAAGGCATTTTGGTATTGATCAAAAGAAAGGGAGGTCAAATCTAAAGTGGGTAAGGTTCGGCCACGGGTATGGCCGAACCCCACAAGATGTTTTTGGGTCTTATATGTGAATGGATATTTAAATGATAGTATGATTTATTTATTGTTACATCACAAGGTGACGAGAGTTGAACGACGTGCGAGTCGTGATCGAGTGACGCTAAAGAAAGATCAAGTACTGAAGTGAATCTTCTGTAGGTTTCCTACCTACTTGTAACCACAGTTTTACCCTAGTTTTCTTTATGAGACTCTTGTTTATTTTTATGTGGTTTCGAATGATATGTTATGCATTTACAAATGGCATACAAAGCATTGACATCTCATGCATGGACATGGGATGATGACTGAGGTTCTACAGTGTAGCA
Organism: Chimonanthus praecox; assembly: GCA_022113865.1. Taxonomy (NCBI): domain Eukaryota; kingdom Viridiplantae; phylum Streptophyta; class Magnoliopsida; order Laurales; family Calycanthaceae; genus Chimonanthus; species Chimonanthus praecox. The sequence continues at coordinate 40,808,769 of CM039086.1, read as the reverse complement.
ATTATGAGTTACGTCCTCCTTAGGCGATGAGAGTCCCGCCAGGAGGAGTAACATGATGATCATAATCACAATGGTCTCCTTAGGCGATCAAAGTCCCGCCAGGAAGACTAATTCGTGATATGAATCAAGTCAATGATGAAGAGATGGAAGTGTATTGTGATTTACCTTGACCGTGCGAGGCACGTCAAGTGATGGCTATGAATGTACATGATGGGAGAGACTCATTGCATGTGCATACTTCATAGCATTGTTTTACCTGTTTTTATTAATCATGTACTATGCTATATATGCATGTTTTATATGCTAATCATGTGGTAGCCCTGATCGGGAACCTATTGGGCGCGTTGATCTAACGCCCTAATTCTATCCTCAGAGGAGAATGCAGGTACAAGGAAAGGGAAAGAAAAGGTCGATGACCGGGAGGGGAGCCAAGCCTAAGCGCTTGAATGTTGAACTGGACTTCTTTATTACTGTCATTTGAAATATATTTTGTTGGACATGTAATAAGTTAATACTTGCTATGGTTTGATTATATTATTAACTATGGATGGTTGTTTACCTTAATTATCAATTGAGACTGTTACTTGCTATCTAGTCTTTCTATTCCGCAAATAGTCTAGTTTATTCCGCAAGTTGTTGATAGTTCCATGTGTGATTTATTATCATGGTCTAGTCCATGTACACATGGGTGGCCAGTCAAGGTTCAGACTTGAGTAATCTGAACTTAACTCGCGTCGTGACGCCGCCCGCTCTCTTTCGATGTTTTATTATTATTTAAAAAAAAATTAGACTCTGATATTTCTCGTAGAGGGCGGGGCGTTACAGTTGGTATCAGAGCGAAACGGGAAGTTGAATCATCGAAGTAAGATTAAGACGGTTTCATGTCTCACTGACGAATAAGAATCTTAACTGACCGACTCTTCGGAGTCCGCTGCCTGGGGGCCGGATTAATTTACTTCGAGTGACTCAGATTGAACAATCAATCTGAAAACGACAATGAAAGATAGCAAAGTAAAGTACAGTCATCATAATTGGACATATCAAACATAGCAAAGTAGGATACATTCTCCTGAAATCCCCACTGAGAAACAAACAACAGGAAATTAGAGATTTCCCCAGAAACAAAAGAACACAAAGAGTGATGATTTGGTAATTTTCCCAAACAAAGTACATGATATTATACATGATCAGATTCCCCTAAAAACCAAGAGTGGTTTATATAGAAATGTTGTTGAATATTCTTGTGTTCTACTGATGTGATACAGATATGTCGAGTAACGTGGAGTACTCGGAGTGGTACAGTGGAACTCCTAACAATCCCATAGATGTGGTGTCTGCTTCTAACAACACCAACGTGGAAGCTAATGTGGACCTTCAGGAGGGACCTCCTGAGAAGGAAGGGGAGGATCTAGGATTCTTCCATGAGGATCCTATGGAAGATTTTCTTATTATATTGGAATCGCTTGGGGAGATAGATCCCTACGATACTTGTGAGTTGTGTAATCAGGACGACCACAATTGTAGGTATTGTCCTCATCCTTTAGGAGTTGTCTGTCCGGTTTGTGGACTGCACGGGCATGGAGAGGCGAGGACTAATTGTCCTTATATTGGAGGACCTGGATTAATACCCTGCACAACATGTGAAGTATTGGGGCACACGGCGATGACGTGTCCTGATAACCGTTTCAAGTTCACTGATGATGCGAAATCTTCTACGGAAGACTAGGATAGGAAGTAATATGAAGGGTATTAAAAAGAGGGTTATTTTGTAAGGGTGCATATTTCTTTTATATATATAGGGTTTTGTTTCGTCCTACCCACCTTTGTACAAAGATGAAGTTTGAATTTATATAAAATATGTGATTTTATGATTTTATAAGGATTCATGACATGTAATGCATATTGTTAATGGAAACTAAGTCTATGATGTTTCCATGAATTAGGAATAAATGGCGCCACAGAAAAAGGTGGTAAAGGATCCGAAGGGAAAAGAAAAAGTTTAACAAATCGGATTAGGTGAGGGGACATCAGAAAAAAGGACCCATCAGGATGGTAGAAAGAAAGATGACGTGTTCATTATCACACCACAAGGGAAGGTGGTACCCCAACGCAAGAAGGTGGTACATGAGAAGGTGCCATCGGAACTTGAAAGAGAGCGGTCCGTTCATGACGAAGAGAGATCTGTTCATGAACGATCTCGCAATGAGGAAGAGTCTCACCATTCTCGGCGGGAAGAGGAGGAGAGTGACCCTACGTATCAACAGGACGAGGAGGAGGAATATGACTCGTCATATCTACGAGAGGAGGAGGAGAACAACAACCTTACCGTACCCTATGTACCTCCTGAACTGCACAGCTTGGTGCAATCTGTGGTTACGTCTGTCCTCCAACAACATATGAATGGAGGGGAAGCATGAGTGAAAATAATGACCATAACATGGTCAGAGATTTTCAAAAACAGCGCCCACCTTACTTCAAGGGCAGAGAAGGGCCTGTCGGAGCCGAGAACTGGTTGGAGAAGATTTCTCACATACTGACTCTTTTGAATATCAAGAGTCATACTCACAAAATTCTATTGGCCACGTCACAACTGATAGATGACGCTGCCAAATGGTGGAAAGTAGTGGAGAAACAGCGGGCACTTGTGCCAAGAAGAGAAAGAATTGCTATGACATGGGAGCAATTCTCAGTGACATTCTTAGAGTGCTATTTTCCAGAGGAAGAGAGGGAACGACATATTCAGGCCTTTATGACATTAGTGCAAGGCTCAATGACGGTGGCTGAGTATCACCAAGAATTCCTCATCCTGTCGATCTATGCATTTTATGTTGTGGACACGGAATATCGGAAGGCTCGCAAGTTCGAGCGTGGGTTACGGCCAAACATTAGGGCCAGGGTAACCGTGTTCAAAGCAGCCACGCTGGCGGAAGTGGTCGGCAGGGCTACAATTGTGGAACAGGAAATGGCGAAATTTGCAAGAGTGGACAACCGCCGAGCTCCGAGTGGGAGGGGTGCGTATCAACCCAACAAGAAGTTCAGATCGAACTTCAGCAGACCCTCGCCGTTTGTTGGATCTAGTGGGGGCTTTCGCCCCAACCAGCCCACTCAATCTGTAGCAGTCACTCAAGCATCTCGAGGAGTGAATACCTGCTTTCACTGTGACCAACCAAGTCACTACAAAAAGGACTGCCCAAAGCTCAACAGGCTATCATATTCCAGAGGATCATTTCGTCCGCCAGCTAGACCAGTAAACTCCAGAGGAGGCAGAATGCAAAGTCGGGGAGGTCGAGGATCTAACCCTGCTGGAGCTGGGCGATTATTTACTCTAACTTCTCCGGAAGAAGAGGGCCATGCTGTGATACAAGGTATGGCGGTAGTGAGTAGTTCTTATGCATATGCACTATTTGATTCTAGAGCATCACATTCCTTCATAGCTGCATCATTTATTACTGCCACCGGTACATTAGTTCAAAGATTAGCCACAGCACTTACTATTGTATCCCCTGTCGGAGACTCGGCTGTAACGCCCCGCCCTTTCCGAGAATTTCAGAGTCTAATTTTTTTTTTTAATAAACATCGGAAAAGAGCGGGCGGCGTCACGACGTGAGTTAAGTTCAGACTACCCAAGTCTGAACCTTAACTGGCCACCCATGTGTACATGGAATAGACCATGATAGTGAATCACACATGGAACTATCATCAACATGCGGAATAATCTAGATTAATTGCGGAATAGAAAGACGAGATAGCAAGTAACAGTCCTAAACATTATTTATCATAGATCAACCATCCAAATGTTATCAACCTAATCAAACCATAGCAAGTAGTGAATTATTACATGTAACGCCCCGCCCTTTCCGAGAATTTCAGAGTCTAATTTTTTTTTTTTTTAAATAAACATCGGAAGAGAGCGGCGGCGTCACGACGCGAGTTAAGTTCAGACTACCCAAGTCTGAACCTTAACTGGCCACCCATGTGTACATGGAATAGACCATGATAGTGAATCACACATGGAACTAACATCAACATGCTGAATAATCTAGATAATTGCGGAATAGAAAGACGAAATAGCAAGTAACAGTCTTAAATATTAAATAACATAGATCAACCATCCACATGTTATTATCCTAATCAAACCATAGCAAATAACTAATTATTACATGTCCAACAATAGTATTCAAATGACAGTAATATGACGTAATCCAAAATCATTAAAGCACTTAGGCTCAGCTCCCCTCCCGGTCAATGACCTTTCCTTTCCCCTTGCTTGTACCTGCAATCTCCTCTGAGGATAGAATTAGGGCGTTAGATCAACGCGCCCAGTAGGTTCCCGAATCAGGGCTACCACATGTTAGCATATAAAACATGCATATACATATCATAATACATGATCATCAAAATAGGTAAAAACAATGCTATGAAATATGCACATGCAATGAGCATCCCCCATCATGTACTTTCATAGCCATCACTTGACGTGCCTTGTACCAACATGGTAAATTACAACACACCTTCATCTCTTCTATGAGCGATGTACATGTAATGAGCAACCCCCATCATGTACCATCGTAGCCATCACTTGAGGTGCCTTGCATAGACAAGGTAAATTACAACAACATTCATCTCTTCTATACAATATGTACATGCAATGGGCAACCCCCACAATGTACAATCGTAGCCATCACTGTAGAACTTCATTCATTATCCCATGACTATGCATGAGATGGCAATGCCTGTATGCCATTTGTTAATGCATAATATATCATTTGAAACACATATATTAAAACAAGAGTATCATAAGAAAACTGGGTAAAAACCGTGGTTACAAGTAGGTAGGAAACCTACTGAAGAATCACTTCAGCGTTCGTTGTTTCTTAGGCTTTAACCGGTCACGACTCGTTCGTCGTTCAACTTTCGGTACCTTATTATGCAACAATAAGTAAATCATAATCTTATTTACATGCCCATTCACATATGAGACCTAAAACATCTTATAAGTACTTTTGATCAATCTCTTCATTTGGCTTGTATTCACAGATTTGCCATTGCCACCAATACCTTGATTAAATTCTACAACCTTAACCGTAACCTTAACATGGTTCAGTCATGTTTTGGACGACCAAAACAGCAAACATGATTCCATTTTTAATCACACATACATCCATAAAATGGCCCATGAAAACAGTCCATGGGGTTCGGCCATACTCATGGCCGAACCCTTATGGTTCTTTGCTCAATGATGTCCTTTGTTTAAATACTAATTGGCTCTACCCCTTAGCCATATTAAGCCCATGATTTAGCCATCCCATGGCCAACCCAAAATCAGTAACCTTATTACATAAAAACCTCCCAAAAACAGTCCACAAAGGTCTATGGTTTCCATGTTTTCCAACATGAAAACCAACCCTCTTTTACATGGGGTTCGGCCCTCCATATTGGCCGAACCCAATGGTCATTCTTACTCTATTTAACCTCCAATAATCATGTATAAACAGTATATTAATATCAGGTTTTAACTCTCAAAGAAACCATCCAAAACAGTCCATAAAAAGTCTATGGTTTACATGTTTTTCCAACATGAAACCAACATTCTTTTACATGGGGTTCGGCCCTCCATGGTGGCCGAACCCAATGGCTATGTTTACTATTTTTAAACCTCAGATAAACATGTATAAACAGTATATTAACATCAGGTTTTAACTTTAAAAGAAAGCATCCAAAAAACAACATCATATCATGGTCCATCTTTTCCAATTTTAATCTACTGATTTAGACTACATAACTTCAGCCTTTTCTGATATCCAAACCCATGTTTTAACTCTCTTTAAACATGCATTTTAAATCTATTACAACCATCTAACATCAGTCCTAACTTATATGGTTTTAACTTCTAAAAAATATCAAAAACAACCATTTGTTTCCATGGGGTTCGGCCATGCTAAGTGGCCGAACCCAATGGTCCATTTCCATCTTTTAATCCACTGATTTTAGACCATATAAACTTCAGTCCCTATGTCATTCAGATCCATGTTTTTAACCATTCTAAAACATGTATTTAAATCTAAAATCAAAACCCAAAAACAGTCCACAAAATCCATGGTTTTCATGTTTCAAAACATGAAAACCAAGCCATCTCTTACATGGGGTTCGGCCCTTCATGGTGGCCGAACCCAATGGTTATTTTTACCATTTTAAATCCTCCACTAATCAAGGTTAAAACCTTGGTGTATTCAGCCATAACCATGGCCAATACACACCCCATTTGCTCCATGTTATTATACCAAAATAACAAATAAATACTTACCAAACTTCCAATCTTTCTCTTTGCCTTTGGTCCTTGGTTTCTCCCTTTTATTTCTTCCTTTCTTTTGCTGTTTTGTGCTTGATCTACTGGTGCAAACACCTCTGCTATTCCAGCTAGGAAAAACGAATTTGAGAGACGGAGAGAGAGAGAGATGGAAATTCTTGGATTTCCAATGTGAAAAATGGCCAACCTTGTGTGCTTATTGTTTTGTAGTTCAGCCCCCAAAACTCCTCCACTCCCTCATAACTTCTTGCACAAACCAATGGGTATTGGGTGCCATCCAAGGCACCCCTTGGCAGCGGACTCCGAAGAGTCGGTCAGTTGGAATTCTTATCCGTCAGTGAGACATGAAACCGTCTTAATCTTACTTCGATGATTCAACTTCCCGTTTCGCTCTGATACCAACTGTAACGCCCCGCTCTCTTCGAGAATTTCAGAGTCTAAATTTTTTTTTACAATAGTCAACTCGACCCGTTGGGTCCACTTTTAGCTCCTTGACCCGTTTTGACAACATGACCCATTTATGGTATTTTGGTCATTTCTAATTGGTTTTTACATATGGATCAAGCCTACCCATTTTTCCTCCACTTGATTTCCAATCAAATAGGCTTAACCCCATTTAATTTAAAATCACAAAACGGTCAAATAACCCAGCAAGACCCGATGGGCCCCATTTGGGCCCTTTGACCCATTTAGCCATTTTTGACCCAAATGATGAAAATTACCCAACCAATCAAACTTAACATTCATAATGTGCTCATATGATTTTATTTTGAGCAATGGGCCCCACTATTTCCTTACTTAACATCACAAAATAATTAATTTAACAACTCAGGGGCATTTTGGTAATTTTCCACTTCATTGAGAAATTGGGGTGTTACAGTCCATAAAAAGTCTATGGTTTACATGTTTTTCCAACATGAAACCAACATTCTTTTACATGGGGTTCGGCCCTCCATGGTGGCCGAACCCAATGGCTATGTTTACTGTTTTTAAACCTCAGATAAACATGTATAAACAGTATATTAACATCAGGTTTTAACTTTAAAAGAAAGCATCCAAAAAACAACATCATATCATGGTCCATCTTTTCCAATTTTAATCTACTGATTTAGACTACATAACTTCAGCCTTTTCTGATATCCAAACCCATGTTTTAACTCTCTTTAAACATGCATTTTAAATCTATTACAACCATCTAACATCAGTCCTAACTTATATGGTTTTAACTTCTAAAAAATATCAAAAACAACCATTTGTTTCCATGGGGTTCGGCCATGCTAAGTGGCCGAACCCAATAGTCCATTTCCATCTTTTAATCCACTGATTTTAGACCATATAAACTTCAGTTCCTATGTCATTCAGATCCATGTTTTTAACCATTCTAAAACATGTATTTAAATCTAAAATCAAAACCCAAAAACAGTCCACAAAATCCATGGTTTTCATGTTTCAAAACATGAAAACCAAGCCATCTCTTACATGGGGTTCGGCCCTTCATGGTGGCCGAACCCAATGGTTATCTTTACCATTTTAAATCCTCCACTAATCAAGGTTAAAACCTTGGTGTATTCGGCCATAACCATGGCCAATACACACCCCATTTGCTCCATGTTATTATACCAAAATAACAAATAAATACTTACCAAACTTCCAATCTTTCTCTTTGCCTTTGGTCCTTGGTTTCTCCCTTTTATTTCTTCCTTTCTTTTGCTGTTTTGTGCTTGATCTACTGGTGCAAGCACCTCTGCTATTCCAGTTAGGAAAAACGAATTTGAGAGACGGAGAGAGAGAGAGATGGAAATTCTTGGATTTCCAATGTGAAAAATGGCCAACCTTGTGTGCTTATTGTTTTGTAGTTCAGCCCCCAAAACTCCTCCACTCCCTCATAACTTCTTGCACAAACCAATGGGTATTGGGTGCCATCCAAGGCACCCCTTGGCAGCGGACTCCGAAGAGTCGGTCAGTTGGAATTCTTATCCGTCAGTGAGACATGAAACCGTCTTAATCTTACTTCGATGATTCAACTTCCCGTTTCGCTCTGATACCAACTGTAACGCCCCGCTCTCTTCGAGAATTTCAGAGTCTAAATTTTTTTTTACAATAGTCAACTCGACCCGTTGGGTCCACTTTTAGCTCCTTGACCCGTTTTGACAACATGACCCATTTATGGTATTTTGGTCATTTCTAATTGGTTTTTACATATGGATCAAGCCTACCCATTTTTCCTCCACTTGATTTCCAATCAAATAGGCTTAACCCCATTTAATTTAAAATCACAAAACGGTCAAATAACCCAGCAAGACCCGATGGGCCCCATTTGGGCCCTTTGACCCATTTAGCCATTTTTGACCCAAATGATGAAAATTACCCAACCAATCAAACTTAACATTCATAATGTGCTCATATGATTTTATTTTGAGCAATGGGCCCCACTATTTCCTTACTTAACATCGCAAAATAATTAATTTAACAACTCAGGGGCATTTTGGTAATTTTCCACTTCATTGAGAAATTGGGGTGTTACAGTCCATAAAAAGTCTATGGTTTACATGTTTTTCCAACATGAAACCAACATTCTTTTACATGGGGTTCGGCCCTCCATGGTGGCCGAACCCAATGGCTATGTTTACTGTTTTTAAACCTCAGATAAACATGTATAAACAGTATATTAACATCAGGTTTTAACTTTAAAAGAAAGCATCCAAAAACCAACATCATATCATGGTCCATCTTTTCCAATTTTAATCTACTGATTTAGACTACATAACTTCAGCCTTTTCTGATATCCAAACCCATGTTTTAACTCTCTTTAAACATGCATTTTAAATCTATTACAACCATCTAACATCAGTCCTAACTTATATGGTTTTAACTTCTAAAAAATATCAAAAACAACCATTTGTTTCCATGGGGTTCGGCCATGCTAAGTGGCCGAACCCAATGGTCCATTTCCATCTTTTAATCCACTGATTTTAGACCATATAAACTTCAGTTCCTATGTCATTCAGATCCATGTTTTTAACCATTCTAAAACATGTATTTAAATCTAAAATCAAAACCCAAAAACAGTCCACAAAATCCATGGTTTTCATGTTTCAAAACATGAAAACCAAGCCATCTCTTACATGGGGTTCGGCCCTTCATGGTGGCCGAACCCAATGGTTATTTTTACCATTTTAAATCCTCCACTAATCAAGGTTAAAACCTTGGTGTATTCGGCCATAACCATGGCCAATACACACCCATTTGCTCCATGTTATTATACCAAAATAACAAATAAATACTTACCAAACTTCCAATCTTTCTCTTTGCCTTTGGTCCTTGGTTTCTCCCTTTTATTTCTTCCTTTCTTTTGCTGTTTTGTGCTTGATCTACTGGTGCAAACACCTCTGCTATTCCAGCTAGGAAAAACGAATTTGAGAGACGGAGAGAGAGAGAGATGGAAATTCTTGGATTTTCAATGTGAAAAATGGCCAACCTTGTGCTTATTGTTTTGTAGTTCAGCCCCCAAAACTCCTCACTCCCTCATAACTTCTTGCACAAACCAATGGGTATTGGGTGCCATCCAAGGCACCCCTTGGCAGCGGACTCGAAGAGTCGGTCAGTTGGAATTCTTATCCGTCAGTGAGACATGAAACCGTCTTAATCTTACTTCGATGATTCAACTTCCCGTTTCGCTCTGATACCAACTGTAACGCCCCGCTCTCTTCGAGAATTTCAGAGTCTAAATTTTTTTTTACAATAGTCAACTCGACCCGTTGGGTCCACTTTTAGCTCCTTGACCCGTTTTTGACAACATGACCCATTTATGTATTTTGGTCATTTCTAATTGTTTTTACATATGGATCAAGCCTACCCAATTTTTCTCCACTTGATTTCCAATCAAATAGGCTTAACCCCATTTAATTTAAAATCACAAAATGGTCAAATAACCCAGCAAGACCCGATGGGCCCCATTTGGGCCCTTTGACCCATTTAGCCATTTTGACCCAAAATGATGAAAATTACCCACCAATCAAACTTAACATTCATAATGTGCTCATATGATTTTATTTTGAGCAATGGGCCCCACTATTTCCTTACTTAACATCACAAAATAATTAATTTAACAACTCAGGGGCATTTTGGTAATTTTCCACTTCATTGAGAAATTGGGGTGTTACATTACATGTCCCACAAAAGTATTCAAAAGACCTTCATTCAAGCACTTAGGCTTGGCTCCCCTCATTCAAGCACTTAGGCTTGGCTCCCCTCCCGGTCAACGACCTTTCCTTTCCCTTTGCTTGTACCTGCAATCTCCTCTGAGGATAGAATTAGGGCGTTAGATCAACGCGCCCAGTAGGTTCCCGAAACAGGGCTACCACATGTTAGCATATAAAACATGCATATACATATCATAATATATAATCATCAAAACAGGTAAAACAATGCTATGTTGTATGCACATGCAATGAGCCTCCCCCATCATGTACATCCATAGCCGTCACTTGTCGTGCCATGCACCGACAAGATAAATCACAATACAACTTCCATCTCTTCATCACTGACTGATTCATATCACGTATTAGTCCTCCTGGCGGGACTCTCTTCGCCTAAGGAGACCATTGTGACTATGATCATCATGTTACTCTTCCTGGCGAAACTCTCATCGCCTAAGAAGGACGTAACCCATAATTGTAACACTGTAGAACCTCATTCATCATCCCATGACCATGCATGAGATGCCAATGCCTGTATGCCATTTGTTAATGCATAATATATCATTTGAAACACATATATTAAAACAAGAGTATCATAAGAAAACTGGTTAAAAACCGTGGTTACAAGTAGGTAGGAAACCTACTGAAGAATCAGTTCAGTAACTGATCTTTCTTTCACGTCACCCGGTCACGGCTCGCACGTCATTCGACTTCCAGTACCTTATCCATATATCAATCAGCAAGTCATAACATCATTTACTTATTTAATCACATCTACGACCAATCCACAGCATGTGGGGTTCGACCATTCCCATGGCCGAACATCATCAACTTAGCATTTGTCATTCTATGGGGTTTGGCCCTATACTTGGCCGACCAAAATCAGTAAGCAATCACTTAAAATTTCCAACATTGGTATGGTTTATCTCTCACTAAACCATACCAATTTATCAAACACTTTTATGGGGTTCGGCCATCCAAGATGGCCGAACCCTATGCCCATGTTTTGGACCCTTTTTAACGTATATCATATGTCCACTGAATCATATAAAAATCAGTATAATATTGTAGGGTTTTTACACTTCAAAACCATCCAATTATCCAAACAAGATCATGGGGTTCGGCCATGTAAGGTGGCCGAAACCCAAGGATCTATTTTATCAATTTGTATCACCTTTGCCCAAGGTTTAGACCCTTAATGCATTTGGCTATTCCAATGCCGAATTATGCCATCCAAAACCAAGATTAAACATCCTTTATCTTGTATCTTAGATCATACAAAACAGTCCATGATTTTACAAAACCATCACTTTAAACAAATAAATTTCATGGGGTTCGGCCACCCAAAGTGGCTGAACCCTATGGTCCATATTTTCCATCTTTTAGACCATTGATTTAAACCATGTTAACTTTAGCCTTCTTGTCATTCAGACCCATGTTTATAATCCTTTCTATATCATGCATTTGAATCTTTAAGTACAACCCAAAACAGTCCACAAAATCCATGGTTTTCATGTTTCAAAACATGAAAACCAAGACATCTCTTTACATGGGGTTCGGCCCTCTATGGTGGCCGAACCCAATGGTCATCTTAATCATTTCTAAACCTCCATTTAATCAAGGTTAATCATTGGTGTAATCGGCCATGATCATGGCCCAATCCACACCCTACTTGTTCCATGTTTTTCAACAAAACTCAATGAAAAACTTACCAATTTTCCCAAGCCTTTCTTCTTGACTTTGATCCTTGGTTTCTCCCTTATATTTCTTCTTTCTTTCCTTAATTCCTTGCTGGTTTATACTTGACTAACTGGTGCCAAAAACCTCTGTTGTTCAGCCAAGAAAACGAATTGGAGAGAGGGAGAGAGAGATGGGAATTCTTGGATTCCTTTGTGTGAAAAACGGCCAAGTATGGTAATGTTTTTATTTTATAGTTTCAGCCCCCAACTCCCATTCATCCTCCTCATTAACCTTGCTAAAAACGAGTGGATGTTGGGTGTCAACCAAGACACCTCTTGGTGCCAAACGTTGCACCCCTTGGTGCCAAACATTGTATCTTTTGAGAATGAATCATTGCAACCCTTCATGAAGAGGTGCCGCCAACCTTGGTGTCTTTTGGCTTTGCCAAAGCACCCCTTCACATTCAACGCTGTGATGAGTTTGATCAGGTCGAGTGAGATTACAACTCGTTTCTACCTCCTCTTGACTCACTTAACTCATGATATTTTTATTCTAAACCAACTCATCCAACTTATCATCTTTAATGCACCAAGTTTGAGTCAACTCATTTCTTAAATCTAACTCATTTCAAATCACCCTAACTCAAGCTGAATTAACTCAAACTTGAGTTCAATTGAGGGCCCATACGGTCATCCGTGGTCAAACTGGTCAACCCGACCCATTGGGTCCCCCTTTAGCTCCTTGACCCGTTTTTGGACTCCATGACCCGATTATGGTATTTTGGTCATTTGTAAATGGTTTTCTCATATGGATCAAGCCTACCCATTTCTTCTCTACTTGATTTCCAATTAAATAGGCTTAACCCTATTTAATTTAAGCTTACATAATGGTCAAATCATCCATTTTGACCCATTGGGTCTAATTGGGCCCTTTGACCCATTTAGCCATTTCCAACCCAATTGATGTACATAACCCATCCAAATCAACTTGATATATATATAATGTGCTCATATGACCTTATTTTGAGCAATCGGCCCCAACATTTCTTATTTTGACATCACAAAATAATTAATTTAATAACTCAGGGGCATTTTCGTAATTTTCCATTTTATTGAAAAATTGGGGTGTTACATCGGCACTAGGACTTATATGCACGGCGGTTAACACTGAATTAGCTGGACTCAGATTTGAGTTCAATTATCTAGTGCTTGACATGTCTGAGTATGATATAATATTCGGCATGGATTGGTTAGCTAAGTTTCATGCCAACATGGACTGTTATCGCCGAAGAGTGACATTTATGTCACCCGAGGGCAAGTAATATGTAGTCCGTTCAGATAAACAAAGTGGATTGCAGGAAGGGTTAAACCACGTGGTATTGAATAATATCACCATAAATAAAACTCTAGTTACTGAAGTTCTGGCAATTCTACAGGAATTTGCGGATGTATTTCCAAAGGAACTCCCTGGTTTACCGCCTATGAGGGAGATTTACTTCGAGATCAAGTTGTACCCTGGCACAACACCAGTGTCGTTACCACACTATCGGATGGCACCAGCAGAGATGTCGGAGCTAAAGAAGCAGATTGATGAACTGCTTAGGGTGGGTTGCATCCGGAACCGTACCTCATCATGGGGAGCACCAGTGCTGTTTGTGAAGAAGAAGGATGGTTCACTTCGGATGTACGTGGACTACCGGAAGCTGAATCAGCTAACAGTCCGGAACAAGTACCCTCTACCCAGGATCAATGATTTATTCGATCAATTGAAGGGTTCCAGCCATTTTTCAAAGATTGATTTGATGTCTGGTTATCACCAAATACGGGTTAGGGAGGAAGATATAGAGAAAATGGCCTTCCGAACGCTGTATGGACTATACGAGTTTGTAGTCATGCCATTTGGACTCACAAATGCGCCGGCGGTGTTCATGGATTTTATGAACAGAATTTTCCGTCTCTATTTGGATCAATTTGTAATTGTATTCATTGATGATATTCTGATATATTCCAAGAGTCAGGAAGAACATGCAGAGCATCTACGGATAGTTTTGAATTCTTTGAGGTAGAATAAACTGTATGCCAAGGCCAATAAATGTGAATTCTGGCTATCTCAAGTGAATTTCTTAGGGCATGTTATATCTGAGGAAGGAATAGCCGTGGATCCGGCTAAGGTGGCAGCAGTGAAAGATTGGAAAGCACCCAAGAATGTAACTGAAATTCGTAGTTTCTTGGGATTGGCGGGTTATTATCGGAAATTTATCATGGATTTTTCCAAAATAGCGTCTCCGTTGACTCGACTCACTCAGAAAGGAGTCAAGTATGAATGGACAGATCAGTGTAACAGGAGATTTGAAACACTAAAAGAGAAACTTACAAGAGCTCCTGTTTTAATTTTGCCAGAAAGGGGCAAAGGTTATGAAGTACAATGCGATGCTTCAGGAGAAGGACTAGGGTGTTCACTCATGCAAGATCATCGTGTGGTGGCATATGGGTCAAGACAGTTAAAAATACACGAACGTCTTTATCCTACGCATGATCTGGAGCTAGCTGCAGTGGTCTTCGCACTCAAGAGTTGGAGACACTACCTCTACGGCGAGAAATTTGAGGTATTTTCTGATCATAAGAGCTTAAAATATCTTTTTGATCAGAAGGAGCTCAACCTCAGGCAGCGAAGATGGATGGAGTATCTGGCGGATTATGAGTTTGCGCTTAGATACCATCCAGGCAAGGCAAATAGGGTAGCGGATGCCCTCAACCGTATACCACATGCATCCGTGGCATGTTTGATCAGATCGGAATGGGAGATGTTGAATACCATCCGAGAGTTTAAACTCTATTACAACAACCATGGGACCATATACAATTTGGTCATACAATCTAACATGGTCACTAGGATTGAACAAGAACAAAGGACAGACCCGGAAGTGGAGGACGTATTGGCCAAGATGTCTACTGGCACCGTTGTACCGGAATGGGAATTACGGCCAGGACAAGGTCTTTTATTCCGGGGAAGAACATATGTGCCAAAGAGTTGCAGGAAAGAGCTACTGATTGAGGTACATCAGTCCAAGTTTTCTATCCATCCGGGCAGCACCAAAATGTACCATGATTAAAAATGGCATTATTGGTGGCATGGACTAAAAAGGGATGTGGAGGAATTCATGGCACATTGTCTAACTTGTCAGCAAGTTAAGACTGAACACCAAAAGCCACCAGGGTTACTCAAACCCTTAGCAGTGCCAGAATGGAAATGGGAACACATTTCCATGGACTTTGTATCGGGGTTGCCAAGGTCTTCAAAGGGCAATGACGCCATATGGGTCGTAGTCGACCGACTGACTAAGTCCGCACATTTCATTCCCATTAAGATGACAGATTCATCTGAAACGTTGGTTCGGCGGTATATTAAAGAGATCATTCGGCTACATGGAATTCCCCGAACGATAGTATCGGACAGAGATGGCCATTTTACCGGCAGAGTATGGCAAAGCATGAAGTCAGCCATGGGGATAGACTTATTGACTAGCACCGCATTCCATCCACAGGACTGATGGACAGTCTGAAAGGACAATACAGACCTTGGAAGACATGCTGAGAGCATGTATGTTAGATTTCAAGGGTGGATGGGAGGACCACTTACCAA
This sequence comes from Chimonanthus praecox, assembly GCA_022113865.1. Lineage (NCBI taxonomy): Eukaryota > Viridiplantae > Streptophyta > Magnoliopsida > Laurales > Calycanthaceae > Chimonanthus > Chimonanthus praecox. The sequence continues at coordinate 40,792,941 of CM039086.1, read as the reverse complement.
TGGTGGAGTTCTCGTATAATAACAGCTATCAGGCAAGCCTTCAGATGGCTCCATACGAGGCCTTATATGGTAGACCGTGTAGGTCACCGATATGTTGGACAGAGGCAGGAGAGCCTGCATTGATTGGACCGGAACTAGTCGCAGAGACTACCGCACAAATTAAGTTGATACGTCAACACTTATTGACTGCACAGAGTCGGCAAAAGAGCTATGCTGATAAAAGGAGACGGTTTCTGGAATTTGAAGTGGGAGACATGGTATTTTTAAAGGTCTCGCCACGGAAAGGACACATGAGGTTTGGCAAGAAAGGAAAACTGTCACCAAGATTTGTGGGACCATTTTCCATCATGAGAAGAGTGGGGGAGGTGGCTTATCAGATAGCACTCCCATCACAATTAGCAGCTCTACACGATGTATTTCACGCGTCGATGCTAAGGAAATACAATCCGGATCCGTCCCATGTTTTGAATATTCAGGATATTGAAGTGCAAAGCGACGTGACGTACGTCGAGAAGCCGGTCAGGATAGTGGAGACTGAACAAAGGGTGTTACGAAACAGAGCGATTCAGTTCGTAAAAGTGGTATGGGACCGTCATGGCGATGAAGAGAGGCCACACGGGAACTTGAATCGGAGATGAGAACAGCTCACCCCGAATTATTTATGTAATTATTTTGAGAACCCTACTTCGCTCGATTTTCGGGACGAAAATTTTAAAAAGAAGGTTATATTGTAACACTCCAATTTCTCAATGAAGTGAATAATTACGAAAATGCCCCTGATGTGTTAAATTAATTATTTTGTGATGTTAAGTAAGGAAATGGTGGGGGCCATTGCTCAAATTAAGATCATATGAGCACATTATGAATGTCAAGTTTGATTGGATGAGTAATGTATATCAATTGGGTCAAAAATGGCTAAATGGGTCAAAGGGCCCAAATGGGACCCATCGGGTCTTACTGGATTATTTGACCGTTTTGTGAACTTAAATTAAATAGGGTTAAGCTGATTCGATTGGAAATCAAGTGGAGAGAAAATGGGTAGGTCTGATCCACATGTAAAAACCAATTACAAATGACCAAAATACCCATAATTGGGTCATGGAGTCAAAAAAGGGTCAAGGAGCCAAAGGGGGACTCAACGGGTCGGGTTGACTTTGTTGACCACAAACGACCGTGTGGACCCACAAATGAGTGCAATGGTGAGTTAAATCAGGTTAAGTGGAACTGATTTTATGTAATTAGAATTAAGAATGAGTTGACTCAAATGCATTAAATGATTGTCAATTAATGAGGTGAGTTGGACATGTGGGTTAGATGAGTTGTGTTGGAAATCAAAGGGGTCTTATAATTCAAGTGAGCCAAGTGGAAGGTGGGGAGTTGCCTTGGTCTCACACCCCATCAAGTTTAAGGTTCCACACGTTTATGGCATGGACGGTTTTCCCATGTATGAAATTAATAAAATGGGATAAAATTCCCATGGGAAGTTGGAGGGTTTCTATCCCATTTGGAAACCCAAGCCTCCAACGTTGGAATGCCAATGGGTGCATTGGTTGGCAGCAAGTGTCCCATTGGTTTAGGCAAGAATTGATGAGGGAGTGGAGGGGTTTTGGGGGCTGAAGTATTAAAGGAAACAAACACCATGTTGGCCGTTTTTCACCATTGGAAAAACAAGAATTTCCATCTCTCTCTCCCTCTCTCCAATTCGTTTTCTTAAGTGGAATAGCAGAGGTGTTTGCACCAGTAGATCAAGCACAAAACAGCAAAAGAAATGAAGAAACAAAAGGGAAGGAAGTAAAGAACAAAGGCAAGAGAGAAACAAAGGAATTTGGTAAGTATTTCCATTGAATTTTGTTTGATAAGATGGAACAAATGGGGTGTGTATTGGGCCATGGTTATGGCCGAATACACCAAGGTTTTAACCTTGATTAATGGAGGTTTAAAATGGTAAAAATAACCATTGGGTTCGGCCACCATGGAGGGCCGAACCCCATATAAACGATTGGTGGTTTTTCATGTTTTGAAACATGGAAACCATAGAGTTTTATGGACTGTTTTTAGATGATTTAAAGTGTATGTTTCAAAAAGGTTAAAACATAAATAAGGAAGTTTGATTTAGACCTAGATGAATGATTAAGAAATTCAAAACCAAAGGTCATAGGGTTCGGCCACCATGGAGGGCCGAACCCCATGCAAATGATGGTTTGGTGTTGAGGTGTTTGAAATATATAAACCATGAAGTTGGTGGACTGTTTTTGGGTTTTATTTAAGATTCAAATGCTTGTTTTAGAAAGGGTTATAAACATGGATCTGAATGACAAAAGGGCTGAAGTTAGCATGGCCTAAAACAGTGGATTAAAACTGGTGAAATGGACCATGGGGATCGGCCATCTTGGATGGCCAAATCCCATGAAATATTATGGTCTTTCGGGACAAGTAGATGAATTTATTTGGATGGTTTCTAAGAGGTATAAATGCAGCAATATGATACTGATATTGTATGTTTAAATAACACCTAAAACATGTTTGAAAGACCAAAACATGGACACAGGGTTCGGCCACCTTGGATGGCCGAACCCCATGTAAGTAATTGATGTGATTTGGTGAAGTTTATTTTACTGTTTTGGCGGATGTTTATGCGGCTGATCCATGTGTAATTCATGGTTGAGTTAGCATGATTAAACCATGAATAATCATGGGAAGTTGAGGGATCAATCAGATCAAGAGAACCATTGGGTTCGGCCACGTGCATGGCCTAACCCCATGGGGCTATTTTTGGGATGAATGGACCAAGTTTATGGGTTATCTTATGTGTGTTAAATGGAAATAAGCTTGCTGATTTTGGTTGGTCAATAGAGGGCTGGATCATGTAGCAATCATAACCAAAATATTATGCATGGATGTTGGAATTATGGAACCAAGGGAACCATTGGGTTCGGCCATATGTATGGCCGAACCCCATGGACCATTTTATTTGATTGAAAGTTGCTAAGTTGATTTAGATATGGTTAAACTAAAAAGGTTAGCCTAAATGGCATAAAAGTAATTATTGATGAAATGATCAATGATGGAAATGATCATAGGGTTGGATGTACGGACACGAACCCTACCAAGTTATACTAGGTAATAAAAGGCATTTTGGTATTGATCAAAAGAAAGGGATGTCAAATCTAAAGTGGGTAAGGTTCGGCCATGGGTATGGCCGAACCCCACAAAATGTTTTTGGGTCTTATATGTGAATGGATATTTAAATGATAGTATGATTTACTTATTGTTACATCACAAGGTGACGAGAGTTGAACGACGTGCGAGTCGTGATCGGGTGACTCTAAAGAAAGATCAAGTACTGAAGTGAATCTTCTGTAGGTTTCCTACCTACTTGTAACCACAGTTTTACCCTAGTTTTCTTTATGAGACTCTTGTTTATTCTTATGTGGTTTCGAATGATATATTATGCATTTACAAATGGCATACAAAGCATTGACATCTCATGCATGGACATGGGATGATGACTGAGGCTCTACAGTGTTGCAATTATGAGTTACGTCCTCCTTAGGCGATGAGAGTCCCGCCAGGAGGAGTAACATGATGATCATAGTCACAATGGTCTCCTTAGGCGATCAGAGTCCCGCCAGGAGGACTAATTCGTGATATGAATCAAGTCAATGATGAAGAGATGGAAGTGTATTGTGATTTACCTTGACGGTGCGAGGCACGTCAAGTGATGGCTATGAATGTACATGATGGGAGAGACTCATTGCATGTGCATACTTCATAGCATTGTTTACCTGTTTTATTAATCATGTACTATGATATATATGCGTGTTTTATATGCTAATCATGTGGTAGCCCTGATCGGGAACCTACTGGGCGCGTTGATCTAACGCCCTAATTCTATCCTCAGAGGAGAATGCAGGTACAAGGAAAGGGAAAGAAAAGGTCGATGACCGGGAGAGGAGCCAAGCCTAAGCGCTTGAATGTTGAACTGGACTTCTTTATTACTGTCATTTGAAATATATTTTGTTAGACATGTAATAAGTTAAAGTTAATACTTCTATGGTTTGATTAGATTATTAGCTATGGATGGTTGTTTACCTTAATTATCAATTGAGACTGTTACTTGCTATCTAGTCTTTCTATTCCGTAAATAATCTAGTTTATTCCGCAAGTTGTTGATAGTTCCATGTGTGATTTATTATCATGGTCTAGTCCATGTACACATGGGTGGCCAGTTAAGGTTCAGATTTGAGTAGTCTGAACTTAACTCGCGTCATGACGCCGCCCGCTCTCTTTCGATGTTTTATTATTATTTAAAAAAAAAAAATTAGACTCTGATATTTCTCGGAGAGGGCGGGGCGTTAAAAGATCAACGCGCCCAGTAGGTTTTCCGATCAGGGCTACCACATGGTTAGTATATAACATGCATATATCATAGTATATGATCATTAAAAACATCTGAAATCAATGCTATGTATGTAAATGCAAATGTAATGAGTCTCCTCCATCACAAGTATACATAGCTATCACTTGACGGGACTCTCACGTCAAGGTAATCCACAGTACTCCTCATTTCCTATGGATAGGACTCTCATATCAAGGTAATCCACAGTACTCCTCATTTCCTATGGATAGGACTCTCATGTGAAGGTAATCCACAGTACTCCTCATTTCCTATGGATAGGCACCTTATCATTAAGTTATTCCTCCTGGCGGGACTCTCACCACCTAAGGAGGCCCCATAGATGCATCACGGGCATACCGACGGAGTGTAGACTCCGGCTTCCAAAATCATCACCCCATGCCATGCATGAGATGTCAATTAATATATGTCATTTGTAAATATATATCTCATCATTCAAAACCAATTTGAAACATAAAACAATAACAATATATCTCATAAAAATCATGATAAAACCAATACAAAAGTGGTTACAAGTAGGTAGGAAACCTACAGAAAGTTCTCTTAACAATCCTCTCTTCTTAGACCGTCACCCGTTCACGACTCGTGCACCGTTCAAGTCCCGTTATCTTGTTTATCTAACAGCAAGTTAACCACATAATCTTATATGGTTCCAAACTAAGTCTAGGACCAAAACACCACTTTGTGGGGTTCGGCCATACCCCATGGCCGAACCTCACCCACTGTGAATTTTGGTCTTTCTTTTTGTTTAATCAATATAACACCTTATATTACCAAATATACCTTAGTAGGGTTCGGCCATACAGCATGGCCGAACCATACCACTTTGGTTTGACCCCTCTTTCAAGTCCTTTAATCCTTCTTCATCCATGTTTACATTATTACTTGTATTTACAGTTTTGCCACTAGATTTAATCCATATTTAATCTTGCTTAATAACCAAGATCCATAAAATCCACCTTAGTGGGGTTCGGCCATAAAACATGGCCGAACCTCACCATCATACTTATGATCCTTTTCAATTAAATCCAAATGTCATTCCTTTCATCTAATTAATCATACATACCTAACATCATAAGTCCATAAAAATTGATTAGTGGGGTTCGGCCATACACCATGGCCGAACCTCACTCCTTTGATTTCATGTTTCAACCCTTTGATCTTCAAGTTAGACACAAGATCATGTCCTTCCATGACCTGATATCCATTTATCATTTTCCATAAAACAAACCTAGTGGGGTTCGGCCATACCCCTTGGCCGAACCTCATTCATTTAACTTGGGTCCTCTTTTAATCCTTGGTCTATTATTTCCACCCATTACTATATTAAAACAGTCCATTAAATCTAATATCCAAACAACCTCAAGTCCAAAGATAAACATATGTGATTCCTTAATCATAAGCATATAATCACTTATAATTTCCGACCATTTTCTTAAATCCAAATACCCATAGAATGTTCCATTTATCCCATAAAATGGTCCATGGGGCTCGGCCATACACATGGCCGAACCCTATGGTTCTCTTGATCCAATATTTCCCATAATTATTCATGGTTTTGACATACTAATGTAACCATAAGAAAGATATGGTTCAGCCATACATTGGCCGACCCAAGACATACACCTTATCTCCATTTTTTTAACACCTTAACCCTTCCATACCTTGTATGGTTTTTATCTCTCAAAACCATCAAAGATTACCATAAGCTTATTAAATCCTTTCATGGGGTTCGGCCATCCCAAGTGGCCCAACCCTATGGCCTATGATTTGAACCTCTTTAACATATCCTTTGTGTGTCTCATTACAACATATAAAAATCTCCATGGTTTTGCATGGTTTTTAGCCTTCAAAAACCATCAAAATACCCAAATAATTTCATGGGGTTCGGCCATCCAAAGTGGCCGAACCCTATGATCCACTTTTACCCTTTTTAAACAACATTTATCCAAGGTTTAAACCCTTGATGGATTCAGCCATACCATGGCCAAATCATGCTCCCTTTTACCCATTTATTTAACTAAATTCTTATGTAAACACTTACCAATTTCCTTTGCTTCTCTTCTCTCCTTTTTGATCCTTGCTTCCTTCTTTCTTGCTTCCTTCCTTCTTGCTTCCTTAATCTTTTAACCAATTGGAAGCTTGAACAATGGTGAAAACTCCAAAGGACTGGTTCGGCCAAAGAGATAGGTTTTTGAGAAAGAGGGAGAGAGATGAGTTCTAAGATTTCTTTGTGAAGAATACGGCCAAAGTGTATTGCAACCCTTTTGTATATCAGCCCCTTAAACCTCTCATTTGCCCTCATAAATATTGGTCTAACCAAGGAGTTATTTGATACCAACCAAGGCACCCTTTGGCACTCCCAACGTTGGGTCTTGGGTTTCCATTATGAGATGGAAATCCTCCAAATTCCCCATGTAATTCTTATCCCATTTCATTAAACCTTATGCATGGGAAACACTCCATGCCATCAACGTGTGGGACCTATCTTTGTGGTGTTTGAGACCAAGGCAACTCCTCACCTCCCCATTTGATTCACTTGAATTACAAGGTCTCTTTGGTTTCCATTTTAACTCACCCAACTCATTAGCTCAACTCACCATATTTAATGTCATTCATTTAATGCACTTGAGTCAACTCCATTGCTTAATTCAAATCCAACTCACTTCAGCCCCAACTCAACCTGATTTGACTCACCCTTTGAGCTCACTTGAGGGTCCACATGGTCAATGTGGTCAACATGGTCAACTCGACCCATTGGGTCACAACTTAGCTTATTGATCCAATTTGGCGCATTGACCCATTTATGGGTGGTTTACCCATTTAAATGTGGTTTACACATTTGCCTCAAGTCTACCATTTATCCTCCATTTAACTCCAAATTAATTCAGCCTAACCCCATTAAAATTGGGCTCACCCAATGGTCAAATAAGTCCATCATGACCCATTGGGTCCCAATTGGGTCCTTTGACCCAAATAACCATCTTGACCCAATTAGATGTACAATAACCATTTAATCTAATTTGATCTTTATAATATGTACAATGTAATAGCCCGGATTTTTAAATCAATACATATATTGGCTATTATTTGTTTTAATGTGGAATTTAAGAATTTTGATGGATTGGATGATTGATGGATCAAAGTCGGGCCAATGGCCCAAGTATGGTCCAATGGACCATGGATTGGATTAAGTTTACTAAATTGAGTCAATGATGATCAATTGGGCCAAGGATAGTCAATTGGGTCAAAAGCCCAATTTGGGACCCAATGGGTCAAGATGGTGTGAACATTAGGGTAAGGTGAACTTAATTGGGCCATGGGCCCGATAGTGATCAAAGTAAATGGAATGGAATTAATTAATTTAAATCACCTAAGTTAGTTGTGAATAGATCAAGATGGCATAGCCAAGTGGGGTCCACCTCCACCTCATCAAGTGAGGTGGCATGTGGACCAAGACTTAGGTGGGGCCGACCACCATGGTCAACCATGGGTTTTCAAAGGGAATTAAGGAGGATCAAAGTAAAATAAGTTGAATTAGGTTATTTAAATCATCTAAGTTAATATTGAATAAACCTAGGTGACATGATCGAGTGGGACCCACCTCCACCTCATCAAGTGAGGTGGCGGGTTGGCTAAGGCCTTGGAGGGGCCGACCACCATGGTTGACTTGGTCAACCTTGGGTGGATTCATGGAGGAAATCTAAGGAAATAAAATGGAATTAAATGATGTAATTAAGGGACCTAAGTTAAGTATCAAATTAATCAAATGAGTTAATTAAATAATTATGTGAGTCAAATGAGTCAAAAGGAGGAGTCAAAGGGGGTGAGTCAATGAATGGTTTCATCTCATTGAAACCACCCAAACCACTTAGACAAACACAACCAAAACCGTTGGCATGGGTGGTGGTTTCATCCCAACAACCACCACCGAAGACATGTGAGCCCATACCCCTCTCCATGATGGATGGTCAATGGATATGATGGGAAGACCAAAGAACCCATCTTGGACGACCCAAAACCGTTGGCATGGTGGTGGTTTCATCCCAACCACCACCACTAAGGCATGTGAGCCCATACTCCCCCATGTTGGTTGGTGAATGGAATCATGGGGGAGTGTAACCCAAGCAACCAAGATGAGATGGGTTTTCATCTCATTTCTCCATCCCATTCTCATCTCTCTTTCTCTCTCTTTCTCTCCCTCCCTCCCTTGGCCGATCCTTGAACAAGGAGAAAGAAGAAGAAAGACTTAGAAAAAAAAGAGGGGACCTCAAGCATTGGCCGACCACCACTTCAAGACCCAAGACTTGAAAGATTTTCCCATTCTCCCCTCTTCTCCCTCTCTCAAACCTACTCCATCTTGGCTGAACCAAACCTTGGAATCTCATCTTGATCAAGCACACATAGTGGCCGAACATCAAAGAGAAAAGGAAGGAGAAAGGCTAAGGAATCAAGGGGAGCAAAAAGAAGCCGGAGGAGCCACGGAGTGGTAAGTAATCCTCAACAAGAGTTTACATGTTTTAGGGTTAAAAAGGAGATCATGGAGTCCATTTTCTTGGATTAAATGGTGGCCAAAATGTCATGGGCCATGGATTTAAAACCCATCCAAGGAAAGGATGAGAAATGGACAATCCCTAATGGATAAGATAGGTTAAGAAAAATAAAGGAATATTAAGGACATTATGTATTTAAGGTTTATTTAAGCATGAAAATGTAATATTTTTGAGGAATGATGGACCATAGGGTTCGGCCATGTAGTATGGCCGAACCCCATGAAAGATGATTAAGCAAATCTTAATGGGTTTAAAGAATGGAAGCCATGGAATGTGGTTAATGATTTTTAAAGGCTTCAAAGGGTTAAATATTAGTGAAATTTTAAGGGATTAAGTGAGGGAATCCATAGAGAAAGGTTAATGATCATTTATGGTCTTAAATGTTACAAATGAATGATGAACCATAAACCATGGGTTCGGCCATGGTGTATGGCCGAACCCTATGGTAATGTATTAGTGGTTTTAATGAGTATAAAATATGAAAATAATGGGGGAACATTGGTAGCTTTGATGGACTAAAAAATGTACCCAATAATGATAAAAAATGATGATTTAAATGTATGATGGAATCCCCTCATTGAGGGACCTTGTGTGGGTCAAAAATGTTGTAAAAGACCCAAGAAAAAAATAAGGGAAAGACATCATGGGTTCGGCCATGGTGTATGGCCGAACCTATGACCCATTTGTGAGCCATTTGATGGGCTAAGTTTGGAGTTGTGTATGTGTTTAAATTAATGGGGATTAGGTTAAGTAAAGGGCTGTTTTTAATGATTTTATGTTATGGTTGATGGATCATTAATGGATCCATGTTTATGGATCAGTTATGGGCCTAAGGATGGAAAAATAAAATGAGAGTTTAACCATGGAAGAAGAGTGGCAAAAATGTAAATATGGGCCACAAATGAAGAACCATGGGTTCGTCCATGGTGTATGGCCGAACCCCATGGAGGTTGGTCATAGGTGCTTTAAATGATGACCTTATGTGTGATTTATGAAACATAGGGTTGCTGATTTTGGACCCACAAGATTAAGATGATCAATGGATTAAAATGGGACCCACAGACCTAATTAGTAGGGTTCGGCCATGGGGTATAGCCGAACCCCACTAAGGCATGTGTTAGGGACTTAGGCATGGTTAAAACATGGGCTGATTTATCGATGTATAATAAGGTATCGGGGCATCGCAAGCGGTGCACGATTGGTGACCGAATTCGTGAACGGAAACGCAAAGGAACACTAGTCGGTATTCGGTAGGATTCCTACCTTATTGTAAGCCATGGATTATGTGTTTATGCATGTTTTACTTGATTTATTTTGGTAATCAAATGATATGTTTTAAGATGGGATTTAAATGCTATGGTTTGAAATATTATTATATGGCATGTTGCACTTACATCTCATGCATAACATGGGAGGGATGAAATGGAACCGGAGTCCATGCTCCGTCGGGGCGACCGATAAATATACAAGGGGATACTTTGTGTATATTATACCTTGATGAGACTTTGCCATCAAGGGGGATGCTTTATGTTGATTACATCTTGATGAGGTTTTTTCCATCAAGAGGGACATGGTATAATGAGGATATGTATGATGGATGGGACTCATGACATAGAACACCCATTGCATGGCATTGTATTTAATTGCATGGTTTTGGCTATACTATTACCTATGTGTTTTGTTACCACTAATCCATGTGTTGGCCCTACTCGGAGTACCTACTGGGCGTGTTGTCTAACGCCCTACTTCCACCTTAGATGATGACGGAGGAAATGAAGGAAATGAAGGACGCGATGGGAGCCAAGCATAAGAGCTTGGAGGAGCGAGCTAGCTTATTTATTTAAGTTTATTTCATGGTTATGTAATTTGAGTAGCTTAGCTCGTTGGACTGTAATATTTTAGATTTCTTGCTATGGTTTGGACTTTATCTTGGACATTATATTTTGAGGTATTTTAGTAATTTAAGTATGTGATGTAACTTCCTTGCTATCTAAAAACTGGTAGGATAGATTCTATTATAACTCCATTTTAAATTTACTTTCCGCAATGCTTATTTCTACGTGTGAACCGTTCTTCGTGGACCACGCACACGTAGGGATGGGCAGTTAAGGGCCGGGCTTTGGAAGCCCGGACTTAACTCGTGTCGTGACGTCCCGCGCCCTTTGTCACTCTTTATTTACAAAAAAAAAAAATAGACTCTGATTTTCGGCAACTAGCATGTAGTGAAAAGGGGCAGGCGTTACATACAATAGGCATTAATTTGAACAATGGGGCCCACTATTTTCTTATCTACGATCATAACCTTCTAATTTACCATTCCAATGGCATTTTTGTAAATATCAATATCTTTGAGAAATCAGGGTGTTACAACACCATCCAATTAACTTAATTTAAACACCTCAAACTACAAACATCCCTTGGTAGGGTTCGGCCATACAACATGGCCGAACCTTACCACTTTGGTTTTGACCCCTCTTTTAAGTCCTTTGATCATTTCATTCCATATTTACAATATGGCCACTAGCCTAAACCCTTGTTTAATATTGCTAACAACCAATGTCCAAAACAAATCCACCTTAGTGGGGTTCGGCCATACAACATGGCCGAACCTCACAATCTTAAATTTGGTCCTTTAATCCTTCATACATAAGACTAATTACCAATCCATTCATCTAATTATTTAGCCCTTAATCATCCACCATTGTCACTCTATGGGGTTCGACCATACACATGGCCGAACCCTATAGTTCCTTATTTCCATTAAAACCTTTATCCATCTATGAATGGTTCTCATAATTCTATCCATTTAAATATTTTTAGACATTTTAAAACAAAACACCATACATAGCACTTGGTGGGGTTCGGCCATACACCATGGCTGAACCTCACCGCTTTTGTTTTGGTGCTCCTCTTTCCATTCTTTTTTGGTAACCAAAATATATCCAAGTCCATCACTTTCCCACATATTTTAAACCTTTTAAAAACATCAAAAACCCTTCATGGGGTTCGGCCATACACATGGCCGAACCCTATGGTTCTTTACTTTCCTTCAAACTATAACATACAATTTTATCATTTGATCCTTTGATGTTTCCCATTCATACTTCCATTCAGTCCCTTTAGAAATATATAATAACCTTCCATTTAACATATCATTTATCCTTCATTTTCTTCCATGGGGTTCGGCCATACACATGGCCGAACCCTATGGTTCCTTATCTCTTCCTTTAAACTTCATGGCCATGATTATACCTTTTGATGGGTTCGGCCATTCATCATGGTCGAACCTATCAACCTCTTTTTCATGCTCAATGGTTTTTGTATATCCCTTTTAGGATTTGGACATACAATAGCCTGATCATGTCTCCTTGGCTATCTTACTTAATAAAAGTTTATTGAGCACCTACCGTTTCCGTGACTCCTCCGATTTGATCTTTGCTTCGGCTTGTTCTTCCATTTTCTTTTTGCTCCTCTTTAATCCTTAGCCTTCCTTCTTCTTCTCTTTGATCTTCGGCCAATATATGAGCTTGATCAAGATAAGATCACCAAGGGTTAGTTCGGCCAAGATGGAGGCAGGTTTGAGAGAGAAGCTTAGCACAATGCTTCAACCCTTTTTTGGTCTTTGAGAGGAGAACCGGCCTTGAGAGAGAGAGGGAGAGAATGAGATAGAATTCTCCAAATGTTTGATCTCCTTTTCCTTAGAATGCTGGTCGGCTAAGAGAGAGTGTGAGGGAGAGAGGTAGCCAATTGGAGAGGGAGAGTTGAGCCTTGTTTGAATTTGAAAATTAAACCATAACCATCTCCATTATCTCTCCATCGTGTGCCTTTGAATTTGAAATAAACCAATACTCCTCCATTTGTTTGAATTTGAAAATTAAACCATAACCATCTCCATTATCTCTCCAACGTGTGCCTTGCCTTTGTATTTGAAATAAACCAATACTCCTCCATTTGTTTGAATTTAAAATTAAACCAACACTCCTCCATCTCTCCAACGTATATCTTCATTTTGAATTTGAAATGTGTAACCAAAACTTCCCATCTCTCCAACATGTATCATTGTTTTGAATTTGAATTAAACATAACTCTTCCATCTCATTTGTTTGAATTTCAAATATAAACCGTCCACCCCATTTGTTTGAATTTCAAATGTAAAACTGTCCACCCCATTTATTTTGAATTTGAATTTTAAACCAACTTCATCCCTCCAACGTATAACCATTGTTTGAATTTGAATTTGAAATGTAAACCGTCCACATTCAACTCATTCAACTCACCATTTTAATTTAAGCTTGAGCTCACCCAATGGTCAAAAAAGTCAATCCATGACCCATTGGGTCCCAATTGGTTCTTTTGACCCAAATAATCACCTTGACCCAATTAGATGTACATTACCCATTTAATTTAATTTGATCCTTATAACACGTAAATTGAGTCTTAATTGAACAATGGGCCCCACAATTTTCTCATCTACGGTCATAACCTTTTTAATTCATAATTTCGATGGCAATTTTCGTAAATATTGCTATATTGAAAATCTGGGATATTATATACCCGACCACTAATTCTCACAAACATCGTGACACCCTTTCTTCTTGGAGTGAGAAAGTTAAAAACCCTATGGTTTTCTGGCGAGATTTCACTCCTAGATATCCTATTGACTGATCTATGGCACGGGAGGAGATGAGGAAATTATTAGAACTCAGCGGGTGAAGGAAAGACGATTTTGAAACAATCTGTCGTTTTCTGAGAAATAGTCATTTTAACTTAATCCTTCTGACTCACCGACAGGTCATGACCAACGACCGGTCTGTGGTGATATGTCGATAAGTATCAACCTATCTCCCCTTTTGATTTTTTTCCCTTTCCACACAACGTTCTTGTTTTAGACTAGTAGCGACATGTTTGTACCCCCAACTAGTCTATCCTTCAACCTGGGTTTTAAGACTTGAAGGATGACTGGGTATGTGTGTGTGTGATTTCGATGTTCATAGTTCATCATGCTTTGTTTACATCTTTCAATGCCAGTGTAGATACATACATTCACTCCATTTTTGTGACATTTGAAATTCAACTCACCCTTTTGAAGGTAGGCACAAAACATGGATTACGGATCTCTCCTAGATCCAAACCAATCCAAGTACTTTGGACACATTTAGTTTACCTATTCCAACATATTGCCCAAGTGTGTGATGTCTTGAGATGCGGCATCTCCAGGGTTTAGCAAAGACAAGGTGTTCTATGAACATAACTCATTCTACATAATGTGTAATATAATGGATATTGGAATGAGACACTAAACACACAAATCATATATTCATTTCACTTTTTGAATACATTAATCATACATATGAAAATGAAGTATGGTGCTACCCACACAACTCTCATGCCTGTTATCATGTTATTACCCAAAACATGATAAACACTATTACCATTCCTTCAAGCATCCTCCAATGAGGTTCATTTCTTTGAAAGAGGTGGTACATAAATGGATTATAGATAAGCACATTTGATCATTTTGATCAACACTTTTGGTAATTCATACCAAATCAAAAATCTATTTAAAGACATAGAGCATGTTTCATTCCACAAGGGATAACTTGGAATGAAACGACATTGTGTATGTGTGCCATACACACCCTATATATGAGGTAATGCACAAACTACATTCATTTCCTAAAGATGCACAAATCACTTGGCTTATGAAATAAAATGAGACAAGTATATTCCACTACTAGAGTGCAAACCTACATGTACATATGAGTATCTTGCATAAGATCAATCCAACAGATTGAATGCAAGATACAAACTGATTCCAAAACATGTTTCAAATGTGACACCAACAGTGGTATCCTTCACACATTTGAACATAACCTTGCGAGACTTGGAATCTAAGTCCACAACCCGGTGATGGCCTTTTATCAAATCTGGTTTTAATTTTGGGTGCCTTCCCATTTGACTTCGTGAATTAAAACCCCAGATTTTGTACCGTGATGATGACCAAACATAAGAGGCAAACATTTTGGTACATGGCTACAAAAGATATTTGAAGGTCACTACCTTCATCAAGTTCCTTTATTCTATCATCTTCTTCTCTTATATGATTTAACTTAGACTTTTTCAATGGATGACCCGTAGTCAATCACCTATTTTATTAGTACACAAACTTGTCATTGTAGATGATGTCATCCATTGGGTTAGAGGAGGCAATTTTTTCGTGGATTCTTTTAGCCTCTTTGCTGTTTCATATTTTTAAAATATTTCAAACGCACATTATGAAACAACAATGATGAATGCTACAAGTGTTTGATTAAAGTGCATAGCCAATTATCACTACTCCAAGAAATTTGGTCTTTTGGATAAGTGGTCATGGAAGTTGAAGGTTTATCCAATACCTTTTCCATATGCATAGACCATTTCCTATTCACCTATTTCCAAACATATTTATTGATGAAAATATTTAAAGTTATTCATTCCATTTTTCATCAAAAATAGAGGTTTGGAAATATCATGGCTCTCTCTATAGCCATTGTTCTAGCACGGATCAACTCGTACGGTTAGATCATTTTCAAAGAGCACGAGGCTCAGATACCAATTGAAAGTCCCTTTCTCATGGTGCTAGAACATGATTGACCCTAGAGGGGAGAGAGAGAAGGGGGGGGGGGGGGGATGAATAGGTCAATCCTAGTTTCCAAGGTGTTTACAAACTTCTTGATTGTTTAATGTTAAAGTGCAGCGGAATAACAACATTAATCAAGAGATTTATTTAGTGTGATAAATTGCTTATAATTTCTTTAAACGATCACACTAAGTTTCGAACCCTTTGCATATTGCTTGATTATCTATGATTGTGCACAATGTATAAATAAAGACAATCAAGTGCAAAGTGATGTGTGTTGAGAAGAGTTTTAAAATACTAAACACAAACACACATATATCAAACACCATAAGACCAAATTTACAGTGGCTCAGTTAGTCAACATACATCCACTATTGGGACTCGCTCAATGTAATGCCCCGCTCTTTTTCACTCGCCGAAAATCAGAGTATATATTTTTTTAAAATAAAGAGTGAGAGAGAGAGGGAGCGATACTTGTGCGTGGACTGAGTCGGACTGAGTCCACTAAAACAATTCACACGTTAACGATTAACTGCGGAAATATTATATGAATGGAAACCATCCATAAACATGATATTATATGCAAGGAAGCCAATCAATATAAATTAGCTTAATCTCAAATAATCATCATTCAACCGTAGCAAAAGAAATCTAGTTATTACAATCCCAAATGCTAATTATTTCAAATACATTGTTCCAAAATAAATTAAACAAAATAAATTAAATTTGCCCAAGCTCCTAAGCTTGGCATCTTGCACGTCCATCGTTCGTTCAATTCCCTGTTCCATCATCTAAAGGGTAGAAGTAGGGCGTTAGTCAATGCGCCCAGTAGGAATTCCAAGTAGGGTTATATTCATCGGATTAATATAAAAATCATGATTAAAAGTATCACATCAAAAACTATAAACATATCATAGTATTAAAACCAGCGCATGATAATCATATCTAAATCATGCTCATGTATATGTCAATGCCATGGGTATCATATGCCAATGATCCCCCACCCAATCTCCATATCATCACCATACAAAATCATATCAAGTGTTCCTTGGCCAATTACTTCCACAATGTTTTGTGATGTACCACCGGGTCACTTAATTTCTCGCCACGTATATTGATCAGAAACCCCGAATGGAGCGTGGACTTCTCCCCATGTATGTTAATCGAAATCACCGAATGGAGCATGGACCCCTCTCACATATGTCACTAGGAATCAGTATGGACTCCTCCCACGTATGCTAATCGGAATCACCGATGGAGCGTGGACTCCTCCCCATGTATGTTAATCGGAATCACCAAATGGAGCATGGACTCCTCCCCATGTATGTTAATTGGAATCACCGAATGGAGGATGGACTCCTCCCACATATGTCACTAGGAATCAGTATGGACTCCTCCCACGTATGCTAATCGGAATCACCGATGGAGCGTGGACTCCTCCCCATGTATGTTAATCGGAATCACCGAATGGAGCATAGACTCCTCCCTCATGTTCCCTCCCATGCCATGCATGAGATCATGAATGCACAATTGTCATTTTGTATCAAAATACATATTTAATTGAGAAATAGTTCATAAACATATTCCTTTTATTTAACCAAAATGATTCATCATATTCGTAAATCAAACCAAAAACTCATACATATGTAGATCCCTATGCATTTCAATAAGGTAGGAATCCTACTAACGTCCAAGATAATATCCTTGTTGTTTCGTGAAGATACCATTCACCGATCACGTCAAAACCGAATTGCAAACACTTTGCGAATTTCTCTTTCCTTTTTACATTTAGCAGATAAATAAAATCAATTTGATGATCCATTTGATTTGCATCATCCCCTACATCATCCCATGTTCATTTCCATTTACGCATCATGGTTTTTAAACCGGTTAAGACCCTCAGGGGGTTCACCATACGACATGGCTGAAATGTGTTCAAGTCCACAAAAAACCCGTCATTAGGGTTCGGCCATACAACATGGCCGAACCTCATTCTTTGGTTTTTGACCCCTTTTTCTTGAATCCTTGTTTTATTTTAACAATGTGAGTCAATCATCATTTCTGGAAAAAAATTATTTAAAATCAATTTTCACCTTTAAAGTCAGTCGACTGAATCAGGAGTTCAGTTGACTGAACCCGACAGATTACTATCTGCGGACGGTAGAAACCCGTCCGCAGACAGTGCAATCCATCTGCAGACAACACCCTATCCATGTCTGTTACCCGTTCGCGGACGGTAATACCCTTCCAGTAGACAGTGTAATCGTTGTTCAATCTTCTCCATTTGCACTTTTGTACATCTTTTCTTCATGAAATTCATTCTTATTAATTATGTCTAAACATGTATTAATCTTTTATACATAAAATCCGTGGACATGCTCTACCCACTAACCAAAGTTAGGGTCTTTTTCATTTATCCTTTCAAACTTGTTTCATATTATAAATTGAACATCACCTTTCCTTGTGTTTCAACGATTTCCATCCTCTGGATGGTTTTCCAATCCCATGGCCTTAATATAATTCGGTCATCCATTTCAAATCAGTATATGGAATCCATAGGTTTGGCCAAACCATGGCCAAATCTATGGCTTCCCTTAGTCTTAACCTTAATCCCATATTACTAACTCCATACATACCTCTTTCCCGTCTCCTTCTTTCTTTTTCTCTGAATTCCTCCTTAGTTCTTTTCCTTCCTTAGTGCTTCACTGGTCCTTTAAGTGTAGAGATGGGGAGAGAGAGATTGGAGAAGATGCAAATCTCTTTGAGTGAAAATGAGAGAATTCGGCCAAGGGGTGGGGTGTGTGCCCCTTGGGTCATGCCCCTTTGTATCAGCCCAAGCCTTTCCATCTCCCTCATAATGGTTGTGTCTTTCCAAGGTGTCCCTTGGTTTCAATCAAGACACCCATTGGCTTTCCAACATGTCCCTTGGGTTCCATCCATGAGATGGAAACCCTCCATCTTCTCATTCAACTCAATTGACTCATTTGGATTTATTTCCCAATTCAACTCACTTAAATTCATTCTTCAACTCAAGTAATAACTTAACTCAATCCACCTTGATTCTATTGAACTTATTAATCAACTCAAGCCAAAACAACTCAATTGAACTTTGAACTCACCCATGGTTGACCAAGTCAACCATGGCTTAGTCGACCATGCACCACATGGTATCTAGGGTCCCACTTAGCCATTTCATTTGATGAGGTTTATCTCATCCCTTGGATCTTAATTGGGTATTAGATCCAATTATCTTTTACCCATTTACTTAAAAATAAACTCATCATATCCCATTGGGTCTCAATTGGGTAGTTGACCCAATTAAATTAATCCTACCGATTTTCCTTCAAAATCAATCCACCTTGACCCATTGGGTCCCAATTGAGCCATTGATCCATTTACTTATGACTCATCCAATTATTTCTAATTCATCCTTATCCATGACCCATTGGGTCTTAATTGGGTTATTGACCCAATTACCTTACCCATGTAGGGCCCATTTCCATTATTTAACTTCCATTCCATTAATTCACAAATTAAATGGACAATTCTAATATATATTTATGAAATGAAAATCCGAGGTGTTACACTCAATCTTGAGTTATCCCCAAATCCACTAAGTGGGGACTTACACCCTATCAATTAGAGTAGGAATTCTACCTCACTCAATCCCCTAGGAATTCCCACCACTGTACCAAAGACTACGTTCTAGAGTTTTTTATAGTGGTTCCGGAACCAATCTTCCTTATTCCACTTTTGGGACAAAGGTTTTAAATAAAAATTAAAACCAAGAAGCACTTGCCTTTGAAGTTCTTTCTCGTTGTTGTATGTTTCTTGAACATCCCACTCAATTTGTACAGACGTTCCTCCTGTAACACCCCAAATTTTTCATCACTTATAATATATTGGATTTGGTCTATTTTTAATTACAAATTGATTGAATTTAAGATTAATGGATGAAATGGACCTTAGATGGGTAAGGAGTTGGGTCAATAACCCAATTAAGATCCAATGGATCATGGATAAAATTTGATTTGAAAAAAATTGGGTAAATGTAATTGAATGGGTCAATTACCCAATTGGGACCCAACGGGTCATAGATGAGTTAATTTTAAAGTAAATGGGTAAGGTTAATTTAATTGGATCAGCTACCCAATTGAGATCCGATGCATAAATCCACCTCATCAAGTGAGGTAGCATGCACGTGAGGTGGCATTGCCACGTGGCATGCATGGAAGCCAATTAGACCAAGTACCACATCATCAAAAGACATGGCCAAGGTGGGACCTAAATGTCATGTACATGTATGGTCAGCTAAGTCATGGTTGACTTGGTCAACCATGAGTAAACTCAATGGAATTCCAATTAAATTGAATTGAGTTGAGTTGAGTGGGAAGATGGAGGGTTTCCAGCTTGAGGGGACACGTTGGGAACGTGAAGAGACTTCTTGGTTAAAACGAAGAGTCTCCTTGGTTAAACCAAGGGTCTGATGGGATAAACAACCCATAATGAGGGAAGGTGAAGAGAAGAGATTATCACTTAAAAGATACCAACCAAGGGACACACCCTGTAACACCCCCGGATTTTCATTTCATGAATATATATGGAAATTGTCCATTTAATTTGTAAATTAATGGAATTTGAAATAAAATAATGGAGATGGACCTTAGATGGGTAAGGAGTTGTAACACCCCGGATTTTTCAAGTTATTAATATATATATATATGAAAATTACCCATTTAATTTGTGAATTATTAGATATGGACCTTAGATGGGTAAAGTGTTGGGTCATTGCCCAATTAAGAGCCAACGGATTGTAGAAATGGTTTCAATAGAATTAAATGGGGCTTAATTAAAATGATAATGCAATATGTCTAAACATAAAAATGGATAGCTTTGGCCGTGTATGTGAGGTTGACATGGGAACATGGAAAGATTTTATGAGTTGCATGGCCGTATATGAAGATATGCACATCCACGTGAATGTGCTAGAATATCTTTTAAAAAGGGGATTGCTAAATAAATAAGATGTCTAAGATTAAATTGAAAGATTACATTGGCCGTGTATGAGTAATGCGCATGATGTGTTGGAGTATTTTTAAAAGGAGTCCTTTCCTTTATTAAGAGAAATATTAGGGGAATTGCTAAATAAAGAAGGTTGCTTGGCTGCATGAGAGATTTGCATATCCATGAGGAGGTGTTAAAAGATGTCTATTTCCTTGGATAAAAACGGCATTAGGCAACTACTAAATTGAAGGGTTGGCAACTTCTAATTAAGACACAAGGAAGAGGCGCACGGCACACACAAAATCTAGAAGGGTCTTGGCAACTTCTATGTATATTACATCGGCTGAAAAGGAGGAATGGCAATTGCTACTTCAGCAAGTTAGGACAGAGTGGAATTTCATAAAGAGAGACACAAGGGGACGCACGGCATAACAAGAGAAGGAGAGGGCAGCCAGCAAGTGTGCAAGGAAGAGAAGGATTGGAAGAGCAAGAACAAGTGAAGGAAAACCGGAGGAGTCGCAGAACCGGTAAGTAATTTCGATAAATTTGTTTAAAGAAAGGAACCATTCACCATGGCCGAACCCCATGGAAGAAATTGAGGGAATAATTATGGTGTTTTAATGGAAAGACATAGTTTAATTTATAGGTTTTGAGGGATCAAAAACCATGCAATGTAATAAAGATGTTAAAGGGTTTTAATGGATGTTTTTGGTAAAGAAACTTAGACCATGGGTTCGGCCATGGAGTATGGCCGAACCCTATAAATAATTATGGAATTATGTTCATGTATTTAGATCATGGAAAATGATGGGAAAGGTTACTTATGAATTAATTTAAATGGATGGAAGGTTTGATGGTTTTAGATGCAATTAGATCATGAAAACCATGGAAGGAATATCAATGATTTTTTAAAGAGAAGACCATGAACCATAGGGTTTGGCCATGGTGTATGGCCGAACCCCATGGAGGATGGTTATTAAATTAGAAAGTTTCTAATGATTGAGTTTTGGATAAAAAAAGAAGGAACTTTGATTTATGGATTCAAGAATGGGAATTGATATAATTAGAAAGTTAGACATTATAGGGTTCGGCCATGGTGTATGGCCAAACCCCATGAAGTAATTTTTAATGGGTCCCTCATTGGTGGATCATGTTTGCATTAAGGAATCGGTTATGGATCATTTTAAAGGGTTATTTGCAGTGTTATACATGTTTAAATAAATGAATGGACCTATGTTTTGGAACATAAACATAAGTTGTTGGAGGTAATGGCATTATTGTAATATAGGCTAAAAATCAAAGATCATGGGTTCGGCCATGGTGTATGGTCGAACCCTATGAGGAATGTTTTGGTTATAAATTTGAACAATGGCAATGATGTGAATAAGTGTGAAAATGATAGATCATGGGTTCGACCATGGTGTATGGCCGAACCCCATGGGGAATGATGTATGGTTTTAACGTATGAAGGGTTAGGTTAATGGAATGATAGCCATGGATAACAATTTGGTAATTAAGTGAAAATAAAGGACCATGGGTTCGACCATGGTGTATGGCCGAACCCCATGGGGATTGTTTTGTGGACTTTGGTGTTAACAAGGTTGTGTTTATGGACTTAAACATTATTGTAAATCAAATGGGACATGGTTTTAATTGATTGATATATTATAAGGTAACGGGACCTCACAAGGTGTGTACGATCGTAGCGGTTACCGGACGAAAGCGCAAGGACACATTAGTGGTCTTTGGTAGGATTCCACCTCTTTGAAACCATGGATTTATGTACAATGTTTCTTATCTTATTTTTGATGAAATTATGTTGTAAAAGATGTGTTTCGAATGTGATGTTTTAATGCTATGTTTATTGTATAAAATAACATGTGTTTCATTAGCATCTCATGCATGGCATGGGGTGAAGGATATGTAATCGGAGGGGCCACACTCCGTCGGGGCGTCCGAAAAACCTATGTGGGATACCTTGGTGTGTTTTTCCATCAAGTAGAAACCGGAGGGACCACACTCTGTCGGGGCGTCCGAAAGACCTATGTGGGGGTACTTATATGTACTTGTGATGGGTGGGACTCATTACATTTGACATCATGACATGGCATGGTTTGTATGGTTTTTGACATTATGATATTATTATATATGTTTTGTACTAACCATGTGTTAGCCCTAATTGGAATACCTAGTGGGCGCATTGTTCTAACGCCCTACTTCTACCCTAGTGGTTGATACAGGAAAGGAGGGGAACGATGAATGCGAAAAGGGCCAAGCATAGGAGCTTGGATATATGATTGGATTATATTTTATTAAAGTTACTTATGAACTTGTATTTTGAGTAATTAGACTACAGACATGTAATAATTTAGATGATTTGCTATGGTTGGATGTTTATTGGATAATTATGTTATGATAATAATGATTAAAGACTTTACGTACTTTGCTATCTGAAATGGAATAGAACTAGGTTCTATTATAATTCCGCAGTTATGATTTTAATTCTGCATGTTTATATTGTTATGTGTAAACTGTTTTTCATGGACTTAGTCCATACACACATAGGGTCGGCCAGTTAAGGGTCGGACTTTAGAAGTTCATACTTAGCTCACATCATGACGTCTCCCTCTTGCTCACTCTGTTATTTAAAAATAAAAAATAAACTCTGGTTTACGGAAAGCAAAGCGAGTGAAAAAGGGCGGGGCATTACAGGAGTTGGATCAATTGCCCAATTACGACCCAACGGGTTATGGATAAGGTTCAATTGGAAATAATTGGGTAAGCCTTAAATAAATGGGCCAATTGCTCAATTGGGACCCAATGGGTCAAGGTGAACTGATTTTGAAATAAATGGGTAAGATTAATTTAATTGGGTCAAAATACCCAATTAAGATCCAAGTGTAAATCCACCTCATCAAGTGAGGTGGCATGTAAATGAAATGGCTAAGTGGGACCCTAAATACCATGTGGTGCATGGTCGGCTAAGCCATGGTTGACTTGGTTAACCATGGGTGAGTTCAAATTGAGTTGAGTTGATGAATGAGTTCAATTGAGTTCAAAGGAAATGAGTTGTGGCTAAGTTGAATTGACTTGAGTGATTAATAAGTCCAAATTGAATTAAATTGAGTTGAGTTGAAGGGAATTAAATAAATGAGTTCAATAAAAAGATGGAGGGTTTCCATCTCATGGAGGAAACCCAAGGGGCACACGTGGAAGCAACCCAAGGGGCACACGATGGAAGCAAAGAAGCGCCTTGACCAAGCCAAGGGACACCTTGGTTGAATGCAACCTTAATGAGGGAAGATGGAAGTTTCCATCTCATGGAGATGAAACCCATGAACCGATGGGGTGGTGGAGAGTTTCCATCTCCATGGCCCACGTTGGGAGCCCAAAGGGTTGCTTGGTTTGAACCAAGGGTCACCTTGGTTAAACCAAGGGATACCTTGAACAAAACAAGAAATAAAGAGGGGAAAAGGAAAAGCATTGGGCTGATTACAAAGGGGTACAACCAAGGGGCACTTCACACCCCCTTGGCCGAATTTCACCTCTTGGAAACTAGAGAATTCTCTCCTCTTATTCTTTATCTCTTTTCCATCTACACCATCGACACTTGGAGAAGTTCCTGAAAAACAAGAAAGGAAGGGATTGAAAGGAGTTTGGGCTAATTTCAAGGAGACACCACCAAGGGGCATTCCACACCCCTTGACCGAATTCCATCTATTGCACAACAAAGAGATTTCATCCTCTTCTCATCTCTCTCTCTCCCAATTCGTCTTTATACCTAGAGGATTAGTGAAGCACCAAGGAAGGAAAAGAACTAAGGAGGAATTCAGAACAAAAGAAACGAAGGAGACGAGGAAAGAGGTATGATTTAAATTAGTAATATGGGATTAAGATTAGGGAAAAACCATATGTTTCGCCATGGTGTGGCCGAACCTATGGGTTATATGATTGGTTGGAAATGGATGGTCAAAATGTTATATGACCATGGACTTTGAAATCCATTCAAAGAATGGTTAAATGATTGAAAGAAAAGGAAAGGTAATGTTCGATTTATATTATGAAACAAGGATTGAAAGAAATATGGGAAAAGACCCTAACTTTGGTTATTGAGTAGTGTCCATCTACTGATTGTATGTATAAATGGTTAATACATGATTAGACATGGTTAAGGAATGAATTTCATGGAGAAAAGGCAAGCAAAACATACAAACAAAAGAAGACTGAACAAGGGTTGCACTGTCCACGGGATGGGTTTCGACAGTCTGCGGGACGGGTAACGGACGTGGACAGGGTGTTGTGGGCGCGGGACAGATTTTACAGTCAGCGGACGTGTGTCGACTGTCCGCAGACGGGTAACGGACGGTAATCTACTGAGTTTAGTCGACTGAATTTAAAAGTGAAAATTTTTAAATAAATTTTTTAGAGGTTCAATTTATCTAGAATGAAGTAGGGGTTGATGAGAATTGAATGGATAATTAAATTAACATATGTGTATGATGCAATTCATTAAGGTAAAGAGTTTTCGCTGTAACGCCCCGCCCTTTCTGAGATTCAGAGTCTAATTTTTTTTTAAATAATAATATAATAACACCGGAAGAGGGCGGACGACGTCACGACGCCAGTTAAGTTTGGACTTCCAAAGTCCGACCCGTAACTGGCCACCCATGTGAGCATGGACTGAACCCATGAATAACAAACCACACATGGAACTAATCATGTCATGCGGAATAAACTAGACCAATTGCGGAAATACCGATTGCGGAATTATACTGAATAGATAGCAAGTACAAGTCTCCCATTAAATCTGATTAAACCAAGCATCCATTATCAAAACTATAAACAAACCATAGCAAAGTTACTAGTTATTACATGTCCATAAAATGTAATTCAAATGACAGTAAAATAGCAATTCATTCCAACACCCAAGCGCTTAAGCTTGGCTCCCCTCCTAGTCCTCGACCTTCTCTTTCCCTTTTCCTTTTCCTGCATTATCCTCTAAGGATAGAATTAGGGTGTTAGATCAACGCGCCCAGTAGGTTTTCCGATCAGGGCTACCACATGGTTAGTATATAAAAACATGCATATATTATAATATTTGATCATCAAAAACATCTGACATCAATGCTATGTATGTAAATGCAAATGTAATGAGTCCCACCCATCACAAGTATACATAGCTATTACTTGACGGAATTATCACGTCAAGGTAATCCAGAGTACTCCACATTTCCTCTGAAATAGAACTCTTATGTCAAAGTAAGCCAGAGTACTCCACATTTCCTCTGTATAGAACTCTTATGTCAAGATAATCCAGAGTACTCCTCATTTCCTTTGGATAAGACTCTCCTCATTAAGTTGTTCCATAATCATCACCCCATGCCATGCATGAGATGTCAATGTATATATATGTCATTTGCAATATATCTCATCATTCAAAACCCATTTGAAACATAATACAATAACAATATAACTCATAAAAACCATGATAAAACCAATCATAAAAGTGGTTACAAGTAGGTAGGAAACCTACTGAAACTTCGTTTAAGTGTCCGTTTCTTTCTAAACTCCACCCGATCACGACTTGCACACCGTTCAACTTCCGTTTCCTTGTTTATACAACAACAAGTTAATACTTAATCTTTTGATTCCTTATTAGGTTTAAATCCCAAAAACCACCTTGTGGGGTTCGGCCATACCCATGGCCGAACCTCACCAACTTAGGATTTAATCTTCCTTTTCATTTGATCAACCCTTAAACACTTAACCCTTCAAACATATCTTGGTAGGGTTCGGCCATACAACATGGCCGAACCATACCACTTTGATTTTGGACCCCCTCTTTTCAAGTTCGTTGATCAATCCTTTCATATTACACTTTCACTAGTATTTACGGTTTTGCTATTGACCTAACCATATTTAATCTTGTTTAGAGAAACAAGATCCATAAAAACCACCTTAGTGGGGTTCGGCCATACTACTTGGCCGAACCTCACCATTTGATTTGGTCCTTCATTCACCATCTCCAATTATATTATAACTTAATCTAAGTCCACCAAATAGTCATTGATGGGGTTCGGCCATACTACATGGCCGAACCTCATCCTATGTATTTTTATCCCATATTCCATCATCTACCATGATTGGTTATTTACTTACACTAATTCCATAGATAATCATATCATCATCCATAATTTTCAACCATGATCTTATCCTAATTAATCCATAAAAACAGTCCACTAAATTCCATAACCAACAAACCTTACATCCATATAAAATGGTCCATGGGGTTTGGCCATACACATGGCCAAACCCAATGGTTCCCTTGGTCCAATGATTCCATCATGTGTACTTACTTTAGGCTTAACACTTTTAGCCATAAGAACCATATGGTTCAGCCATCCCATGGCCGATCCAACGTAATAAACTTATCTTCATTCAACACATTTTAACACCCTTAATAACTTGTATGGTTTTATCTTTCAAAACCATTAAAATTAACCATAAGCCTATTCAATCCTTTCATGGCCTATGTTTTGAACCTCTTTAACATATAATTTGAGTCTAATTAAAACACATAAAATCTCTATAATTTTGCAAGGTTTTTAGCCTTCAAAAACCATCAAAATACCCAAATAATTTCATGGGGTTGGCCATCCAAAGTGGGCAAACCCAATGATACATTTTTACCATTTTACACAACCTTTATGCAAGGTTTAATTCCTTGATGCATTCGGCCATTCCATGGCCCAAAGCATGCTCCCTTTTCACCAATTTAATTAAACCAAATTCCATGGAGTACTTACCAATTTCCTTTGCCTTTCCTCTTGCCTTTGATCTTTGCTTCCTTCCCTCTTGCTTCCTTAGTCTTTAGCCGAATATGTGCTTGAACAATGGTGAAAACACCAATAGCTGGTTCGGCCAAGGAGGTGTGTTCTTGAGAGAGGGAGAGAGATGAGAATTCTAAGGTTTTTGGCAAAGTAAATTCGGCCAAGTGATGGTGTTTTGTTTTTGTTAAACAGTCCCATATCCTCTCATTAATCCTCATCAATCCTTGATCAAACCAAGGGGACATTTGGTGCCAACCAATGCATCCCTTGGCACTCCCAACATTGGAGCCTCATATGGAAACCCTCCCAATTCCCATGAGATTTTTATTGGTTTTCATGCATTAACCTTTAATTCCAACCCACCAACGTGTGGGACTTGTTTTCTTGGTGATGTTTGAGACCAAGGCAACTCCTCACATTCCATTTGACTCACTTGAACTCAAGGTCCCTTTGATTTCCAACTCAACTCACCCAACTCACTACACTTAATGCCATTCATTTAATGTACTTGAGTCAACTCATTTCTTAATACAAATCCAACTCATTTCAATCCCAACTCAACCTGATTTGACTCATATTTAAGCTCACTTGAGGGTCCACACGGTCAAACATAGTCCACATGGTCAACACGACCCATTGGGTCCCCATTTAGCCCATGGATCCAATTTGACGCCATGACCCAATTATGGGTTGTTTTAGCCATTTGCTTGTGATTTTCATATGTGCCTCAAGCATACCCATTTATGATAAATTGACCATTATAATATGTTCATATGGTCTTAATTTGAACAATGGGCCCCACCATTTTCTCATTTACAATACATTTATTAAATTCACCAATCCAGTGACATTTTCGTAAATATTCATATTATTGAGAAATTGGGGTGTTACATTCGCAAAAGGGGTTTGCAATTCGGTTTCGACGTGATCATTGAACGTGACCTTTACGAAAACAGCAAGGATATTATGTTAGACGTTGGTAGGATTCCTACCTTGTTGAGATGCATATGAATCTTATATGTTATTGATTTTTATTTCAATACAATGTTTATTTTGGTAAATCAAATGATGAAAGTTTTATTAATTGAATTTCAATATGATTTGATATGATATGGTATTTCTGCATTCATGATCTCATGCAAGGCATGGGAGGGAACATGAGGGAGGAGTCCATGCTCCATTCGGTGATTCCGATTAACATACATTGGGAGGAGTCCACGCTCTATCGGTTTATCCAATTAGTATATGTAACACCTCGAATTTTCAATTAATTATTTTCTATGAAAATAATCCTTTTAAATTTGTGAATTATTAAATAATTTGCATGGCCGAATTTAGATTTTAAACATATGTTTATGTGCATGGAAGATATAGATGAAAGATTTTTAGGAATAAGATAGATTTTATGGCCGTGTATGACATTGCATATTTAGGATATGCTCATGTACTAAATGAGAGAGGGGCACATGGCACCTTCTATTTAGATCAAGAGGAGATTTTAAAAGAGGCAACAAGGGTGGTCGGCAATTACTAAACTAGGACAAGGGACACACGACCCTAAAGGGAGTTGCCTATCTTAAGCACCTTCTAATTATGGGACCAAGGAAAGGCTTTAAAAGGAGAGGAGGACAAGGGCACACGGTTTTACAACCCCATAGCCGAATTTTATTTCCTCTCTCTCAATTGTCATTCTAGCCAAGATCAAGAGCAAGGAGAAGAAGAAGGCAGCCAACAAGAGGTGTTTTTGGTTGGAAAAAATTAAGAAGAAAGGAGAAGGATTGGAAGAACAAGAAATCGGAAAAAGGTTAGTATCTTGTTTGATAAATTTATTTTTAAATAAAAGAACCATAAGGTTCGGCCATGGTGTTTGGCAGAACCCCATGGAAGAAGATTGGAGATGGATTTAATAATTTGAATGGAAAGAAAGAACCATAGGGTTAGGCAATAGTGCATGGCCGAACCCCATGGAAAGTTATGGTTTATTTTGTTTGGTTATGAATATTGAAAAACATGGAGGAACATTGATTGATTAACGGAAAGACATGGTTCATTTTGTTGAATCGAAACCATGGAAAGTCATGGTCTAATTATGGGTTTATGTTCTTAGATTTTAGATCATGGAAACCTTGGACGGTTAGGTGTTGGATTTAAAAGAGGGAATATGGAACCATAGGGTTCGGCCATAGTGCATGGCCGAACCCCATGGAAGGTGTTTGGTTAATTGTTAAATAAGTATTTGGTGTTAATGATATGTGATTTTGAGGGGATTAAATGGAAGATCCATGATTGTTAATTTTAAAGAAAGGATCTTGAACCATAGGGTTCGGTCATGGTGTATGGTCGAACCCCATGGAATTATGTAAGTATTATTGTTGAATTTTAATGGACTGAAATAAAGGTCAAGATCATGAACCATAGGGTTCGGCCATGGTGTATGGCCGAACCCCATGGGGTTATTTTGGAATAGTAGATGGATTTTGGTTGCTAAATTTGGAAAGCATCCAATTATGGAAAGATGGTTTCTAATTTGGGAAACTATCTAATTTTGGAAGGAAGTTGCTAAATTTGGAAAGTATCCAATTATGGAAAGATGGTTTCTAATTTGGGAAACTATCTAATTTTGGAAGGAAGTTGTTAAATTGGAAAGCATCCAATTATGAAAAGATGGTTTCTAATTTTGGAAACTATCTAATAATGGAAGGTGGAGATTATTTATGGAAACTTAGGCATCATGGGTTCGGCCATGTGTATAGCCGAACCCCATGAATCAAATTTATGGTTTATGTTTAATGAGTATGATTTTTAATGTTTGCAAGGATTAGATTATTGGTTATGTAAGCCATGGATGGCAAAGTTGTAATTACATGCCAAAGTGGAGGATCATGGGTGGCCATGGTGTATGGCCGAACCCCATGTGGTTTATTTTATGGACATGATTGGTTAATGAATTAATACAGGGTCTAGTTATGGTAGATTTAAATGAATGAGGGAATCAATGGCAATCTTGTAAATATATGGAAATATTGGACATAGGGTTCGACCATGGTGTACTGCCGAACCCCATGAATTATTTATGGGACTATGTGTTTGGATTAAAAGAAATATGTATGGATTATTTGGAACCTAAGCAAGAAAAAAGGGCTATGGTTATGAACAATGGCATAATTGTAATTAACTAAATATTAGACCATGGGTTCGGCCATGGTGTATGGCCGAACCGCATGGGGTTTTGTTTATGGACTTAAAATCTTGTAAATCAAGTGGGACTTAGTGTTGATTTATTATTATATTATAAGGTAACGGGATCTCGCAAGCGGTGAGGGATCGGTGATCGATTCTTGGACGAAAGACGTAAGCACACGTTAGCGGTCTTTGGTAGGATTCCACCTCTTTGAAACCATGGGTTTATGTACATTTGTTTTATCTTATTTTGATGAAATTATATTTCAAAGGATATGCTTTATATTGAATTTCAAATGCTATGTTTAATTGTATATATAACATGTATTGATTATGTTTCAAAAGGTGATTTTCATTGCTATGTTTATATTATAAAATAACATATGTTTCATTAGCATCTCATGCATGGCATGGGGTGAAGGTTTTGTAACCGGAGGGTCCACACTCCGTCTGGGCGTCCGAAAAACCTATGTGCGGTACCTTGATGTGCTTTTCCATCAGGAAGAATCCGGAGGGTCCACACTCCGTCGGGGCGTCCGAAAGACCTATGTGGTGGGTACTTTTATGTACATGTGATGGGTGGGACTCATTCCATTTGTCATCATTGCATGGCATGGTTTTACATGGTTTATATATTATGTTATAATATATGTTTTGTACTAACCATGTGTTAGCTGTAACTAGAATACCTACTGGGCACGTTGTTCTAACGCCCTACTTCTACCCTAGTTGATGATACAGGAAAACAGGGGAACGATGAACGCAAGGAGGACCAGGCATAGGAGCTTGGATGATTTATTTTATATGTTTTGAATAAAGTTACTTATGGACATGTATTTGAGTAACTAGTTTCCGGGAATGTAATAACTTAGATGGTCGGATGTTTATTTGGATGATTATGACGTTTTAATAATGATTAGGGACTTGATGTACTTTGCTATCTGAATGAAATAGAACTTGGTTCTATTATGATTCCGCAATTTTGATGTTAATATTCCGCATGTTTATATTGTTATGTGTGTTGGCCGAATCCATCTCTTGCACAAAAGAGATCTGTTGTGATTTTAAGTTAACTCGCAAGCGCACGAGCCAGTTAATATTGTAGTGTATGAGTGTGAGGTCGTAGCCAAGGGAAATCAACAAAATATATGTATGAAATAAAAATGGCACTATTAAAATAATGTGATTTAATAAAATAATTTTATAAAACATGGAGTTATAATCTTAATTTAGCAAATTTCTAGATTTAAATAACCAATAATTAATTAATTATCTACCTTTAGCAGTTAACATAACTTTTATCATTAATTTGTAAATTTTGATTAAAATGGTGGAGTAAATTTAAATGACCTCAATCTAATTTAAAATGTAAATTTAAAAAATAAATAAAATATTTCTAACCTAATTAAATCATTTTGAGGATTTTTATGAAAGAATAAAATAAAATAATAATAATAAATTATTTACATATTTTACAATGGAATCGAGACAAGTATCGAAGGTGGCATGTTATCTTATTTAAAAATAAAATCATGGCCTGGACTATGAAATATTCTAGAATTATAAAATATAATTCAAGTTTATTACTTATTAAAATTCTAATTAGAATAATTACGTCGTCCATTAAATCAGAATTTTTCAATTCAAGCATTTGGTTTGAGTGGGGTTTAAACGTGCATTTCTCAAATCTAAAACAAACTGTTCTTGATAAGAATCTTAGATTGGAAAAACAGTCAAGTCCCACTGATCCTAACAGGGGTTCTACTTTCCTTGAAAAAATTCTAAAAATAATTTGTTTCATAATGTTCATAAAAAGAATTAAAATAAAATAAAAAACCATCACAATTAAATATTTAATAATTGGGAACACCAAAAATCTAAATAAGCTGCCATGAATTTCATTTAAAAATTGGAATATAATGAAATACAATCCTTTGGACATCATTATATAAAAATAAAAATAAATAACTTACAAGAAATTAAATATTTTTCTCTGTCCTTAGCTATCCAACTTCAGTCCCTTCAATGTCTTGCCCGGTTCAACCTTCAATGGACCCAAAGCCATCAATTTATAGGAGTGAGAAGAGATGAGATAAGGGACCCTTCAAATTCAGCCGAGATAAAGGACCCATTCAAATTCAAATTCAAATTCAGCCGATGAGTGTCGTGTAAGCCTTCGCTTTTATCCCTTTTTTTTCTTATTTCCTTCCTTATCTCTCCTTCTTATCTTTCTTATATCTCCTTCGAATCAAACTCTTTTATCATTATCCCTCTCTTTTCTCATTTTCTTCCTTATCTCTCCTTCAAATGAAATTCACTGGTCCCACTTGGTCTTTTGGACTTGGATCCCATACTTGGACTTTTATCTGGCCCGGAATACTAGTGGACTTTGGCATATAGGCTTCAGACTTGAACAGTGGATCCATTTGTGTGTTTATAAATTTCTACCACCTTTACAATGTAACACAGTCTAAAAAATATTATTATAATTCAAACTCTCATATCTGGATTTGAATTATAATAATTTACAATAATTCCAAATCAAATTAGGTGGTAAAAATTTTTAAACTTTCCAAAAATAGGACTATGGCCCACTTTTCTCCATTTTAATTCCTTTTTCTTGTATTCTCAGAAATACACTGCAAAACTTGAAAACTCCATTAAACGCATCTAATATTCACAAATCAAAGGCTAACTACTGTAACGCCCCGCCCTTTCTGAGATTGAGAGTGTAAATTTTTTTTTTTAATAATAACATAATAACACCGGAAAAAGGGCGGACGACGTCATAACGCGAGTTAAGTTCGGACTTCCTAAGTCCGACCCTTAACTGGCCACCCATGTGTGCATGGACTAATCCCATGAGAAATACACCACACATGGAACTAAGTTAAAACATGCGGAATAACAATAACTAATTGCGGAACTAAACTGATGCAGAGTATAATCAATCTTAAGTTAACCATACATTCTCTGATAGCAAAGTACAAGTCAAGTTTACTTTAAACTAACCATTTCAAAACCATATCAAACTAATCATTATCATAACTATAAACAAACCATAGCAAAGTTACTAACTATTACATATCCATAAAATGTAGTTCAAATGACAGTAAATATAGTTCTTTTCCGATAATCAAGCATTTAAGCTTGGCTCCCCTCCAGGTCCACGACCTTCTCTTTCCTTTTTCCTTTTCCTACATTATTCTCTAAGGATAGAATTACGGCGTTAGATCAACCCGCCCAGTAGGTTTTCTGATCAGGGCTACCACATGGTTAGTATATAAAAACATGCATATGTCATAATATATATGATCATCAAAACAGATAAATCAATGCTATGTAAGTATGCACATGTAATGAGTCCCTCCCATCACGCATATACATATCCATCACTTGACGAGACTCTCATCGTCAAGGTAAATCACAATACTCTTTCATTTCTTCTCGATGATATTCCTCCTGGCGGGACCCTCATAGCCTAAGGAGGCCGATGTGGCTCTCATCATCATAATATTCCTCCTGGCGGGACCCTCTTCGCCTAAGGAAGCCAATGTAACTCTTATCATCATGATACTCCTCCTGGCGGGACCCTCATCGCCTAAGGAGGTCTCACAGTTGCATCACAGCATATCAACGGAGTGTGGCTCTGGGTTCCATAATCACCATCCCATGACCATGCATGAGATGCCAATGTATAGATGCAACATGTAAATAAATCTCATCATTCAAAATTCAATATGATAAATAATAGTATAACAATGTCTCATAAAAACCATCTTAAAAACAAGTATAAATGTGGTTACAAGTAGATAGGAAACCTACTGAAACTTCGCTTAATTGTCCGTTTTTTTTGAGCTTCTCCCGATCACGACTTGCATGCCGTTCAACTTCCGTTTCCTTGTTTATACAACAGCAAGTTAATACTTAATCCTCTTGATTTCTAATCAAGTCTAGATCGCATAAATCATCTTGTGGGGTTCGGCCATACCCATGGCCGAACCTCACCTGCTATGAATTTGTCCTTTCTTTTCATTTAACCATACTAACCACCTCATATTACATAATATGACTTCGTAGGGTTCGGCCATACAACATGGCCGAACCATACCACTTTGATTTGACCTTTCTTTCAAGTCCTTTATTCCTTCATTCCATTATACTCATATTTACGGTTTTGCCACTACTGACCCTTGCTTAGTTCTTGCTTAATAATCAAAGTCATATAACTAATCCACCTTAGTGGGGTTCGGCCATACCACTTGGACGAACCTCACCAATTCAATTTGGGTCTTCTAATCTTTCATAATTAAGTCTAGTTACCAATTTATCCATGTGACTAACTAGACCTTAATCTTCCATCACTTTCTTGGTTCCACAAATGCTTAAGTCCTTCAAAGTCACTTCATGGGGTTCGGCCATACATATGGCTGAACCCAATGGTTCTTCATTTCTATCCATTTTCATACTACAGTCCATCTATAATTTCTACTCCAAATAAACCATAAAATGGTCCTTGGGGTTCGGCCATACACATGGCCGAACCCAACGGTTCCCTTGGTTCAATGATTCCATCATATGTACATAACTTAGGCTCTACTTTTTAACCATGATATCTACATGGTTCAGCCATCCAATGGCCAACCCCAAAATAGTAACTATATCTCCATTTAAATCATACAAAAACCCTATAATATTGCATGGTTTCTATCCCTCAAAACCGTAACAAATCACCATAAAATTATCATATCATTTCATGGGGTTCGGCCATCCCAATTGGCCGAACCATATGGCCTATAATTTTAAACCTTTTAACATATAATTTGTGTCTCATTAAACATATAACAATCACCATAGCATTGTATGGTTTGTAGACTTCAAAACCATCAACCTAACCAAATAAATTTCATAGGGTTCGGCCACCCAATGATACATTTTTTTACCATTTTACACAACCTTTAACCAAGGTTTAATTCATTGATGCATTCGGCCATTCCATGGCCCAAAACATGACACCCAAATCCATGATTTAAATATTTTCAACTTGCAGCTTAGGTCTAATTTAAACATCCAAAA
Organism: Chimonanthus praecox; assembly: GCA_022113865.1. Taxonomy (NCBI): domain Eukaryota; kingdom Viridiplantae; phylum Streptophyta; class Magnoliopsida; order Laurales; family Calycanthaceae; genus Chimonanthus; species Chimonanthus praecox. Next base: position 40,757,262 of record CM039086.1, on the reverse strand, counting down.
CAGTCCATCATTTGCATGGTTTTAACTTACAAAAATCATCAACATGACCATAACATTTCATGGGCTTCGGCCAACCAAAGTGGCCGAACCCTATGGTCCATGTTTTCTATCTTTTAAACATCAATATACATACTCCATACCCTTGGTAGATTCGGCCATCCCATGGCCAAATCATATACCATTTAACCCATTTTTTTATAACAATTCCATGGAGTACTTACCAATTCTATAAGCCCTTCCTCTTGCCTTTGATCTTTGCTTCCTTCCCTCTTGCTTCCTTCCTTATTTCTTCCTTAGTCTCAACTGATTAGAAGCTTGAATCAATGGTGAAAACACCAAGGTATAATTCGGCCAAGGGGTATGTTCTTGAGAGAGGGAGAGAGATAAGAATTCTATGGTCTTTCAAGGTAGAATTCGGCCAAAGGATATGGTGTTTTGTTTTTGTTAAGCAGCCCCATATCCTCTCATTACTACTCATCAAATCTTGATTAAACCAAGGAGGCATTTGGCGCCAACCTGTAATAGCTCGGATTTTTAAATCAATATAAATATTGGCTATTATTTATTTTAATGATGGAAATTGGGAATTTTGATGGAATAGATGTTAAATGGATCAAAATTTGGGCAATGGCCCAAGTATGGTCCAATGGGCCATGGATTGGAATGAGTCCACTTAATTGGGTCAATGATGATCAATTGGGCCAAGGATGGTCAAATTGGGCCAAATACCCATTTGGGACCCAATGGGTCAAGATGATTTAAGCTCTAAGGTAAATGGGTAGGAGGTGAATTCAATTGGACCATGGGCCCAATGGTGATCCAATTAGTTGGAATGGATTTAATTAAATTTAAATCACCTAAGTTAGTAGTGAATAAATCAAGATGGCATAACCAAGTGGGGCCCACCTCCACCTCATCAAGTGCGGTGGTGTGTGGACCATGATTTAGGTGGGGCCGACCATCATGGTTGACTTGGTCAACCATGGATAAGTCAAAGGGAATTAAGGAGGATCATGTAAATTAAGTTGAATTAATTAATGTAAAATCACCTAAGCTAATCTTGATTAGACCAAGGTGACATGGCCAAATGGGGCCCACCTCCACCTCATCAAGTGAGGTGGTGGGTAGGCTAAGAATAGGTGGGGCCGGCCACCATGGTTGACTTGGTCAACCATGGGTGGATTAATGGAGAAGAATCAAGAAGATTAAAGGGGATTAAATGAGAATTAATTAACCTAAGTTGAGGATCCAATTAATTAAATAATTAGGTGAGTCAAATGGGTCAAAGAAGTGAGTCAAAGGGGTAAGTCAATGGGTGGTTTCATCTCATAGAAACCACCCAAACCACTCAAACAAGTCACCACAAAACCGTTGGCCAAGGGTGGTGGTTTCATCCCAACCACCACCACCAAATCCATGTGAGCCCATACCCCTCTCCATGATGGATGGTCAATGGACTTGATGGGAAGACCAAACCACCTATCTAAGGACCCCAAAACCGTTGGCATGGTGGTGGTTTCATCCCAACCACCACCACTAATGCATGTGAGCCCATGCTTGGTTGGTGAAGGGGAATGATGGTGGAGTCTAACCCAAGCAACCAAATGAGATGGGTTTTCATCTCATTCCTCAATCCCATTCTCATCTCACTCTCTCCCTCTCCCCCTCCCTCTCTTGACCGATCCATACACAAGGGAAAAGAAGAAGAAAAACTTAGAAGAAAAAAAGGAAAAACTAGGCTTGGCTGACCACCACTTCAAGACCTAAGGCTTGAGACATTTTTTTCCCACCCTTTCCTCCTCTTCCCCTCTCAAACCCACTCCATCTTGGCTGAACCCAAACCTTGATAATCTCATTTTGATCAAGCACATCTTGGCCAAAGATCAAGGAGAAGAAAAAGGAGAAAGGCTAAGGATCCAAGAGGAGAAAAAGAAGCCGGGGGAGCTGCCGGATTGGTAAGTATCTCCAAACAAGAGTTTACATTTTTTAAGGGTTAAAAAGGTGATCATAGAGTCCATTTTCTTGGATTAAATGGTGACCAAAATGTTATGGGCCATAGATCTAAAATCCATCCAAGGAAAGGATGAGAAATGGATAAACCCTAATGGGTGAGATGGGTTAAGAAAAATAAAGGACTATTAAGGACATTATGTATTAAGGTTTATTTAAGCATGGAAGAATGGATTTTTGAAGGAATCATAGACCATAGGCTTCGGCCATGTAGTATGGCCGAACCCCATGGTAGGTAATTAAGTAATTTCAATGGGGTTTTTAGGATTAAAACCATGAAAGGATGGTTAATGATTTAAGGGTTTTTAAATGGAGATGTATTAGTGATTTTTAAGAGTGAAAATAATGGATGAAGGTTAATGTTTCTAATGGTCTTAAATGTCACCAATGAATGATGAACCATGAACCATGGGTTCGGCCATGGTGTATGGCCGAACCCTATGGTGATGTAATAGTGGTTTTAATGGGTGGAAAGATGGAAAAATGATTAAGAATGTTGATAGTTTAAATGGATTTTTAAGTGTAGTAAATAATGTTTTAAAGGGGTGGAAATAGTGATAAACCATGGACCATGGGTTCGGCCATGGTGTATGGCCAAACCCCATGGGGAGATTTTGATGGATTAAGTATTTTGGAACCATGAAAAATTAATGGGAATATGGCTAAGTTAATGGACTCAAATGTGGTTAAGAATGATGGTTTAAATGTGTGATTTAAACCCCTTCATGGAAGGATTTATGGTGGATCTAAATGTTGTGAATAGGTCCAAGAAAAATGGGGAAAAGACATCATGGGTTCGGCCATGGTGTAGGGCCGAACCCATGATCCATTTGAGAGCCATTTTATGGGCTAAGATTAAGGTCTATGTATGTGATTAAATTAATGGGGATTAGGTTAAGTAAAGGGCTGATTTTAATGATTATATGGCATGATTAAATGAGGCACTCATGGGCTCAAGTTATGGATCAGTTATGGACAAAAATGTACAAGGGTGGAGGAAGTGTTAAACCATGGAAGAGGAGTGGCATAAAACGTAAATATGGCCAAAATAAGGAACCATGGGTTCGGCCATGGTGTATGGCCTAACCCCATGGGGGATGATCATGGACTTAGGTACATTTAAGATGACCTTATGGGTGGACCAATGAAGCCTAGGGTTGCTGGATTTTAAACCCACAAGATTAAGATGATTAAGGGATTAAATGGGACCCACAAACCTAATTAGTAGGGTTCGACCATGGGGTATGGCCGAATCCCACTAAGGCATGTGTTAGGGACTTAATCATGGATAAAACATGGGCTGATTATTGATATGTAATAAGGTATCGGACATCACAAGCGGTGCGCGATTGGTGATCGGATTCGTGGAAGGAAAACATAAAGGGACATTAGTCGGTATTCGGTAGGATTCCTACCTTATTGTAAGCCATGGATCATGTGTTATGTAATTGTTTTCCTTGATTTATTTTGGTAATCATGTGATTGTTTTAAGATGGGATTTAAGGCTATGAATTATATATTACATGGCATATTGCATTTACATCTCATGGATGGCATGGGAGGGATAATAATGGAACCGGAGTCCATGCTCCGTCGGGGCGACCGAGAAGCAAACATGGGGATATCTTGATGTGTTTCATCCATCAAGAGGGGTACTATGAGATATAACCGGAGTCCATACTCCGTCGGGGCGACCGAGAAGCAAGCATGGGGATACCTTGATGAGGCTTTGCCATCAAGGGGGATACCTAGTGTTGATCATATCTTGATGAGGCTTTTTCATCAAGAGGGACATGGCATAATGATAGTATGGATGATGGGTGGGACTCATGACATTGACACCCATGGCATGGCATTGATTTTATGGCTTTTGTTATATTATTCCCTATATGCATTGTTATCACTAATCCATGTGTTGGCCCTACTCTGAGTACCTACTGGGCGCGTTGTCTAACACCCTACTTCTACCTTAGATGACGACACAGGAAACGGAGGACGTGACGGGAGCCAAGCATAGGAGCTTGGGAAAACGGGCTAGATGTTTTACTTAAATTTATTTTGGAATGTAATTTGAGTAACTTAGCTCGTCGGACTATAATAATTTAGATTACTTGCTATGGTTTGGACCTTATTTTGGACATCATGATTTTGAGGTATTTTAGTAATTTAAGTAACATACGTCCTTGCTATCTAAAATTGGTAGGACAGTCTCTATTATAATTCCGCATTTAATTATTTTCCACGAGCTTACTTTCTACGTGTGAACCGTTCTCGTGGACTTCGTTCCACGCACACGTAGGGTTGGCCAGTTAAGGGCCGGGCTTTAGAAGCTCGGGCTTAACTCGCGTCATGACATCCCGCGCTCTTTGTCCCTCTTATTTCAAAAAAAAAAAAAAAATAGACTCTGATTTTCGGATAATTAAAATTAAGCGAGTGAAAAAGGCGGGGCGTTACACAACCAAGGCACCCCTTGACACTCCCAACGTTGGAGCCCTTGGGTTTCCATATGAGATAGGAAACCCTCTAAATTCCCATGAGATTTTTATCTCATTTCATTGGTTTCCATGCGTTAACATTTAATTCCAACCCACCAACATGTGGGTCTTGTTCTCTTGGTGCTGTTTGAGATCAAGACAACTCCTCACATTCCATTTGACTCACTTGAACTCAAGGTCCCTTTGATTTCCAACTCAACTCACCCAACTCACTTCACTTAATGCATTTCATTTAATGCACTTGAGTCAACTCATTACTTGATTTAATGCCAACTCACTTCAGTCCCAACTCAACCTGATTTAACTCATATTTGACCTCACTTGAAGGTCCACACGGTCAACCATGGTCCACATGGTCAACACGACCCATTGGGTCCCCATTTAGCCCATGGATCCAATTTGACGCCATGGCCCAATCATGGGTTGTTTTAGCCATTTGCATGTGATTTTCATATGTGCCTCAAGCCTACCCATTTATGCTCCATTTAGTTTCCAATCATTTCAGCTTAACCCCATTAAATTTGGGCTCACCCAATGGTCAAGCAAGTCCATTATGACCCATTGGGTCCCAATTGGGTCCTTTGACCCACCATATTCACCCAATTTGATGTTCATTACCCATTCATGATAAATTGACCTTTATAATATGTTCATATGGTCTCAATTTGAACAATCGGCCCCACCATTTTCTCATTTACAATCACCTTTATTAAATTCACCAATCCAATGGCATTTTCGTAAATATTCATATTATTGAGAAATTGGGATGTTACAAACTAATCCAAAATTAAAGGGTAAAATGGTAATTTTCAGTGCTCAACAAGATCACTCTCCTCTCCCTCTCTCATTTCCATCTTTATACTTAGAAAATCAGTGAAGAACAAAGAAAGGAAAGAAGAAGTAAGGAGGAAAGACAGAACAAAAGAAAGAAGGAGACGAGAAAAAAGGTAAGGTTTTGGGTTTATCAATATAGGATTAAGGGTAAGGGTGAACCATAGATTTGGCCATGGTGTGGTCGAACCTATGGGTCACACAATCAATGGAATGGATGGCTGAATTATTATAAGACCATGGAAATTAGAAATCCATTCAAGAAATGATTAAAGGTTGAAACAAACATAAGATGATATTCAAATTCATGTTGTGATATTGAGATTGAATAGATTAAATGGAAAAGACTCTAGCTTTGGCTAGAGGGTAGAGTAAATCCAAATAAGAATTATATGATGATAATGATTATGTTTTAAAATGATAAGAAGTGGATTCCATGAGGAAGGGTCTGGCCAATTAAACCAACAAAGAGGACTGACAAAACAGTCAGTCTACTGAATCAGGAATTCAGTCTACTGAACTGGCGCTGGCCAAAACAGAAAACCATTTTTGGGAGTTTCAGCCGGCTGAATCTTGTGGTTCAGTCGACTGAATAAGGACTAGCATAAAATATATGGGTTACCAGGATGTTTCAGCCTACTGAATCTAGGATTCAATCGACTGACAATAGACGTATCGAATAAGTAAGGTAGTCTGACATCTGTTTCAGCCGACTAAATCTATGATTCAGTCGACTGAACAAGTACTTGTTAAACACGTAAATTGTTGGTTGATGATTCAGCCGACTGAATCCCTGATTCAGTTGACAGAATCTATACTGGCCGAACACACAGCTAATCTGATCAAAAGTCAGCTGACTGAATCTGTGATTCAGTCGACTGAAAGTGGATCGACCGACAATGCAGAGGGTTTGACTCAGAGTCAGCCGACTGAATCTATGATTCAACCGACTGAAAGGTTAGTGAGTTAAGGAATAACAGTACTGAGTTGGGTTTCAGCCGACTAAAAGTCTACGGTAAGACAGAGAACAGTAACTGGACGTGATTCGGTCGACTGAATCAGGGATTCAGTCGACTAAATTGAAATGTTTGAATTTTTAATATTTTTCAGATATGTTTGTTTATCTGGTAGGATGTGAGGAGTAATTAAATTAAATGGAAAATCAAATTGATATATGCGTATGATTAAATTGATAAGGTAAAGAAGTGTAATTCACTTTCACGCGACGGTTAGCAATTGTTCCTGGGAAACAATAATAAAAGGACAGTAAATCGGAGGTGGGTAGGATTCTACCTTATTGAAATACATGTGGATCTTATTGTAACACCCCGGACTTTCAATGCAATTATTATATTGGATATTATCTATTTTAATTGTTAAATTTAAGATTTATAAATGGTAAGAATTGGGGCAATGGCCCAATTATCATCCAACGGATCATGGATAGAGTTGATTCTAATTAATTGGGTAAATGTAGTTAATTGGGTCAAATACCCAATTGGGACCCAATGGGTCAAGATGAATTGATGTATAAGGTACATGGGTAAGGAATTGATTTAATCGGGTCATGTACCCAATTAACATCTAAGGCATGGGATCCACCGCATCAAGTGAGGTGGTAAGTGTATGAGGTGACATGGAAGTGGCATAGCCAAGTGGGACCCAAATCCACCTCATCAAGTGAGGTGGCGAGTGGTCTAAGGTCACATGCAGGGACGACCACCATGGTCGACTTGGTCAACCATGGGTGAGTTCATGGGTGAGTTCAAGAGGGCTAAGTGAAGTGAGTTGAGTTAAGGAATTAATTAATTAAGAAATGAATTCAAGTCTTGAGTTGCATGGCAGAGTTCAAGTGGTTGAGTTAGGGGAATGAGTGTAACGCCCGCCCCTTTTCACCGTAAAATCAGAGAACATTTTTTTTATTTAAAAGTGACAAAGGGCGCGGACATCACGACGCGAGTTAAGTTCCGAGCTTCTAAAGCCTGGCCCTTAACTGGCCAACCCTACGCGTGCGTGGAAGATAAGTCCACGAGTACGGTTCACGCGTAGCAAGTAAGCTCACGGAACATAAAAATAATTGCAGATGATCATAGAACTATCCTACCAATTTTTAAATAGCAGGGAAGAAACATCCATATAATTACTAAAATGCCATTAAACTGTATTGTCCAAAAATAAAATCTAAACATAGCAAGCCATCTAAGTTATTACATTCCGACAAGCTAGTTTACTCAATTTACATTTCCAAAATGAAATAATTCACTTAAACAAAATAACTAGTCCGCCTTCCCAAGCTCCTAAGCTTGGCTTCCGTCTCGCCCTTCCGGTCCGCCATCTCCTGCATCGTCAGCTAGGGTAGAAGTAGGGCGTTAGAACACGCGCCCAATAGGACTCCGAGTAGGGCTAGCACATGGATTAGTAATAACAACATAACGATAATAACCCAATGAAAATTGATAAACCATCATATAATGAAAATATAACATGATGCCATGCCATGGGTGTCTATGTTATGCATCCCACCCATCATCCAAACCATATAATATCATATCCCTCTTGACGGAACAAAACCTCGTCAAGGTGTCCCCATGCCTGTTCTCGGTCGCCCCGACGGAGCATGGACTCCAGTTATCAAAGTATCCCCATGCCTGCTTTTCAGTCGCCCCGACGGAGCATGGACTCCGGTTTGTTTATTTTTTTTCCGCCCATGCCATGCAAGAGATGTAATGCATTATGTTATGTAATATTTATAACTCATAACCTTAAGATATCATACATAGCCTTAATTTATAATGCATAACCTTAATCATAGTTCATAGCCATTAAATAAAATCCATCTTAAACATAGCATCTATAATTGTAAAAACCCATCATAAGATAAATACTAGAATCAATAAAATATGACAAGAATACCATCACACATCCATGGCTTACAAATAGGTAGGAATCCTACCGAATACCGACTCGCGTCCTTTTTCGGCTTCGTCCGATAATCCGGCTACCGACATGCGTACCGCTCGCGATATCCAATACCTTATTACATACACATAATTAGTCCATATTTTAACCATTTCTAAGCCCATACATTATATCTTAGTGGGTTGCTTCATTTTGATCAATATTTACGGTTTTGCCACTACCTCCCCTATAGTTAAACATTAACTTAATTATATACATTTCTTTGTCTAAAAATTCATTCATGGATTCAGGTCCATTAATGACCCATCACCCATATCTCAAGATCATTAAATCAGCCACTTAATTGAACCTAAACTCCATTAATTTAATCATATACAAACACATTAACCTTAGGCCAAACCGGTCTACATACATCACTTAGTTCCATCACACATTTGACCTATCATTTTTTATCATCATAAACTACATTTTTGGAATCCATGAATGTCCCCTTTAATCATGCCATATTCCTCATTTACTAATCCATATACATACACCTTCATCTTAGTCCTTAATTGGTTCACACAAAATGGGTCCATTGGTGTCTCCTTAGCCATAAATATAACAACACTAGAATTTAGCCATTTAAATATTCTAATCCTCATTCATTTCCCACATACATAACACCAAAATTAATCATAAGTTTACCCACAAATAGGTCATGAAATCCATTTACAAATCACTACATTCAATCATTAACTCCTTAAAAAAATCATAAACCCTCTTTCCCATGATTTTTCTTATAAAACCCCTTTAAACTTAATCACATTTAATCAAGAAATTTAAAACCCTAAACCATCCTCCATGGTTTTCCATTCTTCATAAACCCTAATAAATCATTAAAAATGCCCAAATTACTTTGCATATCCTCCATTCCTTAAAACCCTAAAAAAAATCATACATTAATTATATAACCCTTAATCCATTTTTTTTTCCCTCACCCTAACCTATCCATTAGAGTTTCCTCTACTTTCCATCCTTCCATTTTGATGGATTTAAAATCCATGGCACAAAATTATTTAGCCACCATTAAATTTAACCAAAAAGAAATCCAATTCTTAAACCCTAAAAAAAATCCAAAACTCTTGTTTAAGAAATACTCAGAATCCGTCGTCTCCTCCGACTTCCGCCGCTCCCGTCGGCTTCCTTAGCCTCCTTTCTCCTTCCTTTTAATCTTTGGTAGGTCAAGATGCTTGATCAATGGTGGAAACCTCCAAGCTTAGAATTGGCCAAGGTAGGATTTACTTGAGAGAGGGAAAGGAGGAGATGATGAGAAGAAGATGGTAAATCTTTACCTTAGAATGGTGGACCATGCTTGCACCTCTTATCTTCTTTCTTCTCTTCTCCTCTTCCTTTCTTAATTTTTTTCTTCTCTTCTTGGAGTGTGGGACGGTGGTGGTGAGCAAAATGGGAAAAAAATGAAATGAGAGAAAAGAGCATCGATGGAAGAAGATGGTTAAAAGAGATAAAGTTTATCTCAATTGGGTGGAGTAAACAATTCCTCCCACCAACCCCACATAGATATTTTCCATGCTTTTTTGACCCCAACAACACTTGCCAACGTTTTTTGATGCCTTAAGATAAGATGGCATTTGGTTTTCCACTTTTTGACCATTTGACCCTCATTTGATTATTTTAATCATTTAATAAATTAACTTATTACCTTAGGTTAATTAGTTCCCACCTAATTTAACTCCATTTCTTAACTTCCTTCTATGTATCCACCCATCGTTGACCAAGTCAACCATGGTGGCCGGCCCCATCAAACCTTGGCCCACATGCCACCTCACTTGATGAGGTGGAGGTGGGTAAGACCCACTTGGCCACACCACCATTGTTTAATTCCAAATTACTTAGGGTGATTAAATTTCATTAAGCCCACTCTAAATGGATCACCATTGGGCCCATGGCCCAATTACATTTCCATCTATCCCATTTACCTTAGAGCATCACCATCTTGACCCATTGGGTCCCAAATGGGTTTTTGACCCCATTTGACCATTCTTGACCCGTTTAAATAAATTTAAATCCAAACCATAGTCTATTGGGCCACACTTGGGCCTTCATCCAATTTTCATCATTAAAATAAATAATATTCACATATTTATTGATTTAAAAATTTTGGGCCATTACAATACAATCCTCTTTTAAAATTTTCATCCCAAAAATTTGAGCGAAGTAGGGGTTCAAAACATCTTACACAAAGAGTTCTGGATGAGAGGCTCTCATCTCTGATTCAAGTTCCCAGGTGGTTTCTTCATTACCATGTCGTTCCCATACCACCTTGACAAACTGGATGGCACGGTTCCGCAGCACTCTTTGTTCGCTCCCGACTATTCTGACCGGCTTCTCCACATATGTCACATCGCTTTGCACATCGATGTCTTGAATATTCAATACATGTGAAGGATCAGGGTTGTACTTCCTCAACATAGATAGATGGAATACATCATGTAATGATGATAATGTAGAGGGAGCGCCAACTGATAAGCTACCCCCCCTCCCCCCACCTTCTTCAGGATCGGAAATGGCCCCTCAAATTTAGGCGACAGCTTCTCCTTCTTTCCGAACCTCATGTGCCCCTTCCGTGGTGAGACTTTCAAAAACACCAAGTCTCCCACCTCAAATTCGAGGAACCTTCTCCTTTTGTCGGCGTAACTCTTCTGACGGCTCTGTGCAGTGAGTAGATGATGCCGTATCAATTTAATCTGCGCTGTAGTTTCTGCAACCAACTCCGGTCCAATTAGCGAAGGCTCACCAGCTTCTGTCCAACACACTGGTGATCTACATGGCCTGCCGTATAAGGCCTCGAACGGAGCCATTTGGAGGCTTGCTTGGTAACTATTATTGTAAGAGAACTCCACCAATGGCAAGTGATCCTCCCATCCACCCTTAAAATCCAACATACATGCTCTCAGCATATCCTCCAAAGTCTGTATTGTCCTCTCTGATTGTCCATCAGTTTGTGGATGAAATGCTGTGCTGGTCAATATGTTGGTCCCCATAGCCGACTGCATACCCTGCCATAGTCTGCCGGTAAATCGGCCATCTCTGTCGAAAACAATAGTCTGGGGAATACCATGTAGTCTGATGATATCCCGGATGTATCGTCGACCCAATGTCTCCGACGAATCTGTCATCTTGATGGGAAGAAAATGCGCAGATTTAGTCAACCGGTTCACTACGACCCATATCGCATCGTTGCCCTTTGATGACCTAGGCAACCCTGATACGAAATCCATAGATATGTGCTCCCATTTCCATTCCGGCACTGGTAATGGTGCGAGTAAACCCGGTGGTTTCTGATGTTCCGCCTTAACTTGCTGACAAGTTAGGCAACGAGCAATAAATTCTGCCACATCTCTCTTGAGCCCATGCCACCAATAGTGCCTCTTAAGATCATGATACATCTTAGTGCTGCCCGGATGGATAGAGAGTTTGGTTTGGTGTGCCTCAACAAACAACTCTCTTCTGCAGCTCTTAGGCACATAAGTCCTACCTCAGAATAAAAGACCTTGTCCCGGTCGTAATTCCCATTCCGGTACAACCTCACCGGTAGACATTTTAGCCCATATCTTCTTCACCTCTGGGTCTGTCCGTTGCTCCCGTTCAATCTCGGAGACCATGTGAGATCGGATGATCAGATTATATATAGTCCCATAATTATTGAGGTAGAGTTTAAACTCTCTGATGGTATTCAACACCTCCCATTCTGTTCTGATTATACTGGCTACTGTCGCAGGTGACATGCGGCTGAGAGCATTCGCCACTTTGTTCGCCTTGCAAGGATGATATCGGAGTGCAAAGTCATAATCTGCCAGATATTCCATCCATCGGCGTTGTCTCATATTGAGTTCCTTCTGATCAAACAAATATTTCAGACTCTTGTGGTCGGAAAACACCTCAAATTTCTCTCCAGCTTTTGAGAGCGAAGACCACTGCTGCCAGCTCCAGATCATGTATGGGATAGTGGCGTTCATGAATTTTCAACTGTCTTGATCCGTACGCCACTGTCCAATTACTTTGACTGAGTGTACACCCCAGTCCCTCTCCTGAGGCATCACAATACACCTCATAATTTCCTCTTTCCGGCAAGATCAGAATAGGAGTGGTTGTAAACTTCTCCTTTAGCTCCTCAAATCTCCGGTTGCACAGATCCGACCACTCAAATTTGACTCCTTTCTGAGTGAGTCGGGTAAGTGGAGCTGCAATCTTGGAGAAGTCCATGATGAATTTCCTGTAGTAACCGGCCAATCCCAGAAAACTGCGGATCTCGGTCACATTTGTCGGCACTTTCCACTCCTTCACTGCCGCTACCTTAGCCGGGTCCACGGCTATACCTTCCTCCGATATAACGTGTCCCAAGAAGTTAACCTTAGATAGCCAGAACTCACACTTGCTGGCTTTGGCATACAACTGGTTCCTCTTCAGGGTGTTCAGAACTATCTGCAGGTGTTCAGCATGTTCTTCCTGACTCTTGGAATAGATCAGGATGTCATCAATAAATACGATCACAAACTGATCTAAATAACGACGTAATATCCTATTCATCAAGTCCATGAACACCGCCGGTGCATTAGTAAGTCCAAACGGCATGACTACATATTCATATAAGCCATACCGTGTCCTGAAGGCTGTCTTCTCGATATCCTCCTCTCTAACCAGGATTTGATGGTATCCGGACATCAGATCAATCTTGGAAAAGTGAGAGGAACCCCTAAGTTGATCAAATAGGTCATCAATCCTGGGTAGGGGATATTTATTCCTGACAGTCAACTGGTTCAATTTTCTATAATCCACACACATCCGAAGGGTACCGTCCTTCTTCTTAACAAACAATACCGGAGCTCCCCATGCGGATGTGCTGTTCCTAATAAAGCCCAGCCTGAGCAGTTCATCAATCTACTTTTTCAACTCAGTCATCTCAGCCGGTGCCATCCTGTAATGAGGTAGTGATACTGGAGCTGCGCCGGGGTATAATTTAATCTCAAAGTCTATCTCCCTCTTGGGTGGCAGACCAGGGAGCTCTGTTGGAATTACCTCGAAATAATCTGCTACCACCGCCGGAAGTTCAGCTATTGGTGCCTTATCTAATCTAAGGGTGTTCAAGGCAAGATGATTCAATTCTTCCTGCAGCCTTCTAGGAATACCCTGTCGGTCAGCGAGCACTATATACCGCTTTCCTTCGGGTGACCAAAATATCACTCTACGAAGATGGCAATCAATATGGGCCTGATACGTAGCCAATCAGTCCATTCCAAATATAACATCGTACTCAGCCATATCGATTACTAAATAGTTGAACTCGAATCTGAATCCAGCGAGTTCAGTGTTCAGTGCCGTGCATATGAGCCCCAAAGATGTGTCTCCGACAGGGGATACAATAGTAAGTGAGGTGGACAGATTCTGTACTAATGTGTCCATAGCAGATATGAATGCAGCAGATATAAATGAATGGGAAGCTCCAGAATCAAATAATGTAACTGCAGAAGAACTACCAACTACAGCCATACCTTGAATCACCGAGCGGTCCACTACTACTGGAGAAGGTATAGCAAAAAGTCGTCCTGATCCCGTAGGGTTTGGCGCCCGTCCTACCTGATTGTATGTTCTGCCCCCTCGCGGCTGAGCTGATCTAACTGGAGGGCGGGAGGAACCCTTGAAGTTAGAGGGTCTGCTGAGCTGCGAACACTCCCTCTTGAAGTGACCCTGTTGGCCACATTGATAGCAAGTGTTCCAACCCCGAGGGACCTGGGTGACTGATGCTGATGGGGAGGGCTGATTGGGGCGAAATCCCCCTGTAGATCCAGTAAAGGATGAGGGTCTGCTGTAACTCGGTCGGAACCTCTTGTTAGGTTGAAATGCGCCCCGCCCACTCTGCCATCGGTGGTTGTCAGGCCGCGCAATCTCATTCAATTCCCGCTCCACTATAGTGGCCCTGCCGACCACCCCTGCCAATGTAGGTTCCTTGAATACTGTCACCCTAGTCTTGATGCTCGGCCGAAGGCCCCGTTCAAACTTACGGGCCCTTCGTTGCTCAGTATCCACCATATAGAATGAGTAGACAGATAGACGAAGGAACTCCCGGTGATATTCTGCCACTGTCATATTGCCTTGTACTAATGATACAAAAGCTTCAGTCTGGCTCTCTCTTTCTTCCTCCGGAAAATACTGTTCCAGAAAAGTGGCTGAGAACCATTCCCAAGTCATGGCAATTCTTTCCCTTTCCGGCACCAGTGATTGCTGTTTTTCCACCACTTCCCACCAATTACCGGCATCCTCAATCAGTTGAGATGTTGCCAGTAAGATTCTGTCAGCCGGACTGGAAACCTGAAGCAGATTCAAGATCTGAGTGATCTTCTTTAACCAATGATCTGCTCCTACAGCCCCTTCTTTTCCTCTGAAGTAGGGAGGACGCTGTTGCTGGAAGTCTTTGACCATCTTCCGTTTACTGGTGTCACTAGTAGTCGCATTTCCGTCGCTAGTAGTCATATTTCTCAAATGTTGTTGAAGAGCAGCAGCGACTGCCGCTTGAACTACATCTTTTAGCTCGGGAGGTACACCTTGTATGTTTATATTATTCTGTCCCTCCTCCCGATGGGGTACCTCCTCTTCCTGGCGAGGTGGTGATACTTCTTTCTGGTTGCGATGAGTCCTTCTCTTCGGAGCCATTTCCTAGTCATCGAAAAACATTGACTTAGCTCCTTTTCAAATTTGGGGAAAGAAATACTAACCAAACATACTTTGTTTCTCATTTTTTGGGGAAAATTACCAAATAAGCACACTTGGTTTGGGGAACACTTCCCACGTATCTATGTTTTGTTCCATTTGATGAAATCGGGGAATTCTCTCTTATGTTCAATAAATCTATCATTATTCTGTCAAATTTGGGGAAGACCTAGATTTGTTTTCTCATGTCGGGGTAATGTAACCCTACTTGCTGTGTTTGATAATTCCGACTTAAATTGATTTTTCTTCCCTTGCTATCATCCCTTTCCGTCAAATGTTGTTCTCAGATTAAACACTTCAGTTTAAGTCAATCGAAGTAAATTAACCCGGCCCCCGTGCAGCGGACTCCGAAGAGTCGGTCAGTTGGGATTCTTAGCTGCCAGTGAGACATGCAACCATCTTAATCTTACTTCGAGAGATTCATTTTTCCGATATTCGCTCTGATACCAACTGTAACGCCCGCCCCTTTTCACCGTAAAATCAGAGTACATTTTTTTTTTTTATTTAAAAGTGACAAAGGGCGCGGACATCACGACGCGAGTTAAGTTCCGAGCTTCTAAAGCCCGACCCTTAACTGGCCAACCCTACGTGTGCGTGGAACATAAGTCCACGACTACGGTTCACGCGTAGCAAGTAAGCTCACGGAACATAAAAATAATTGTGGATGATCATAGAACTATCCTACCAATTTTTAAATAACAGGGAAGAAACATCCGTATAATTACTAAAATGCCATTAAACTGTATTGTCCAAAAATAAAATCTAAACATAGCAAGCCATCTAAGTTATTACATTCCGACAAGCTAGTTTACTCAATTTACATTTCCAAAATGAAATAATTCACTTAAACAAAATAACTAGTCCGCCTTCCCAAGCTCCTAAGCTTGGCTTCCGTCTCGCCCTTCCGGTCCGCCATCTCCTGCATCGTCAGCTAGGGTAGAAGTAGGGCGTTAGAAAACGCGCCCAGTAGGACTCTGAGTAGGGTTAGCACATGGATTAGTAATAACAGCATAACGATAATAACCCAATGAAAATTGATAGACCATCATATAATGAAAATATAACATGATGCCATGCCATGGGTGTCTATGTTATGCATCCCACCCATCATCCAAACCATATAATATCATATCCCTCTTGACGGAACAAAACCTCGTCAAGGTGTCCCCATGCCTGTTCTCGGTCGCCCCGACGGAGCATGGACTCCGGTTATCAAAGTATACCCATGCCTGCTTTTCGGTCGCCCCGACGGAGCATGGACTCCGGTTTGTTTATTTTTTTTCCGCCCATGCCATGCATGAGATGTAATGCATTATGCTATGTAATATTTATAACTCATAACCTTAATATATCATACATAGCCTTAATTTATAATGCATAACCTTAATCATAGTTCATAGCCATTAAATAAAATCCATCTTAAACATAGCATCCATAATTGTAAAAACGCATCATAAGATAAATACTAGAATCAATAAAATATGACAAGAATACCATCACACATCCATGGCTTACAAATAGGTAGGAATCCTACCGAATACCGACTCGCGTCCTTTTTCGGCTTCGTCCGATAATCCGGCTACCGTCATGCGTACCGCTCGCGATATCCAATACCTTATTACATACACATAATTAGTCCATATTTTAACCATTTCTAAGCCCATACATTATATCTTAGTGCGTTGCTTCATTTTGATCAATATTTACGGTTTTGCCACTACCTCCCCTATAGTTAAACATTAACTTAATTATATACATTTCTTTGTCTAAAAATTCATTCATGGATTCAGGTCCATTAATGACCATCACCCATATCTCAAGATCATTAAATCAGCCACTTAATTGAACCTAAACTCCATTAATTTAATCATATACAAACACATTAACCTTAGGCCAAACCGGTCTACATACATCACTTAGTTCCATCACACATTTGACCTATCATTTTTTATCATCATAAACTACATTTTTGGAATCCATGAATGTCCCTTTAATCATGCCATATTCCTCATTTACTAATCCATATACATACACCTTCATCTTAGTCCTTAATTGGTTCACACAAAATGGGTCCATTGGTGTCTCCTTAGCCATAATATAACAACACTAGAATTTAGCCATTTAAATATTCTAATCCTCATTCATTTCCCACATACATAACACCAAAATTAATCATAAGTTTACCCACAAATAGGTCATGAAATCCATTTACAAATCACTACATTCAATCATTAACTCCTTAAAAAAAATCATAAACCCTCTTTCCCATGATTTTTCTTATAAAACCCCTTTAAACTTAATCACATTTAATCAAGAAATTTAAAACCCTAAACCATCCTCCATGGTTTTCCATTCTTCATAAACCCTAATAAATCATTAAAATGCCCAAATTACTTTGCATATCCTCCATTCCTTAAAACCCTAAAAAAAATCATACATTAAATATATAACCCTTAATCCATTTTTTTTCCTTAACCCTAACCTATCCATTAGAGTTTCCTCTACTTTCCATCCTTCCATTTTGATGGATTTAAAATCCATGGCACAAAATTATTTAGCCACCATTAAATTTAACCAAAAAGAAATCCAATTCTTAAACCCTAAAAAAAATCCAAAACTCTTGTTTAAGAAATACTCAGAATCCGTCGTCTCCTCCGACTTCCGCCGCTCCCGTCGGCTTCCTTAGCCTCCTTTCTCCTTCCTTTTAATCTTTGGTAGGTCAAGATGCTTAATCAGTGGTGGAAACCTCCAAGCTTAGAATTGGCCAAGGTAGGGTTTACTTGAGAGAGGGAAAGGAGGAGATGATGAGAAGAAGATGGTAAATCTTTACCTTAGAATGGTGGACCATGCTTGCACCTCTTCTCTTCTTTCTTCTCTTCTCCTCTTCCTTTCTTAATTTTTTTCTTCTCTTCTTGGAGTGTGGGACGGTGGTGGAGAGTAAAATGGGAAAAAAATGAAATGAGAGAAAAGAGCATCGATGGAAGAAGATGGTTAAAAGAGATAAAGTTTATCTCAATTGGGTGGAGTAATCAATTCCTCCCACCAACCCCACATAGATATTTTCCATGCTTTTTTGACCCCAACAACACTTGCCAACGTTTTTTGATGCCTTAAGATAAGATGGCATTTGGTTTTCCACTTTTTGACCATTTGACCCTCATTTGATTATTTTAATCATTTAATAAATTAACTTATTACCTTAGGTTAATTAGTTCCCACCTAATTTAACTCCATTTCTTAACTTCCTTCTATGTATCCACCCATCGTTGACCAAGTCAACCATGGTGGCTGGCCCCATCAAACCTTGGCCCACATGCCACCTCACTTGATGAGGTGGAGGTGGGTAAGACCCACTTGGCCACACCACCATTGTTTAATTCCAAATTACTTAGGGTGATTAAATTTCATTAAGCCCACTCTAAATGGATCACCATTGGGCCCATGGCCCAATTACATTTCCATCTAGCCCATTTACCTTGGAGCATAACCATCTTGACCCATTGGGTCCCAAATGGGTATTTGACCCCATTTGACCATTCTTGACCCATTTAAATAAATTTAAATCCAAACCACAGTCTATTGGGCCACACTTGGGCCTTCATCCAATTTTGGCCCATTTACCATTTATTCCACCAATTTCCAATTTTCATCATTAAAATAAATAATATTCACATATTTATTGATTTAAAAATTTCGAGCCATTACAATGAGTTTCATTTAAAGTGAGTTGAGTTGAAAGGGATGTGAAGAGACTCTCATTTGAAATGAGTCAAAGGGAGGTGGAGGGTTTCCATCTCATGGGAGAGGAAACCCTAGACAAAACCATTGGGAGTGGGGAGAAGGCTCCAAGTTTAAGCCATGTGTCTCCTTGGTTAACCAAGGGACACATGGGAAAGACCAAGATGTAAAGAGGGTGGTTGGGAGGCTAGGGCAAGATACAAAGGGCTCATTACAAACCCTAGGGCCGATCCTCTCCCTTAGACAAAAGAGTTAGAGATTTTCATCTCATCCTCTCCCTCTCTCCCCCTCTCAACCCACATCGCTTTGGCCGAATCCTCCCTTAGGGTTTTTCATCTCAATCCCTCTCCCTCTCTACACTCCTTGGCCAAGTACACCTCTATGAAACCTAGAGATCTTCTTGTCTTCTCTATCTCTCTTCCTCTCCATTGCTACACCTAGAGCACTAAGGAAAGGTTGGTCTTTCACACAAAAGATATTAGCTTAAGGGACACCCCACAAGTGTGGCCGAAATGCATCCCTTACATTCAAGAGAATGGCGTCATCTCTCCCTCTCTCTCTCTCTCTCCCATTTCGGCACTAGACTTAGAGAAACCAAAGAATGAATGAGGAAGAAGAAAGGACTAAGGAAGGAGAAGGATGGAGGAGCAAAATCAGACCTAAACAAATGGAGGAGATGCGGAATAGGTATGTATTGTTTAACAAGGGTTTGTTGATTAAAAAGAAACTAAGGGAACCATGGTTTCATCTATGGAATGGCCGAAACCATGGGGTTCCATTTCGGATTGAAAGAATGGCCAAAGTGTTAGGGGCCATAGAATGTAAAAATCCATTCAAGGAATAGCAATGAGATGGACATAAAAGTAAAGTGTTGTTCATATTCCGAAATATGGTTTTAGAGATTTAAAAAAATGGACAGGACCCTAACCTTGTTGGTGGGTAAGATAAGTTGTACAAATGAGTGGTGATGATGAGGACTATGGTTATACATGATTAATGGATGATGATGAGGACTATGGTTAAATATAAGGAATGAAATTCATAAGAAAATAATCAAAGAACAAGGTTTGGCCTCTTGCATGGCCGAACCCTAATTTTTATGGGAATCATTTGAGGACTCAAAGAGAGACTAGATGAGGTTCGGCCATGTTGTATGGCCGAACCCCATCAAGTGACCTAAAACATGTTGGAGGTAATTTTTTAAGAAAAACCCATCCTCAAGATGATATAAGATGGAAAGAAAATGAAAAGGAAGAACCAACATGGCCGCACCCCATGGATGATTTTATGGATCTAGGTTTGGTTAAAAAAAGTTAATCTATTAACTGTGGATGATCAAGTTATGAAATAAAAAGAAAGGAATGATGGTGGACCTACGGTATTTAAAATAAAACAAGGATTAAAGAAAAGGGGGTCAAAAACCAAGGAGTGAGGTTCGGCCATGCCATATGGCGACATGGCCGAACCCCATTGATGGATCTTGGTAAACATGAATACATCTTAGCCACGTCGTATGGCCGAACCCCGTTCAGGGTCTTAAACGGTTTAAGGATTTTGATGCGTTAATACAATTGAAATAAACAGTTAATTTTTAAATTGATAAATATGTATGATTTAAATTGATAAGGTAAAGAGACGTGACTCGTTTTAACGTGACGGTTAGGGACTGTTCGTGCGAAACAAGATAAGGACAGTAGATCGGACTTGGGTGGGATTGCTACCTTGTTGAAACACTTGTACTATGTATATGTAATGGTTTTTAATCCCATGTTTGATGATCTAATTTGGTATCAAATGCTTATACGTTTTAAGGATGTAATTTCAATGCAATTATATTTAATATGAAATAGCATGTTTGCACTCACATCTCATGCATGGCATGGGAGGGAGCAAATGAGGGGAGTCCACGCTTCATTCAAGTATTCGAGAAACAAACGTGGGGAGGGATTCATACTGATTCCGATTGAGAAATGGTATATGATGTTTGAAATGAAAGAGGAGTCCATGCTCCGTTTGGTGGGACCGATAAGGCATACGTGGGGAGTTATGATAATGAATACATTGATGTGGCTTGTTCATCAAGAGGATTATCTATGTGTTTGAGATACGGTTGATGGGTGGGAAATCATGGCATATGACACCCATGGCATGGCATTGACTTAGCATGATTTTGATATTATGTATCTATTCTGGTTTTTATACTAATCCATGTGTTTGACTCTACTCAGAATACCTACTGGGCGTATTGACTAACGCTCTACTTCTATCTTAGATGATGATACAGGGAATGGACGGAACGAAGGACGCGAAAGGAGCCAAGCTTAGGAGCTTGGATAATTTAGACTTACTTTATTTAAGTTTTATTTTCGGACAATGTAATTTGAGTTATTCGCATTTTGGGACTGTAATAACTTAGAATTATCTTGCTATGGTTTAATTATATTTTTGGACATTTGAACTTAAGTTAATTATTGGTGATGGACTTCCTTGCTTAAAAATGGATAGGGTTAGTAACTTTAAACTCATATTAACTCCGCATTACGTTTATTCCGCAAGTATAGCCTTAATGCGTGTGAACCGTTTTATTGGAATTAGTCCACGCACACATATGGTTGACCAGTTAAGGGCCCCGGGCTTTGGAAGCTCGGACTTAGCTCGCGTTGTGGCGTCCCACTCTCTCTTTATTTCAAAAAAAGAAAAATATACTCTGATTTTCGGTGAGTGAAAACGGGCAGGGCGTTACACTTATATATATATTTGTGTTACTGATTTTGTATTTCCCAACATGATGAGTTGCTTTGATTTATGAAATGTACATGATTATGAACTGTTTTCGATGGTAACATGTGATTTGAAATAAAAAGGCATTATTGTAACGCCCCGCCCTTTTTCACTCACCGAAAATCAGAGTATATATATATATATAATTTTTTTTTTTGAAATAAAGAGTGACAAGAGAGTGGGACGTCACGACGCGAGCTAAGTCCGAGCTTCCAAAGCCCGGCCCTTAATTGGCCAACCATATGTGTGTGTGGAACTAAGCCACAAGAACGGTTCACACGTAATAAGTTAAGCTTGCGGAATGTACAATTAAATGCGAAATTATAATAGAATCTATCCTACCAATTATTAAATAGTAAGGAAGTACATCCCTTAATTGATAAATACCTTAACTTAGAATGTCCAAAAGTAAAGTCCAAACCATAGCAAGTAGTCTAAATTATTACAGTCGAGCAAGCTAAGCTACTCAAATTACATTTCCATAAATGAAACTTAAATAAATGAAACTAGCTCTTCCAAGCTCCTAAGCTTGGCTCCGATCACGTCCTTCACTTCCTCCATTTCCTGCGTCATCATCTAAGGTAGAAGTAGGGCGTTAGACAACGCGCCCAGTAGGTACTCCGAGTAGGGTCAACACATGGATTAGTATAAACAAAAACACATAAATATAAGTAATATCAAAACCATGCAAGTAGAATGCCATGCCATGGGTGTCATATGCCATGAGTCCCACCCATCATCCATATTACAAACACATATCCCCATGTTTGTTTATCGGTCGCCCCGACGAAGCGTGGACTCCAGTTACAATCACAAGCACCTAATATCCCTCTTGATAGAAAATGCACATCAAGGTATCCCCAAGTTTGTTTATCTGTCGCCCCGACGGAGAGTGGACTCCGGTTACATCTCCAATCATAGTACCCCTCTTGATAGATAATGCACATAGGAGTATCTCCACATTTGTTTACCGGTCGCCCCGACGGAGCGTGGACTCCGGTTACATTTCTTCCCTCTCATGCCATGCATGAGATGTAAGTGCAACATGCTATGTAATAGTACAAACCATAACATTAAAATCCCATCATTAAGTCATATAATTTGATACCAAAATAATTCAAGTAAAACATCCACATATACACATAATCCATGGTTTTAATGAGGTAGGAATCCTACCAATGACCAACTAATGTGTCCTTCTATTTTTTGTCCGAAAACCACTCACCGATCGTACACCGCTTATGAGATCCCGTTACCTTATTACATATCAATAAATTAAACCAATGTTCCATTTAATTTCTAACCATACTTAAGTCCACAAAATACCTTAGTGGGGTTCGGCCATGCTTAGTTTTGGGCCCTTCTTTTTAGTCCTTTGATCTTTTAATTAAGTCCAAGATCATTCCATTAGTTTTACATTAATGAAAGCCCTAAGTCCAAAAAAACTCTCCCCATGGGGTTCAGCCATACACCATGGCCGAACCCATGGTCTTTCATTTTAACCATTTTGACATCTTTGCCATTATTTCCTTCCATAGCTGGTCACCTAATTCATTCACCCATAACTTAGGCCCAAAACATAGATCCATGGCTAAACATTACATGCATGGATCCACAAATGATCCATAAACATGGATCCATAAATGATTCATTAATCATGGCATAAATCCTTAACAAATGCTTCCATTCCTTAGCTTGATATCCATTTATTTAAACATGCATAGATCCATACATAACCCATTACAATGGTCCATGGGATTCGGCCATACAACATGGCCGAACCCATAATGTCATTTTCCTCCTCTTTCTTAGATCATTTACGACATTAGATCCATAACCCAGAGTCCCTTCATGGGGGGTGGGGTTTAATCATACTCTTAGGTCATCATTTTAGATCATCATTAACCACATCTAAAACCCATTAAAATTACCAACATTCATCTATGATTTTCATCTTTTAAAGCTCATTACAAATCACCAATATCCTACCATGGTATGGCCGAACCGTATGGTTCATGACTTACCCTTAAAAATCACATACTTATGATTTTATCCCTTGATGGGGTTCGGCCATACATCATGGCTAAACCTCATCCAAATCCTTTTTAGTTCTTATGATCCATATACATAGAAATCTAGGGTTTGGCCATGCAAGGCCAAACCATGATCTTGATCATATACCTTATCTTAGACATGCATGAGGTCCTTTCCATATATCCATAACAATTAGGGTTCGGCCATGCAAGGCCAACCCATGATCCATGATCATAATCCTTATATTGTTCATGCAAGAGGTCCTTAGCCATATATACATAATGTCCTTAATGTTCCATCATTTACATAGCCTATTTTACCCATTAAGGTTTGTCCATTTCCTATCTCATTCCTTGGATGGATTTTTAAATCCATGGCCCATAATATTTTGGCAAACTCTCGAATCCAAAAATGGGATTCCATAGTTTCCTTTAACTCCTTCAAATTAGTAAAATCTTGTTAAGTGATACTTACCGATTCCGCGGCTCCTCCGGTTTCTTTCACTCCTTCTTTCTCCTCCGATCTTCTCCTTAGTCTTTCTTCTTTCTTCCTTCTTGATCTTCGGCCTTGAGAGGGAGAGGGTCTAAGATGAAACCCCCAAGAATATGGTTCGGCCTTGGTGAATGTTTGAGAGAGGGAAAGGAGGAGAGAATGGAAACCCTAAGTCATTTTCTTTTGTCTTGTGAGAGAGGTCGGCCAAGCTTGAGATCCAAATTTCTCTAAGTCTTTTTCTTTTTTCTCTTAGAGTGATGGTCGGCCAAGAGAGGGAGAGGGAAAGAGTGAGATGAGAGGAATGAGATTCAAAAGCCTCTTTTCCCTCTTGTCTAGGGTTTGCTTCGGTTAGACTCCACCCTCATCAATGTGGAGTCTTCCCCATGAGCCCATTGACCAAACAAAAGAGTGCATGCCCTCCACATGGCACATACCACTCCCATGTCCAACGGTTTTGGCTTGGTTTCCTTGGTGGTTTGGTCGTTTCATTGGGTGGTTTGGTGGTTTCCATGAGATGGAACCACCACCTCTCTTTTGTCCAATGCATGGTCTTGCATGTCCCCATTTTAAGCTTTTTGTCTTGCATACCACCCCTATGTCCAACGGTTTTGGCATTGGTTTCCTTAGGTGGTTTGGATGATGTGGAACCACCACCCCTCCTTTGGCCAATGGATGCCCTCCACCTAAGCTTTTGGTCTAGCCAAGGGGAAAGCATGCCCTCCACATGGCATACCACCCCTTATCCCAACGGTTTTGGTGGAGTGGTTTCCATGAGATGAAACCACCCACTTGACTCACTCCATCTTTTGGTCTTTTAGGTGACTCACTCCATTTAATGTAACTCAACTCCCAACTCAATCATTTGAATTGATATCCAACTTAGGTCATTACAATTAAATAATTTAATTCCACTTACTATATTTAATCTTCTTTAATTTATCTTTGACTCACCCATGGTTGACCAAGTCAACCATGGTGGTCGGCCCCACATGTGTCTTGGCCCACACGCCACCTCACTTGATGAGGTGGAGTTGGGTCCCACTTGGCTATGCCACTTGGATTTCCACTCCTACACTTGCCACCTCACTTGATGAGGTGGACCCCATGCCTTTGATTCACAATTGGGTCCATGACCCAATTAAATCCATTTCTTACCCATTTGCCCTAATGCTCAATCCATCTTGACCCATTGAGTCCCAATTGGGCATTTGACCCAATTTGACCACTTTGACCCAACTAAATAAAATCAAGCCTACCCATGATCCATTGGACCATACTTGGCCCAATGCCCCAACCTTGATCCATCTAACATCCACTCCATCTATAATTCTTAATTTTTCACAATTAAATCAAATAATAGCCAATATATTATTGAATTAAAAAATCGGGCTATTACAATATTACCCTCTTTTGAAATTTTCGTCCCGAAAATCAAGTAAAGTAGGGTTTCAAACGACTTATACAAAAAGCTCCGGATGAGAGGCTCTCATTTCCAACTCAAGTTCCCAGGTGTAACACCCCGGATTTTCAAGTTATTAAATATTTACGGAATTACCCATTTAATTTGTGAATTTTTAGATAGGGATCTTATATGGGTAAAGTATTGGGTATTTGCCCAATTAAGACCCAACGGATTGTGGAAATGGTTTCAAATCAATTAAATGGGCTGAATTTAATTACTAATGCAATTTATATAATTAAGGGATTTGAATTAAAAGGATATGCGTATGAGTTATATGTGGGATTTTCATATCCACATTGATATGCTAGAATATCTAAAGAAGATGTCTAAATAATTATAGAAGATGTCTTAGCCGTGTGGAAGATATGGAAATCCTTGTTTATGCGCACAAGATCATGTAAAAAAAAAGGTCTTCCATTGATTAAGAGGGATACTAAGGGAATTGCTAAGAAGGGGCACATGGCACCTTCTAATTAGGACCTATTGGAAGCTTTATAAAGAAGAGGCAAGAAGGGCGCATGGCACATTCTAAATTTAGGATTAAGATTGGCCGATTGAGATTATTAATTAAGAGGGACGCATGGCAATTTCTATTTAGAATCAAGAGGGGCGCATGGCACCTTCTAAGATAGGACTATGGGATTTATAAAAGAGAGGCAATACTAGTGCACACGACAATTATATCTTAGCATTGGCCGATTGGAATTTTATTCAAAAGAAGAGAAGGGCAGCAAGCGTACAATACACACAAAATCATGAAGGTGTTCACAGCAAGATCAAGAAGAAAGAGAAGGATTTGAAAAGCAAGAACAACCGAAGGAAAACCGAAGGAGTCGCGGAACCAGTAAGTGATGTCTTATTTAGTTTAAAAATAAAGAACCGTAGGGTTCGGCCTGGTGTATGGCCGAACCGCATGAATGAAGATTGGTAATATTTTTATGGTTTGAGAGAAGTTAATAAACCATAGGGTTCGGCCATGATGAAGGGCCGAACCCCATGGAAGGTTGTTAGTTATATTATTTTATGGGATGAAAACCATGGAATAATTATATTGATTTAAAAGAGGAAGCATGGAACCATAGGGTTCAACCATGATGTATGGCCGAACCCTATGGAAGAAAATGAATGGACAATTATGTTGTTTTTCATGAACCGTTTGACGAAAACATATAGAAGGACTATGGTATTTTAATGAAAGTTTGAAAGATAGAAACCATGGAAAGACATGGTTTAAATTATGGGTTTTTGGGTTGGAAACCATGGAAGGACTTTGGTGAAATTTTAATGGATGTTTGATAGAATACTGATTAATCTTAAATGGAGATTAAAAGGGCAAAAATCAAAAGTTTATATTTATGATTTTAAAGGGTCTAAATGGAATAAAATTGGTTCTATTTAAATGATGTTTTGAAGGAAGTAAGGAAGCATAGGGTTCGGCCATGTGGTATGGCCGAACCCCATGGAAAGGGTATTAATAATTTTAATGGATTTAAATTATTAAGGAATTTATGTTGGAGTTGGTTAATGAATTCATATGGGTTTAAATGTTTTAATAAAAAGGGTTGAACCACAGGGTTCGGCCATGGTGTATGGCCGAACCCCATGGAGGTGTATTGGGATTTTTAATGAATGTTAATTGACTAATTATGGAAGGTGGAGATTAAATTGAAAAATCTCTAAATATGGAAGGTGGAGATTAAATTGGAAAAACCCTAATTATGGAAGGTGGAGATTAAATTGGAAAGTCTCTAAATATGGAAAGTGGAGATTAAATTGGAAAAATTCTAAATATGGAAGGTGGAGATTAAATTGGAAAGTTTCTAATTATGGAAGGTGGAGACTAAATTTGGAAAGTTTGTATAATTGAAAAGTTTACATCATAGGGTTCGGCCATGGTGTTTGGCCGACCCCATGAATCAAGTATTTAGTTCAATTATGGATTCATTATTATTAAATAAATTAGAAGGAGGATGGAACCATAATATCATGGGTTCGGCCATGCGATAAGGCAGAACCCCATGAACCAAATTTATGGGTTGTATGGACTTAGTATTTTAAATGAAAGGTGGACTAATTGGAGAATGTAAATATGTTTATGGATCATTATTGGATTATGGGTTTTGTTTAGGTTGTTGGACCTAGAAAGGAGATGAAAGATCATGGGTTCGGCCATGATGTATGACCGAACCCCATGATGTAGGTTGTGGATTAAAACGTGGACTTATGCATGAGTAAATAAATGAATGGACTCATGTTTTGGAAACCTAAACATGAGGTGATGGAAGCAATGGCAAGGTTGTAAATAGGTCAAAATAATGGACATAGGGTTCGGCCATGGTGTATGGCCGAACCCCATGAATTATATGATGGATCATGTGTTGGAATATTTTAAGGGACAAGGGACACTTAGATTAGATATGCATGTTTAAGGTAATGAGGGATTTAATTACATATAGACCTATGTTCATGTTTATGTAATTGGTTATGTTATTAGGTATAATGGCATTTTGGTAATATCGGCTGAAAATGATAAACTATGGGCTCGGCCATGGTGTATGGCCGAACCTCATGGGGATTGGTTTATGGACTTAAAATATTGTAAATCAAGTGGGACTCGGTTTTAATTGATTTTATATTATAAGGTAACGGGACCTCACAAGGTGTTTACGATCGTAAGCAGTTATCGGAGAAAAGACGCAAGGACACTTTAGCGGTCTTTGGTAGGATTCCACCTCTTTGAAACCATGGGTTTATGTACATTGTTTTTATCTATTTGATGAATTTATATTGAAAATGATATGTTTCAAATGTGAGGTTTTAATGCTATGTTTATTATACAAAATAGCATGTGTTTCATTGGGAAAAAGATGTGTTTCAAATGTGATGTTTTAATGCTATGTTTATTTTATAAAATAGCATGTGTTTTATATGTTTCAAATATGAGCTTTTAAATGTTATGATTTGCATAATTGCATAGCATGTGGACATTTGTATCTCATGCATGGCATGGGAGAGATGAACATTAACCGGAGACCCACACTCCGTCGGGGCGTCTGTAAAACACTCGTGGGGGATACCTTGATGGTGAGAATCCCATCAAGAAGAAACCGGAGGGGCCACACTCCGTCGGGGCATCCGAAAGACCTATGTGGGGGTACCTTGATGATGAGAATTCCATCAAGAGGATACTATGTATGAAATGTAACCGAAGATCCACACTTCATCGAGGCACCCGTAAAACAATCGTGGGGGATACCATGATGAGGAGCTTTCCATCAAGAGGATGTTTTGTGATGGGTGGGACTCATTGCATATGATTGCATGGTATGGCATTGAATCGACATGATTATGATCCTTATTATCATGCAAGATTTCTGATTTTTATCGGTATGATTGGATCTCTATTATCATACACTGTTTTGGATACATTGCTTTATAAGTATGGTATTATAACTGGATTTGATATATATTATATCTGGATTTTTGGTACTAACCCATGTGTTAACCCTAATTGGAATACCTACTGGGCGCGTTGTTCTAACGCCCTACTTCTACCCTAGTGGATGATAAAAGAAACAAGGAGAACGATGAACGTGAAACGGGCCAGGCATAGGAGCTTGGAGGATTATAATTTATATTTTGTATAAGATACTCATGGGCTTGTAATTTGAGTATCTAGAATTCAGATTTAATAACTTAGATGAATTTACTATGGTTGGATGTTTTATTGGATAATTGTGTTATGATAATGATGATTAAGGACTTGACGTACTTTGTTATTTGAATGGAATAGAACTGTGTTCTATTATGTTTCCGCATGTTATGATTTTTATTCCCCATGTTTATATTGCTATGTGTGAACCGTTTTCATGGACTGAGTCCATGCACACATAGTTGGCCAGTTAAGGGTCGGACTTTGGAAGTTCGGACTTAGCTCACGTCGTGACGTCCCGCTCTCTATCACTCTTCGTTTATAAGAAAAAGATAGACTCTGATTTTACGGAAAGAAGCAAGTCAAAAAAGGCGGGGCGTTACAGCTGGTATCAGAGCGAACCCAAAACACTGAATCTTTTGGAGTAAATTAATCCGATCCCCGTGCATTAGTTTACTTCGTTCGACTCAAACGGATGATAGCAAAGGAAGTACAGTCAAAATAATCGGATTTGTCCAACATCCCAAAATAGGAAGTTTCCCCAAAAACAAGAAACATAAGTTAATTATTTGGCAATTTCCCAAGGACAAGAAACACAAGTTGTTTATTTGGCAATTTCCCTAAACTCTGAAGAACACGAAACTTTACATAGAAGCTAAGTCAACCGATGTTTCCATAACTTAGGAAAATGCCTCCGAAAGGAAGACAAACGCAACAGAACCAACAAAAGGAAGAGGAACATAACGGAGAGGGTCAGAACAGTGCAAACATTCCTGAAGTACCTCCTGAACTACGGAACCTAGTACAAGCGGTAGTCACTTCCGTTCTACAGCAAATCTTGAGAGGAAATGCGGACACAACCCCCAATGAAATACAAGACCGAAAAGGTCGGGGTGGGGGAAATACTTTTTGCCCTCACAAAAAGATTCAAACCCTACTTTTGGAGATTTTCAGCCTTTACTTGTTCCACTAGAAGTTCCTGTTTCCGTGTGGTCAGAAGGGCCATTTCAAAAGAGAGTATCCACAGAGCAAAAGATCTCCTCACTTCAGGGGTTCTCTTCGTCGCTCGGCTCGACTAGCTCAGTCACAAGTATCTGGACGACTGAATACTTCAACTTCTTCCCTAGAGACACTGGGCCATTCGGTAATTCAAGGTATGGCAGTGATTTGTAGTTCATATGCTTATGCGTTATTTGATCTATTGCTTTCGCATATGTTACTAGCACCGTAGTACAAAAATGCCCACTGTACTTACTATAGTATTCCCTATTGATAGACGATGAAGATATATGGATCCCGCAATAGATACAATGGCCCCATGATAAATGTGATGAAAGTTTGAATGATTTTCATTAAAGTACGCAAATTTAAGAGTTTATGAGGATTTTGAGCATTGCGATGCATGAGACGGGGTCCTTTGATTTTTATTAAGACGTCGTATGGGTGAGTCCCACACGTGATATTGATGAGATAAGGATGTAGATTCTATGAGTATGGCTTAGAGTAGCTATGAGACTGTGGGAACCTCGATATGAAATAAGGAGACTTGGTCCCATAGGGTTACCGTTGAGGAGTGGGTCCCTCGCATGCTACGCGCTGAAGGACGCTCTCACGGCTATTTCACACACTTGACGTGCGTGAATACGCAGAGCTAGGTACTATTTTACCCCGTGGGGATGGTGCTAGTTTCGTTTGACCCTGACTGACCACCTTAGAGATTGAATGAATCACCCTTGGGGTGAAGGGATGCAGGGTGGGGTAGACATGATCACGTTGGACGTGGGTCTTCCGCTTAGTAAGTCATGGACATTAAGTCTTGCTAAGGGGTCGGGGTATGTTTATGTTTTTATATGGTTGCCACAGTCGGGTAATGACTCATTTGAATGTTGTTCTTACGGAATAGGATATCTCAGGGTAGATTATGTGCCCTGGATTAATTATGCCAAGGATGGATTATACCTAGAAGGGGGTTATATTAATGGATGGTTATTAACTAGGGGTAGATGATACTCATTGATATAGTGGTACCAAGGATGAATGTGTACAACCGTGGAGGATGATTCCCATGGTGGTTTGGATTAATATTGTACCATGGTAGACATGTGGGAAATATGATGGACCTGTTTGTCTCATAAATGACAAATAGATCTAATGATTGAGACATGTTTCGATTTACGTTCCACGTTATAAGAAAAAGGCGTTAGTCGTATTACGACTTGTATCACAGGAAAGTTAGTGTAAAGAGTTACTCGGTATCTTAGAAGTTTTGAATAAAAGGGTTACTCACATAGTGACTTATGTGAAAAAGAAGATATGCTTACTTTTGGGAGATGTACTTAAGGGAAAAGTCTAGTGAAACTCAAATGGGAAGCTATGGACGACTGCCGAGTGAGACTGGCCACCTGACTCTATAGTTAGCCGATGGAGTTCCAGGAGAGTGAAGGTAGAAACCTAGTTAAAAAGGAATCAACAAAAGACTTGAGCATAGGCTCGTATTGGCAGGCTACCTCACACAGAGAGCAGACGAATGAACGCATTGAGTGAGTACGTATGGAAAATACCTTGGTAGCAGGTAAAGTGAAACAGAGTATATTGATTTACATAAGAATTGTAAATGGGTTCATGAGAAAAAGAGATAACATGAGGTAGAGTAAATTCTACGAGAATGAAACTCATAGGTTGATATTAGTGACTGTGATGTAATTAAGTGGTACTTGACAAGATTGAACAGGAACAACGGATAGATTCAGAAATGGAGGAGTTATGGGTCAAGATGTTTACTGGTGAAGTCATACCGGAATGGGAGCTAAGACCAGGACAGGGTCTTGTATTCCAAGGAAGGATATATATACCTAAGGGTTGCCAAGGTCTTCAAAGGGCAATGATGCGATATGTGTCGTGGTAGACCGACTGACCAATTCTGCACATTTCATTCCCATTAAGATGACAGACTCATCTGAGACTTTGGGTCGGCGGTATATTAGGGATATCATCAGATTGCATGGTATTCCTCGAACTATTGTGTCTGACAGAGATGGTCGATTCATCGGCAGAGCATGCAGGTGGCCATGGGAACAGACTTATTGACTAGTACAACATTCCACCCACAGACTGATGGACACTCTGGGAGGACAATAGAAACATTGGAGGATATGCTGAGAGCATGTACGCTAGATTTCAAAGGTTGATGGGAGGATCACTTGCCGTTGATAGAATTCTCATGTACTGAACATGCAAGATATAGAGATCCAAAGCGACGTGGCCTACGTCGAAAAGCATGTCCGAGTGGTGGACATAGAATAAAGGGTATTACGGAACCAAGCGATCTAGTTTGTTAAGGTGGTATGGGATCGACATGGCATTGAGGAAGCCATATGGGAACTCGAGTCGGAAATGAGGACAGCTCATCCAGAGCTATTTATGTAAATATTTTAAGCCCTATTGCACTCAATTTTCGGGACGAAAATTTTAAAAAGAGGGTTGTATTGTAACACCCTGGATTTTCAAGTTATTAAATATTTACTAAAATTACTCATTTAATTTGTGAATTTTTAGATATGGATCTTATATGGGTAAAGTGTTGGGTCTTTACCCAATTAAGACCCAACAGATTGTGGAAATGGTTTCAAATCAATTAAATGGGCTGAATTTAATTACTAATGCAATTTATAGAATTAAGGGATTTGAATTAAAAGGATATGCGCATGAGTTATATGCGGGATTTTCATATCCACATTAATATGCTAGAATATCTAAAGAAGATGTCCAAATAATTATAGAAGATGACTTAGCCGTGTGGAAGATATGCAAATCCTTGTTTATGCGCACAAGATCATGTAGAAAAAAAAGGGGTCTTCCCTTGATTAAGAGGGATACTAAGGGAATTGCTAAGAAGGGGCACATGGCACCTTCTAATTAAGACCTATTGGAAGCTTTATAAAGAAGAGGCAAGAAGGGCGCATGGCACATTCTAAATTTAGGATTAAGATTGGCCGATTGAGATTATTAATTAAGAGGGGCGCATGGCAATTTCTATTTAGAATCAAGAGGGGCGCATGGCACCTTCTAAGATAGGACTATGGGATTTATAAAAGAGAGGCAATACTAGTGCACACGACAATCATATCTTAGCATTGGCCGATTGGAATTTTATTCAAAAGAAGAGAAGGGCAGCAAGGGCGTACAATACACACAAAATCATGAAGGTGTTCACGGCAAGATCAAGAAAAAGGAGAAGGATTTGAAGTGCAAGAACAACCGAAGGAAAATCGAAGGCGTCGCGGAACCGGTAAGTGATGTCTTATTTTGTTTAAAAATAAAGAACCGTAGGGTTCGGCCTGGTGTATGGCCGAACCGCATGAATGAAGATTGGTTATATTTTTATGGTTTGAGAGAAGTTAATAAACCATAGGGTTCGGCCATGATGAAGGGCCGAACCCCATGGAAGGTTGTTAGTTATATTATTTTATGGGATGAAAACCATGGAATAATTATATTGATTTAAAAGAGGAAGCATGGAACCATAGGGTTCAGCCATGATGTATGGCCGAACCCTATGGAAGAAAATGAATGGACAATTATGTTGTTTTTCATGAACCGTTTGACGAAAACATA
Organism: Chimonanthus praecox; assembly: GCA_022113865.1. Taxonomy (NCBI): domain Eukaryota; kingdom Viridiplantae; phylum Streptophyta; class Magnoliopsida; order Laurales; family Calycanthaceae; genus Chimonanthus; species Chimonanthus praecox. Next base: position 40,723,466 of record CM039086.1, on the reverse strand, counting down.
TAGAAGGACTATGGTATTTTAATGAAAGTTTGAAAGATAGAAACCATGGAAAGACATGGTTTAAATTATGGGTTTTTGGGTTGGAAACCATGGAAGGACTTTGGTGAAATTTTAATGGATGTTTGATAGAATACTGATTAATCTTAAATGGAGATTAAAAGGGCCAAAATCATAAGTTTATATTTATGATTTTAAAGGGTCTAAATGGAATAAAATTGGTTCTATTTAAATGATGTTTTGAAGGAAGTAAGGAAGCATAGGGTTCGGCCATGTGGTATGGCCGAACCATGGAAAGGTATTAATAATTTTAATGGATTTAAATTATTAAGGAATTTATGTCGGAGTTGGTTAATGAATTCATATGGGTTTAAATGTTTTAATAAAAAGGGTTGAACCATAGGGTTCGGCCATGGTGTATGGCCGAACCCCATGGAGGTGTATTGGGATTTTTAATGAATGTTAATTGACTAATTATGGAAGGTGGAGATTAAATTGAAAAGTCTCTAAATATGGAAGGTGGAGATTAAATTGGAAAAACCCTAATTATGGAAGGTGGAGATTAAATTGGAAAGTCTCTAAATATGGAAAGTGGAGATTAAATTGGAAAAATTCTAAATATGGAAGGTGGAGATTAAATTGGAAAGTTTCTAATTATGGAAGGTGGAGACTAAATTTGGAAAGTTTGTATAATTGAAAAGTTTACATCATAGGGTTCGGCCATGGTGTTTGGCCGACCCCATGAATCAAGTATTTAGTTCAATTATGGATTCATTATTATTAAATAAATTTAGAAGGAGGATGGAACCATAATATCATGGGTTCGGCCATGCGATAAGGCAGAACCCCATGAACCAAATTTATGGGTTATGTATGGCCTTAGTATTTTAAATGAAAGGCGGACCAATTGGAGAATGTAAATATATGTTTATGGATCATATTATTGGATTATGGGTTTTGTTTAGGTTGTTAGACCTAGAAATAAGGAGATGAAAGATCATGGGTTCGGCCATGATGTATTACCGAACCCCATGATGTAGGTTTGTGGATTAAAACGTGGACTTATGCATGAGTAAATAAATGAATGGACTCATGTTTTGGAAACCTAAACATGAGGTGATGGAAGCAATGGCAAGGTTGTAAATAGGTCAAAATAATGGACATAGGGTTCGGCCATGGTGTATGGCCGAACCCCATGAATTATATGATGGATCATGTGTTGGAATATTTTAAGGGACAAGGGACACTTAGATTAGATATGCATGTTTAAGGGTAATGAGGGATTTAATTACATATAGACCTATGTTCATGTTTATGTAATTGGTTATGTTATTAGGTATAATGGCATTTTGGTAATATCGGCTGAAAATGATAAACTATGGGTTCGGCCATGGTGTATGGCCGAACCTCATGGGGATTGGTTTATGGACTTAAAATATTGTAAATCAAGTGGGACTTGGTTCTAATTGATTTTATATTATAAGGTAACGGGACCTCACAAGGTGTTTACGATCGTAAGCAGTTATCGGAGAAAAGACGCAAGGACACTTTAGCGGTCTTTGGTAGGATTCCACCTCTTTGAAACCATGGGTTTATGTACATTGTTTTTATCTATTTGATGAATTTATATTGAAAATGATATGTTTCAAATGTGAGGTTTTAATGCTATGTTATTATATAAAATAGCATGTGTTTCATTGGGAAAAAGATGTGTTTCAAATGTGATGTTTTAATGCTATGTTTATTTTATAAAATAGCATGTGTTTTATATGTTTCAAATATGAGCTTTTAAATGTTATGATTTGCATAATTGCATAGCATGTGGACATTTGCATCTCATGCATGGCATGGGAGGGATGAACGGTAACCGGAGACCCACACTCCGTCGGGGCGTCGGTAAAATACTCGTGGGGGATACCTTGATGGTGAGAATCCCATCAAGAAGAAATCGGAGGGGCCACACTCCGTCGGGGCATCCGAAAGACCTATGTGGGGGTACCTTGATGATGAGAATTCCATCAAGAGGATACTATGTATGAAATGTAACCGGAGATCCACACTCCATCGGGGCGCCTGTAAAACAATTGTGGGGATACCTTGATGAGGGGCTTTCCATCAAGAGGATGTTTTGTGATGGGTGAGACTCATTGCATATGATAGCATGATATGGCATTGAATCGGCATGATTATGATCTTTATTACCATGCAAAGTTTCTGGTTTTTATCGGTATGATTCGATCTCTATTACCATACACTATTTTTGATACAATGTTTTATAAGTATGGTATGATTTATTATAACTGGATTTGATATATATTATATCTGGATTTTTGGTACTAACCCATGTGTAAACCCTAATTGGAATACCTACTGGGCGCATTGTTCTAATGCCCTATTTCTGCCCTAGTGGATGATAAAAGAAACAAGGAGAACGATGAACGCGAAACGGGAGAGGCATAGGAGCTTGGATGATTACAGATTATATTTTGTATAAGATACTCATGGGCTTGTAATTTGAGTATCTAGAATTCGGATTGTAATAACTTAGAAGAATTTGCTAATGTTGGATGTTTTATTGGATAATTGCATTATGATAATGATGATTAAGGACTTGACGTACTTTGTTATCTGAATGGAATAGAACTGTGTTCTATTATGTTTCCGCATGTTATGATTTTTATTCCGCATGTTTATATTGCTATGTGTGAACCGTTTTCATGAACTGAGTCCATGCACACATAGGGTTGGCCAGTTAAGGGTCGGACTTTAGAAGTTCGGATTTAGCTCGCGTCGTGACGTCCGGCTCTCTATCACTCTTCGTTTATAAAAAAAAAAAAATAGACTTTGATTTTACAGAAAGAAGTGAGTGAAAAAGGGCTGGGCGTTACACAAGGTGGCTTCCTCATTACCTTGTCGATCCCATACCACTTTGACGAACTGAATGGCGCGGTTCCGTAGCACCCTTTGTTCCTTCCCGATCACTCGACCGGCTTCTCCACATATGTTACGTGCACATCCACATCTTGCACGTTCAACACATGCGAAGGATCAGGGTTGTATTTCCTCAACATGGACACATGGGATACATCGTGCAAAGATGATAACTGTGGAGGAAGCGCCAACTGATAAGCCACCTCCCCCACCCTCTTCAGGATTAGGAACGGCCCCACAAATCTAGGCGACAGTTTCCCCTTTCTTTCCAAATCTCATGTGTCCCTTCCGTGGCGAGACTTTTAAGAACACTAAATCTCCCACCTCAAACTCAAAGAACCTTCTCCTCTGGTCAGCGTAGCTCTTCTGACGACTATGCGCAGTAAGTAGGTGCTGTCATATCAACTTAATCTGCATCGTAGTCTCTGTAACTAGCTCAGGTCCAATAAGTACAGCCTCACCGGCCTCTGTCCAATACACTGGTGATCTACATGGCCTACCATACAAGGCCTCGAATGGAGCCATCTAGAGGCTTGCCTGATAACTGTTGTTATAAGAGAACTCCATCAGTGGCAAGTGATCCTCCCATCCACCCTTGAAGCCTAGCATACATGCTCTCAGCATATCCTCCAATGTCTTTATCGTCCTCTCCGACTGTCCATCAGTCTGTGGATGGAATGCTGTGCTCGTCAATAAGTCTGTCCCCATGGCCGACTGCATGCTCTGCCATACTCTGCCGGTGAATCGGCCATCTCTGTCGGACACACTAGTCCGGGGAATACCATGTAGCCTGGTGATATCCTTGATATACCGTTGACCCAAGGTCTCAGATGAATCTATCATCTTGATGGGAATGAAGGGTACAGACTTGGCCAATCGATCTACCACGACCCATATCGAATCGTTGCCCTTTGATGACCTTGGCAATCCTGTCACAAAATCCATGGAGATGTGCTCCCATTTCCACTCCGGCACTGGTAAAGGTTTGAGTAAATCCGGTGGCTTCTGATATTCTGTCTTAACCTGCTGACAAGTTAGGCAGTTAGCAACAAACTCTGCCACATCTCTCTTAAGTCCATGCCACCAATAGTGCCTCTTCAGATCATGATACATCTTGGTGCTGCCCGGATGGATAGAGAGTTTGGTTTGGTGTGCCTCGATCAACAACTCTCTTCTGCAGCTCTTCGGCACATGTGTCCTACCTCGGAACATAAGACCTTGTCCCGGTCGTAATTCCCATTCCGGTATAACCTCACCAGTAGACATCTTGGCCCATATCTCCTCCACCTCTGGATCTGTCCATTGCTCCTGTTCAATCTTGGAGACCATGTTGAACCGTATGATCAGATTGTACATACTCCCATGGTTCTTGATCATTTATAATATTTGAGACCATTTAAACTCATTAACATGCATCCATTCAAAACCTTTTAAAATTACTAACATGCATCTATGATTTTCATCTTTTAAAGCTCATTACAAATCACCAATATCATGGCCGAACCCTATGGTTCATCACTTACCCTTAAAAATCACATACTTATGATTTCATCCCTTGATGGGGTTCGGCCATACATCATGGCCGAACCTCATCCAAATCCTTTTTAGTTCTTATGATCCATATACATAGAAATTTAGGGTTTGGCCATGCAAGGGCCAAACCATGATCTTGATCATATACCTTATCTTAGACATGCATGAGGTCCTTTCCATATATCCATAACAATTAGGGTTTGGCCATGCAAGGCCAACCCATGATCTATGATCATAATCCTTATATCGTTCATGCAAGAGGCCTTTAGCCATATATACATAATGTCCTTAATGTTCCATCATTTACATAGTCTATCTTACCCATTAAGGTTTGTCCATTTCCTATCTCATTCCTTTGATGGATTTTTAAATCCATGGCCCATAATATTTTGGCCAACTCTCCAATCCAAAAATGGGATTCCATGGTTTCCTTTAACTCCTTCAAATTAGTAAAATCTTGTTAAGTGATACTTACCTGTAACGCCTCGCCCTTTTTCACTATGCTTTCCGTAAATCAGAGTCTATTTTCTTTAAAAGAAAAAAATGACAGAGTGATAGAGAGAGGGACATCACGACGCGAGCTAAGTCCGAACTTCTAAAATACGACCCTTAACTGGCCAACCCTATGTGTGTATGGACTAAGTTCATGAAAACAGTTCACACATAACAATATAATCATGCAGAATTATAATATAATCTAATTCTATTCCATTTTAGATAGCAAAGTACCTTAAGTCTGTAATCATTATTAACATAACATAATTATCTGAATAAACATCCAACGATAGAAAATCATCTAAATTATTACATGCCCGAAGTCCAGTTACTCAAATTACAAGTCCATAAGTAACTTAATCAAAATATAAGCTAAAAGCATCCAAGCTCTTATGCTTGGCCCTTTTCGCGTTCCCCTCGTTTCCTGTATCATCCACTAGGGTTGAAGTAGGGCGTTAGAACAACGCGCCCAGTAGGTATTCCACTTAGGGCAAGCACATGGTTAGTACAAAACATATATAATAATATCATAATGTCAAAGACCATATAATCCATGCCATGTCATGATGTCAAATGCAATGAGTCCCACCCATCACAAATATATAAGTACCCCCACATAGGTCTTTCGGACGCCTCGACGAAGTATGGCCCCTCCTGTTTCTTCTTGATGGAAAAGCACATCAAGGTATCCCACATAGATTTTTCGGACGCCCCGACGGAGTGTGGCCCCTCCAGTTACATATCCTTCACCCCATGCCATGCATGAGATGCTAATGAAACACATACTATTTCATATTGTAAACATAGCATTAAAACTTCACAATTGAATCATATCTTTTACAACGTAAATTCATCAAAAATAAGATACCCATGGTTTCAAAGAGGTGCAATCCTACCAAAGACTACTAACGTGTCCTTGCGCTTTCGTCCGGTAACCGCTCACGATCGTACACACCTTGTGAGGTCCCGTTACCTTATAATATATCAATCAATTAAAACCATGTCCCATTTAATTTACAATAATGTCCAAGTTCATAAACCCAACTTGTGGGGTTCGGCCATACACCATGGCCGAACCTCACTTACTAGGTTTTAGTTCCTCCTTTGATTTATGCAATTAATTACACAACCATGCCATCCTTGATTCATAAAACCAAACACTTATAGATTAATCATCTAACCTTATCAAGTTCATAAAATCCAAAAGTCATTCCTCCATGGGGTTCGGCCATACACCATGGCCGAACCCATGGTCTATCATATCCACCTATTTACAACTTTTCCATTGGTCTAATCCTTAGTTAACATTTCATTCATTTTAATCTACCATACATAGACCCTAAGTCCACCAAATAATTCCCATGGGGTTCGTCCATACACCATGGCCGAATCCATGGTCCCTTATTTCCATTTAAATTACAATATTGCCATTTCCTCCATCACTTTATGTTTAGGTTCAAACATAGGTCCATAAACATCTAAGTCCACCAATAACTCTTCATGGGGTTCGGCCATGCCACATGTCCGAACCCATGGTCCATAGTTCTTCACCATTTCCAATGTTTAAGACCATTTAAATCATTATCCTTCATCTATTATTTTCATCCATTAAAATTATTAAAGCAGTCCACTTAAATTCAATATCTAAAACCCTAAGTCCATATATACTCTTTGGTGGGGTTCAGCCATACCACATGGCCGAACCTCACCCTTTGGTTTTATGCCCTTCTTTCCATTCTTGATATCCATTTAAAATAAATCATAAATAACCTTTGTCATGGGGTTCGGCCATACAACATGGCCGAACCCTATGATTCATCTTTTGCATCATTTTGATCCTTTTAAAGTCCTTAGTTTCTTTCAATGGGGGCCGAACCCTATGGTTCCTTATTTTTCTTAAAAATATCATACCACCAAGATTAAGTCCTTTGGTGGTTCTCATACATATATCCATTTAAACCTTTTAAAATTATAAACATAACTCTATGATTTTCATCCTCCAAACTTCCATTAAAAATCACCAAAGTCCTTCCATGGGGTTTGGCCATACAACATGGCCGAACCCTATGGTTCATCCTTTTCATTAAACCTTAACATTCTTTCCTTAATTTTTCTTCCATGGACACCATGGCCGAACCTTATGGTTCCTTATTTTAAACAAAATTATCAAACTACTTACCGGTTCTGCAACTCCTCCATTTTTCCTTCGCTCCGACTCCTTCTTCAGATTCTTTTCTTCCTTCTACTTGATCTTTCACACTTGCTGGCAGCCTCCTCCTTCTCTGAATAATGCCGAGAACACCTTCTTGCTTGTGTATGCTGTGTGCCCTTGTTGCCTCTCTTTTTAATACTTCCAATTGGTCCTCTATTTAGAAGATGCCAAGACCCTTTAATTTAGCAATTGTCTAGTGTCGTGCGCCCCTCTTGTGTCTTTCTTCTTCTTTTTTCTCTAATTCTTCCACTCGGTCCTATCTATAATTAGAAGATGCCGTGACCCTTCATTTAGCAATTCCCCTAGTGCCATTTCTAATCAAACGAAAAGACACCTTTAGCGCATCATCATGGATATGGGTATCTAATATTCGGCCAAGGCAATCTATACTAATTTTAAACATCTTCTTTATTTGGATTAGGCAATCAGATGTCATTGCCTAATCGCAATCCCATCTACACGTTTTTCCCAATTTAGGACAAACCTTGTTCGGCTATAACTCCTAAAATCTAGTCAATATATGTTTCCGTGTCAACCTCACATACACGGCCAAAGCAATCCATATTTAATTTTTAGACATATTGCATCGCCTTTTTAATTCAGCCCCATTTAATTTAAATTTAACCTTATACCATAACCGTTGGGTCCTAATTGGGCTATTGACCCAACACCTTACCCATCTAAGGTTCATATCTGTTAATTCACAATTAAAATGGCAAATTCCGTAAATATTGATAATCATGGAATTCCGAAGTGTTACATTACTAATTCCGTGGCTCCTCCAGTTTCTTTCACTCCTTCTTTCTCCTCCGATCTTCTCCTTAGTCTTTCTTCTTTCTTCCTTCTTGATCTTCGGCCTTGAGAGGGAGAGGGTCTAAGATGAAACCCCCAAGAAGATGGTTCGGCCTTGGTGAATGTTTGAGAGAGGGGGAGGAGGAGAGAATGGAAACCCTAAGTCCTTTTCTTTTGTCTTGTGAGAGAGGTCGGCCAAGCTTGAGATCCAAATTTCTCTAAGTCTTTTTCTTCTTTCTCTTAGAGTGATGGTCGGCCAAAAGAGGGAGAAGGAGAGAGGGAGATGAGAGGAATGAGATTTAAAAGCCTCTTTTCCCTCTTGTCTAGGGTTTGCTTGGGTTAGACTCCACCCTCATCAATGTGGAGTCTTCCCCATGAGCCCATGTCCAACGGTTTTGGCTTGGCTTCCTTGGTGGTTTGGTCATTTCCTTGGGTGGTTTGGTCATTTCCATGAGATGGAACCACCACCTCTCTTTTGCCCAATGCATGTCCCCATTTTAAGCTTCTTGTCTTGCATACCACCCCTATGTCCAACGGTTTTGGCATTGGTTTCCTTGGGTGGTTTGGATGAGGTGGAACCACTACCTCTCCTTTGACCAATGGATGCCCTCCACCTAAGCTTTTGGTCTAGCCAAGGGGAAAGCATGCCCTCCAAATGGCATACCACCCCTTATCCCAATGGTTTTGGTGGAGTGGTTTCCATGAGATGAAACCACCCACTTGACTCACTCCATCTTTTTGGTCTTTTAGGTGACTCACTTCCCATTTGACTCACTCCATTTAATGTAACTCAACTCCCAACTCAATCATTTGAATTGATATCCAACTTAGGTCATTACAATTAAATAATTTAATTCCACTTACTATATTTAATCTTCTTTAATTTATCTTTGACTCACCCATGGTTGACATGGTGGTCGGCCCCACATGTGTCTTGGCCCACATGCCACCTCATTTGATGAGGTGGAGTTGGGTCCCACTTGGCTATGCCACTTGGATTTCCACTCCTACACTTGCCACCTCACTTGATGAGGTGAACCCCATGCCTTTGATTCAGAATTGGGTCCTGACCCAATTAAATCCATTTCTTACCCATTTATCCTAATGCTCAATCAATCCATCTTGACCAATTGAGTCCCAATTGGGCATTCGACCCAATTTGACCACTTTGACCCAATTAAATAAAATCAAGCCTACCCATGGTCCATTGGACCATACTTGGGCCATTGCCCTAACCTTGAACCATCTAACATCTACTCCATCTATAATTCTTAATTTTTCACAATTAAATCAAATAATAGCCAATATATTATTGAATTAAAAATCCGGGCTATTACAATTATGGCATTTATGATCTCATGCATGGCATGGGAGGGAGTATATGGCACAAAAAAAAAAGTTATGAGCTGTGCGGACATGACTTGGGGCTTGAAAACTAGCTCGGAAGAAGCTATGTAAACCATTGATATTTTGGCCTTGTCTGGGATTGCTAGATAGGGGTACGGCGTAATTTGGGCCAAAGAGCTCCGAGGTAACCAGTCAAAAATCCTGCGCAGAGGGAGGAGTCCACGCTCCATCGGTAATTTCAATTAACATACGTGGGGAGGTATAACAATTACCTGGTGGTGCCGTCACAAAACACTGCGAATGTAAATGGCCAGGGGACACCTTGATATGGCTTTATGTTATCAAGGAAACTATTGATATGACTGGTGTTGTGGTTGGATTTGGAAATTGGGTGAGAGATCATTGGCATATGACACCCATGGCATGACACATACATTAGCATGATTTGGATATGATTATCATGCGCTTTTTTTTAATACTATGAGATGGTTTACTGTTTTGATGTGATGTAGTATCATGATTTCCATATTGATCCTATGTGTACATAACCCTATTTGAAGTTCCTACTGGGCGCGTTGACTAACGCCCTACTTCTACCCTTTAGATGATGGTACAGGAAATGGAAAGGACATGGGATATGAAGAAAGCCAAGCTTAGGAGCTTGGGCAGCTTATACTTATTTTACTTAATTGATTTTGGAACAATGTATTGAGTTAACTGATATTTTAGGATTCTAATAAATTAGTTTATTTTGTATGGTTTGATGATATATATTTGGATATCTAAACTTCAGTGAATTTTATGTGATTGACTTCCTTGCATAATATTGATGTCATGTTATGGATGAAATCTTATCCATATGTTTATTCCGCAATTGTTTGTAAGCGTGTGAAATGTTTTAGTGGACTTAGTCCACTCACACATAAAGATGGTCAGTTGAGGGTCGGGTTTTGGAAACCCGGACTTAACTCGGGTCGTGACGTTCCCTCTCTCTCTCACTCATTTATAAAAAAAAAATATACTCTGATTTTCTCGAGTGAAAAAGGGCGGGGCGTTTACAGTTGGTATCAGAGCGAACCGGAAGTATGAATCTTTCAAAGTAAAATTAATATGGTATCATGTCTCATTGACAAGATAAGAATCCCAACTGACCGACTCTTCGAAATTTGCTGCATGGGGGCCGGATTAATTTACTTTGTTGAGAATCACACTGTAAGCATTCAATTTGAGAACAACAATTGATGAGACCAATAACAGCAAGGGAAGGACAATCACTATAATTACGGATTTATCAAACATAGCAAAATAGGACATATTTCCCAAAAACAAGAAACATCAGGAGTTCCCCAAAGTAAGAAACAATATATGATACCTAGGAAGAATTCCCCAAAACAAGAAATACAAAGATGATGATTTGGCAATCTCCCCAACTATGTAAAAATAAGATTTTATGAGGAAACTAAGTCAAGCAATGTTTCAATGACTAGGAAAATGCCTCCGAGAAGAAAAACTACCCAACAAAACCCGCATCAGGAGGAAAAGGTGCAGCACCCACACCAGGAAGAGGGACAAAACAGTGTAAACATTCCTGAAGTACCTCCTGAGCTACAGAGTCTGGTACAGGCAGTAGTCATTTCCGTTCTACAACATCATCAAAACGACAATGGAGGCGCAACCTCCAATGAATCACAGGATCATAACATGGTTAGCGATTTCCAACAGCAGCGTCCCCTTTATTTCAAAGGAAAAGAGGGACCCACAGAAGCAGAAAACTGGGTTGAGAACATTACAAAGATCTTGAAGTTGCTCAAGATCACCAGTAATGAGGACAAGATACTGCTGGCTACCTCACAATTGGTGGATGATGCTGGCAAATGGTGGAGAGTTATAGAACGTCTGCAAGCACAGATTCCAGCGGGGGAAAGACCGAGATGTCATGGGACCAGTTTGTTGGAATGTTTCTGGATCATTATTTTCCAGAGGAGGAGAAGGAGCGCCAGACACAAGCGTTCATATCTTTGGTCTAGGGCACCATGACGGTTGCAGACTATTATCAGGAGTTTCTCCGTCTATAATGCTTTGTACATGGTGGACACAGAATACAAGAAGGCTTGGAAGTTTGAACGAGGCCTACGACCTAGCTTAAGAGCCAAGGTCACAATATTCAAATCAACTACTTTGGCGAAAGTGGTTAGTCGAGCTAGTATAGATGAGCAAGAACTAATGGAAAAAGTCAAGTTTGTGGATAATCGCTGAGGTCAAAGCAAGGGAAATGTTTTCCGCCCAAACAAAAGATTCAGACCCAACTTTGGGAGACCCTCAACTTCTACTGGGTCCACTGGAGGTTTTCGTCCCAATCATTCCTCCACCTCAGGATCAGTCTTTAATGGCCCGAAATTTTTAAATCAATGAATATGTGAATATTATTTATTTTAATGATGGAAATTGGAAAATTGGTGGAATAAATGGCAAATGGGCCAAAATTTGGACAAAGGCCCAAGTATGGCCCAATAGACTGTGGTTTGGATTTAAATTTATTAAATGGTCAATGAGGGTTAAATGGGTCAAGAATGGTCAAATTCGGTCAAATACCCATTTGGGACCCAATGGGTCAAGATGGTTAAGCTCTAAGGTAAATGGGCTAGATGAAATGTAATTGGGCCATGGGCCCAATGATGATCCAATTGGTTGTAGCGGGCTTAATAAAATTTAAATCACCTAAGTTATGTGGAATTAAACCAAGGTGATGTGGCCAAGTGGGACCGACCTTCACCTCATCAAGTGAGACGGCGTGTGGGCCAAGGTTTGGTGGGGCCGGCCACCATGGTTGATTTGGTCAACCATGGGTGGAGTAATGGAGTTAGGTTAAGTACAAATGGATTAACCTAAGGTAATTATATAATTAATTAAATAATTAAATTATTTAAAGTGGTGGTTGAAAGTGGTCAAAGTGGGGCCAAGAGGTGAAAACCCACCTCATCCCCACCTCAAGTATGAAACACGTTGGACTTGGTGGTGGTTATCTAAACCACCACCATAAAGCAAATAAAAGATCTTTTAAATATCTTAGGGTTGGTGGGGTCTTTAATGTAAAGAAAAATGGGGATAAGTCTTGAGTTTCTTTCCTATTTTTTTTATCCTCTCTTCATTTTCACTCCATTCTCATTCTCCATTGCCGTCCCATGTCCAAGTGAAGGAGAGAAAGAAAGAAAAGAGAGGAGCTCAACGAGAGAAGAAAGAAGTGGAATTTGGAGGGAGATCACTCTAAGATTAAGGTTATCACCTCCCCTCTCATCATCTCTCCCTTTCCCTCTCTTAATTTAAGCTCTACTTTGGCCTATCCTAAGGTTGGGGGTTACCACCATTGATTAAAGATCTTGACCTATCAAAGATCAAGAGGAAGGAGAGAGGAGGCTAAGGAAACCGACGGGAGCGGCGGAAGTCGGAGTAGACAACGGATGGTGAGTAGTTTCTTAAACAAGAAATTTTGGATTTTTAGGGTTTAAGAATTGGAATTTATTTTTGTGAATCTAATGGTGGTTAGATAATTCTATGCTATGGAATGTAAATCCATCAAATGAGAGGGTGGAAGATGGAGGAAACCCTAAATGGGTAAATTAGGGTTAGGGAAAGAAAATGAATAAATGGGTTATGTGCATTATGTAAATTATGAGATTAAGCATAGAATGGGATGATTGGAAGAAAAATTATTGGCCATAGGGTTTGGCCATGTAGCATGGCCGAACCCCATGGTGGGTGATTAGCCATTTGATGTAAAATGGTTAGGGTTAATGAATGGAAGATAATGAAGGTGGCTAATGGATTTTTGGGTTGTAAATGAATGAATGTGGATGAGTATTAAAATGGTTTTATGATGAAAAATGCAATGGGATTTTATGGCATTAAGAAGGTATAAAAGAGAAGGAATTGTGAACCATGGGTTCGGCCATGGTGCATGGCCGAACCCTAGGTTGTTATGTGTGAAATTAGCTAGGGTTTTAGGGTTTAAAAAGCCATGGAAAATGGGAAGATGGGTGGATTTAATATTTTGGGTGAATATAAGTATTATGGAGCAATGAATGGTCGATCATGAACCATGGGTTCGGCCTGGTAAATGGCCGAACCCTATGGTGATGTAATGGTGATCAAATGATGGGTTTAAAGGATGGAAAAGATAGATTAATGTGTTAATGAGTTAGGGTTTCAAATGAACAAATGTAGTGATTCAAATGGGGCTAAGAGTAGTGGTTTAAAAGTGTGATTTAAACCACCTCAAGGAAGGATTTATTTTGGAACTAAATGGTGTAAATAGATCCAAGAAAAAATGGGGAAAGGACACCATGGGTTCGGCCATGGTGTATGGCTGAACCCATGGCCCAATTGTGATCCATTTTGGTGGGTTAAATGGGATGATGAATGGTGTGTGTGTGGCCTCCAAAGGAAATGAATGAGTAATGGACTCATTGAAGTTAAATACATGAGGTAAATCCCATGGGAAGAGTTGATGAATTAGGTATTTGAACCCATGGCCATTGGTGAACCATTTAAAGGGTTGAGTATGGGGTTATGGATGGGTTTAAATGAATAATGGTGAAATTAATAAAACGGCTAATTTTAATGATGTTATGACATGGTTCAATGGGTCATTAATGGACCTAAGTTAGGGATCTAAGTCTATGATCAATTATGCATTAAATCATGCATGGATAAACGAGTGTTTAATCATGGAAAATGAGGTAGTGGCAAAACCGTAATTAGTGGCCAAATTCAAGAATTCCATGGAAATTGATCATGGACTTAGGGGATCTAATGTAATAACCTTGAAAGTGATTAATAAAGCCTAGGGTGGCCGAATTTTAAGATTTATGGGATTAAAAGGTTTAATAGATGACATGGGACTCACAAAACCTAAATAGTGACCGGTTTTTCATATGGGCTTAGAAATGGTTAAAACTTGAACTGATTTGGAAATTTAATAAGGTATTGGATATCGCGGGCAGTACGCGTGACGGTAACCGGACTATCGGAAGAAAACAAAACGAAGACGCTAGTCGGTGTTTGGTAGGATTCTAACCTTTTTGTAAGCCATGGATTGAGTGATGGTTGATTTGAATTATCTTGGAAATTATATGGGTTGTTTTAATATTAGTTTTGAATTATGTATTATGTAGGGGTTTTTACTTGATTTATTCTGGTAAGCATATAATTGGTTTAAAACGGGTTTTTAAAGCTATGATGTGTTTATTGAGGCTTTACTTGATCTACTTTTGATAATCAAGTCATATGTTTGATTGATGGGATTTTTAAATGTCATGGTTGTTATTATATTCATTACATGGCATATGACACCTACATCTCATGCATAGCATGGGAGGGATATGGCAGGGGAAGGATGAAATGAAACCGGAATCCATGCTCCGTTGGGGTGACCGAGAACAGGCATGGGGACACCTTGACGAGGCTTTGCCGTCAAGGGAGATATTTTACGATTGGATCATATCTTGATGAGGTTTTTCCATCAAGAGGGTCACGACACGATGATGGTATGGATTATATTTGAACATTATGTATGGATGAAACAGGGGCATTGTACAATGATGATGAGATTGATGGGTGGGATTCATGACATAAAACACCCATTGCATTACATTGTACCAAATGGCATGATTTTGATATAATATTTTTATATGCTTTGTTATCACTAATCCATGTGTTAGCCCTACTCGGAGTCCTACTAGGGCGTTGTCTAACGCCCTACTTCTACCCTAGCTGATGACGCAGGAGGTGGCGAAGCTGAAGGACGAGACGGGAGCCAAGCTAAGGAGCTTGGAAAGGAGTGCTAAATAATTACTAATGTTTATTTTGGATAATGTAATTTGAAATAGTTTAGCTTGTCAGAAATGTAATATTTTAGACTTATTGCTATTTTTGGATTTAGTGGTAAACATATGAAGTTATGGCATTTTAGTAATTAAATGATGAAATCTTCCCTGCTATTTAGAAAAGAAAATTTGGTAGGATAGTCTGTAATGTCTTTCCGCATTTAATCTAACTTTTTGTGAGCTTTCTTCTACGGGTAAACTATTCTCCGTGGACTTCGTTCCATGCACCCGTAGGGTTGGCCAGTTAAGGGCCTGGCTTTAGAAGCTCGGACTTAACTCGCGTCGTGACGTACGCGCCCTTTGTCACTTTAAAAAAAAAAATAGACTCTGATTTCGGTGAAAAGGGGCGGGCGTTACACAGTCTCTCAGGTTCCTCGAGGTGTTAGCATCTGTTTCCAGTGTGGCCCGCAGGGCCATTTCAATAGGGAGTGTCCACAGATCAATAGGCCTTCTCACTCCAGGGGATCCTTCCGTCCTCCAGCTTGACCAGCTCAGTCTCAAACATCCAGAGCATATAACCAGACAGGATGGGCACCTATTCCGACATGATCTGGATGATTATATACTTTGGCTCCTCTTACAAAGACAGTGGATCACTAGGTGATTCAAGGTATGGTAGTAGTTGGTAGTTCTTATGTTTTTGCATTATTTGATTTAAGAGCATCCCACTCCTTTATATCTGCTACTGGAACCTTAGTACAACAACTGTCCACCGCACTTACTATTGTATCTCCTTTTGGAGACACATCACTGCATCTGATCTGCACTTCAATAGACACAGAACTTGCTGGGTTCAGATTTAAGTTTAATTATCTGGTACTCGAGATGACAGAGTACGACATCATATTTTGTAACGCCCTGCCCTTTTTCACCCGTTTTACGAAAATCAGAGTCTATTTTATTTTTATTTTTTTGAAATAGAAGAGTGAGAGAGGGCGCGGACGCCACGACGCGAGTTAAGTCCGAGCCTCTAAAGCCCGACCCTTAACTGGCCAACCCCACGCGTGCGCGGAGCTAAGTCCACGAGAACGGTTCATGCGTAAGAAGTAAGCTCGCGGCTTATAATTATTGCGGAATATGATAATAGAGTCTATCCTACCGGTTTTTAGATAGAAGGGAAGATACAACATTGAATTTACCAAAATGCCCCTATGTTCATGATTATATCACAAAATGTATCGTCCATAAGTAACGTCCAAAACCATCGTAAGAAATGTAAATTTATACAACCCGACAAGCTAAGTTACTTTAAAATTACATCTCCCAAAATGTAAACATAATATAAACTAGGACTGCACTTGCCAAGCTCCTAAGCTTGGCCTCCGGTATGTCCACCGCTTCCTGCCTCTCCTGCGTCATCAGCTAGGGTAGAAGTAGGGCGTTAGTCAACGCGCCCAGTAGGACTCCGAGTAGGGCCAGCACATGGATTAATGATACACACATACCGATAACATAAAATACAACAAAATAAGTATGTGATGAATGCTATGTCATGGGTGCTTATGTCATGTGTCCCACCCATTATCCGTATGATCATACAATATCCTGTTCCCCATGTTTGCTTCTCGGTCGCCCCGACGGAGCATGGACTCCGGTTATAGCCCTCAGGCTATCCCCATGTCTGATTCTCGGTCGCCCCGACGGAGCATGGACTCCGGTTATAGCCCTCAGGCAATCCCCATGTCTGATTCTCGGTCGCCCCGAAGGAGCATGGACTCCGGTTTGTTTATTTTTTTCTGCCCATGCCATGCATGAAATGTAGGTGCATTATGCTATGTAGTATATAGATAGACCATATTCGATATACCATACATAGTCATATGATGCATAATATTAAAATATAATCCATGATACTATCATGTAATTCATAAGTTAAAACCCATCATAGTGCAAGTCCCATAAATCATAAATTATAATCATAAATCTATAATAAGCCAAGTCAAAAAAATTTAAAACACCATCACATATCCATCGCTTACAAAAAGGTAGGAATCCTACCGAAATCGGTGTCGCGTTCCGTTACGCTTTCCGTTCGATAATCCGGTCGCCGATCGCGTACCGTTTGCGACGCCCGGTACCTTATTACATTTACCAAATTAGTCCATACATTATCCATGATTAAGTTCCTAACTAATCATAACCCTAGGTCCATTCAATGATCTTTAAAGACATTATAAGTTTATCGAAAATCGGCCCTTAACTTAGCCCATTATCCGTTGGTTTAATCACATACATAAATCCGATTTTGACCATTTTAGATATTTCCAATTTGCGGCCTAAAACGCAGCAACTAATCGCTTCACTTAACCATTCACAAAATATCCGATTTTTATGTCTAATCCCTATAGGGTTCGGCCATGTACCATGGTCGAACCCATGGTTCTTCAATGTGGCCACTTATTACGGTTTTGCCACTCTCCTTCCATGGTAAATCATCCATTCATTTATGTGCATTCTAAGTCCAAGATTCATTCATACTTAGGTCCATTCAATCATGACCTAACATCATAAAATCAGCCACCTAATATTTAATTTTGAAAAATGTTTACTCCCACACCTAATTCCACATTTTGGCCTAAGGTGTGGCCCGCATATCATTTTTATAAATCCATCAAAATCTAGTATTCTTCTACATTATTTTCCATTTATTAAATCCACTAATCACTACCCTAAGGTTGACCTTTATGGATACCATTTTCAAAGACTAAGTTTTGTCCCAAAATAATCCATCTAAATTTTCATTTCCATCAAAAAGATTACCACACACCATACTTACTCATCTATCCAAATTCCCATTCTTCCATGTTATTTTCCATGCCTAAAAATCTCAAACCATTGTGTATGGCCGAACCCATGGTTCATGGCCCACCTTTCTTAGAGCCATTTAAGACCAAAGTTCTATGAATATTTGTCCATGATTTTTCTTGTTAAAAATTCCATTTAAAATCATTAATATCATTCATTTGGTCCATTTGAAACTTGTGTCATACATTTTGGAAATCCATTTACAACTATCATTTTCTCCATCATTTTCCATCTTTCTATTCTTATAAAAATAATTAACCATCACCATAGTTCCATAAAAAAAATTCTAAAACATCATCCATGGATTTCATCATAAAACGTTTTCCAAAAATTTGCCTACATTTAACCCTTGAAAACCCTAACCATTCTCCATCATTTTCAAACCTTAAAAACTATTAATCATTCTACATACCTCATAATTTTTCTTATTTAACACCTTTAAAGTTTACCAACTTTTAATCATTTTAACATCTTGAAATCCTCATAAAACCATTAATCATTCTCCATACTTTTAAACCTTCAAACCCTAATAAAGAAATCATCCAACATTGGCCATGGGGTTCGGCCATGCTACATGGCCGAACCCTATGGCCCATTAATCCATTAAAATCCCATTTTCCTATGCTTAATAAAGACTTAAAAATTCCATTTTTCCATTCCATCTTTTTCTTAATCCATTCCTCCATTTTTATCCATTTCTTATCCTACCTTTTGATGGACCTTAGATCCATGACCCACAACGTTTTTTGGCCACATTTGATCTCAGGAATGGATTCCATATCCTAAAATAAAATCTTGTTTAAAGAAATCTTACCGCCCGACGACTCCTCCGGTCTTTGTCGCTCCCGTCAACCTCTTTGGCCTCCTTTCTTCTTCCTCTCCGTGTTTGATCTGCTAGATGAGCTTGATCAATGGTGGGACATGCTTGGATTGGCTAAGATAGGGTTAGGTTGAGGGGGAAAGAGTATGGAAATGAGGGAGAAAATTCTTCAAGGATCTTGATCTTGGGGTGGCCCAAGACTTAATCTTTTCCTTCTCTTTTCTTCTTCTTTCTTTCTAAGTTTTTTTTCTAAGTTTTGTTCTCTTTTCCTTAGTGCATAGGACGTTTTTTGAGAGTGGAGAAGATGGAGATGAGTGAAATGAGTTAGTTGGGAAGGAGATGGAGGTGGGTGGAGTAACCTAGACTCCACATTAATTTTTGCTCACTAACCAACATGGGCATGCTTGACTTTGGTGGTGGTGGTTGAGACCCAACCACCAAGCATGGCTCCCATGTCCTCTTTGACTTGTTTATGTTGACCCTAATTAATCAACCTAATTAATTAAGTTAAGTCCTCACTTAGGTTAATTAATTTCCATCCAATTTAATTCCATTAAATTATCTATCTAATAAATCCACCCATGGTTGACCAAGTCAACCATGGTGGATGGCCCCCACCTATATCTACCCCACCCGCCACCTCACTTGATGAGGTGGAGGTGGGCCCCACTTGTCCATGTTATTTTAATTCCCTTGATTTTAGCTTAGGTAATTTTACAATAATTTTAATCAATTTAATTTACCTTAATCCCCTTAGTCTTCTTAATTTTCTCCATGGTTGACCAAGTCAACCATGATGGTTGGTCCCACTTTCTCCTTGGTCCACACGCCACCTCCATGGGTGAGGTGGAGGTGGGCCCCATTGGCCATGTCACCTTGGTCCATTTATCACCTAACTTAGGTGATTTAAATTTTTATTAAATGTATCCCTCTTATTGGATCACCATTGGGCCCATAGCCCAATTAGATTCTTGTCTTACCCATTTACCTTAGGGCTTAATTACCTTGGTCCATTGGGTCCCATATAGCCCTTTGACCCAATTTGACTAATCTTGACCCAATTACTTACCGTTGCCCGATTAAATGAACCAATTCTAATTCAAGGTCTATTGGGTAACCATTGGGCCCATGGCCCAATTAGATTCCCTCCTTTTCCACTTACCTTAGGGTTTGAACCGATTTTGATCCATTGGGTCCCACATGGCTATCGGGCCCACTTTGACCATCGTTGACCCGATTAGTCCTCATTGACCCATTAAATGGATTTTATCCAATCCATGGCCCAATTGGGCCATCCTTGGGCCATTGTCCCAAAATTTGGTCCACTTGGCATTTTATTATATCAAGCTTCAAATTAACATGAATAAATGCCAATATATATATATTTATCAAAAATTCAGGTTATTACATATTTGGCATGGATTGGTTGGCTAACTTCCAGGCCAGCATTGACTGCCATCGCAGGGTGATATTTTTGTCACCTGAGGGAAAACGATATGTGGTACATGCCGACAGACAGAGCATTCCAACGACCAGGAGATTGCACAAAGAAATGAACCGTCTAGTACTAAACAACATCAGACTAGACAAGGCACCAATGGCTGAACTACCTGCAGTAGTGAAAGAGTACGCAGAGGTATTCCCGACAGAACTCCCTGGTTTGCCTCCAAAAAGGGGATAGATTTCGAGATCAAGCTATGTCCTGGCACTGCTCCAGTATCATTGCCGCATTATCGGATGGCCCCAGCAGAAATGTCTGAGTTGAAGAAACAAATTGATGAGTTACTTGTAACACCTTGGAATTTTATATTACTTATATTCATGAAATTTGCCATTTATTGGATAAGGTTACAATTGGAATAATTGGGTAAGATATACTCAATTGGGTCAAAATTGCTAATTGGGTCAAAATGTCCAATTGGGACCCATTGGGGCGTGTTTGACTTGGTTGACCACCAAGTGAGTTGAGCTAAATTAAATGAGTTGAGTCGTACGGTTTATATTTCAAATTCAAATAACGAGACGTACGGTTGGTATTTCAAATTCAAATAACGAGACGTACGGTTTGTATTTCAAATTCAAATTCAAATAACGAGACGTATGGTTTGTATTTCAAATTCGAATTCAAATAACGAGACGTACGGTTTATATCTCAAATTCAAATTCAAACGACGGGACGTACAATTGATATTTCAAATCCAAATTCAAACAAAAGAAAGGACGGTTTACATTTTGAATGTAAAGGGATGGACGGCTCCATGTTTAAAATTTAAATGAAGGAGATGGATTCAGTATTTGAAATTCAAGTAAACGGAATAGGTTTGAAGTTCAAATTCAAAGGCAAGAATATACGTTGGAAAGATGAGGGAGGTTTAAAGTTTAAATTCAAACAAATGAGTTGGGTTTAATATTTGAATTTCAAGCAAATGAAATACATTTGAAATTCAAATGGAATGGACAGTCTTACTATTGGAAATTCAAACAAAGGAAATGGAAGAGTTATAATTGATACACGTTGGGGTGGTTTTAAAAATTTGAAATTCAAGATAATGGAGATGGATTGGCTTATTTCAAAATCAAGACAAGGATGCTCATGGAGGGATAATGAGATAGTTTTACATTTAAAATTTTCAAAATTCAAATGGCTCACACGTTGGAGTCTTGAGAATTTTATCTCATGTAAAGATAGGAAAGATAACCCCAATTGGCCATCTCTCCCTCACACTCTACCTAGGACGGCCAGCAATCTAAGAGAAAAGATCAAACACTTGGAGAAGTTCTCATTCCATTTTTTTGCTCTCTTGGACGTCCCTCTCAAAGACTTGGAGTAATTTTATCATTAGTCGAACCACCTCAAGGACTGCAACAAGATCAATCTCAGTTAAAGGAGAAGAAGAAAGAACTAAGAAAGGAACGGAAGAGCAAGCCGGAGCAAAGACCAAATCGGTGGACTCGCGGAAACGGTAAGTGTTCTACAATTTTTAGTTAGTAAGATAACCAAAGAAGCATGATAAGTTCCTTGAATATCCAAATCTTAAAAAGGGATGTACAAAACCATTGAGTATGAAAAGGAGGTGATTAGGTTTGGTCATGATGATTGGCAAAACCCATCAAAGAATATGATCATGGCTAGGATGTTCAAAGGAAGAGGTAAAGGAACCATAGGGTTCGGCCATGACTATTGTAATGGCCCGAAATTTGTAAATCAATGAATATGTGAATATTATTTATTTTAATGATGAAAATTGGGAAAATTGGTGGAATAAATGGTAAATGGGCCAAAATTTGGACAAAGGCCCAAGTATGGCCCAATAGACTATGGATTGGATTTAAATTCATTTAAGGGGTCAATGATGGTCAATTGGGCCAAGGATGGTCAAATTGGGCTCAATACCCACTTGGGATCCAATGGATCAAGATAGTGTAAGCTCTAAGGTAATTGGGTTGGAGGTAAATGTAATTGGGCCATGGGCCCAATGGTGATCCAATAAGTGAGAATGAATTGAGTGGGTTTAAATCACCCAAGTTAATTTGAATTAGGCCAAGGTGATGTGGCCAATTGGGACCCACCTCCACCTCACCAAATGAGGTGGCATATGGACCAAGGATTGGTGGGGCCGGCCACCATGGTTGAATTGGTCAACCATGGGTGGATGTATGAAGGCAATTTAAATAAATTGAATTAAGTAAATGGGAATTAAATTAACCTAATTATTTAATTAATTAAATGTTTAAGTTATCCAAAAAGGGTGGTCAAATGGTCAAATGGGAAGACCCAAATCATCTTACCCTAAGACACAAAAAAACGTTGGGTGGTGGTTATCCCAATCACCACCATAAAGCATGATAAATATCTAAGTTGGTGGGAGGAGTTAAGGTGGAGTGTAAGTTACATTACCAAAGGAGATAAACTTTATCTTATTTTCTCCATCTTTTTCCATCAACTCTTTTCCTCTCTCCCTCCCTTACACTCTCATGGCCGTCCCCTACATCCAAGGAAAAGAGAAGAAGAAAACCAAGGAGAAAAGAAGAAGAGAAGAAGAGAAGAAAGGACTAAGCTTGGGCCCTCCACCTCAAGGCCAAGGAAGCTAGACATCTCTTTATCCTCTCCTCCCTTCTCTCTCTCAAATCAAACCCTACCATGGCCAAACCCAAGCTTGGGGGTTTCTCATCTTCATCAAGCATACTAGCCGACCAAGGATTAGGAAGAAGGAGAAAGGAGGCCAAGGAATCTGATAGGGGAAGGAAAAGTCAGAGGAGACGACGGATTGTAAGTATTTTTATAACAAGAGATTGAATTTTTTAGGGTTTAAGATTTGGGATCCATTTTTGTTAAATTTGATGGTGGCCAAATTATTATAGGCCTTGGATCTCAAATCCATTTCATGGAAGGATGAATAAATGGACAAAATTGAAAGAAAAATTAGGTTAAGGAAAATAAATGGATTAAGGACATTATGTAATTAAATTAATTAAACATGGGTGTATGTGGATTTTTGAAGGATGCATTAAGGATTTTATGTATTAAAAATGTACTTAAGCATGGTAGGTGATTGATTTAATTCTTAGGGTTTATAGGAATGGAAGCCATGGAGGATGAGTTAGGGTTTTAAGATTTTAAATGATTAAATGTAGTAATTTTTGAAAGGATTTTAAATAAGGAAAATTCATGAAAATGCAAAGGGGTTTTATGGCCTTGAAGGCATAGATGGGAATGAAGCATGAACCATGGGTTCGGCCATCATGGTGTATGGCCGAACCCTAGGTTATTGTGTTGTGAATTTAAATGGGTTTGCAAGGATGGAAGATGTGGAATGATGATGGATGTAAAAGAATGAAAAAAAAAAATATATATATATATATATATATATATAAATGGGGAATGTTGGTGGTGTTGATGGACCAATGTAAACCTAATGTTGATAGTTGTAATGGGAATGTGGCTAAGTTAATAGACTTAAATGTGATTAAAGAATGATGAATTAAATGTATGGTTTAGGTTCTCTCAATGGAGGGACTTGTGATGAATCTAAAGTGTAATCAAAGACCCAAGGAAAAATGGGGATTTTGGTTAAGTTGAAAGGACTGATTTTTAATGAACCTATGAGCCATTGTTATGAGCCACTTAATGGTCTAAGTATGGGGTTATATTGTGTTTAAATAAATGGAGATTAGGTTAATTAAATGGCTAATTTCTAGTGTTGATATAGCATGGTTAATGAGGCATCAATGACCCATTTTGTGAACCAATGGATAGGCTAAGATTAAAGTCTATGGATATGAATTAGTTAATGGGAATTAGGTTAAGTTAGTGACTAATTTTTATGGTGGTATCTCATGATTGGTGAGTCATTAATGGATCCAAGATTATGGATCAATTATGGGTCTAAGAATGGAGAAATAAGATGAGAACCCAACCATGAAAGAAGTAGTGGCAAAACCGTAAATATGGGCCAAAATGAAGAAACCCATGGAAGATGATCATAGACCTAGGGGCTCTAAGTATTAACCTTATGTGTGATTAATAAAGCCTAGGGTGGTTGATTTTTAGACCACGTGATTTAAATATTTGATAGACTAAATGGGACCCACAAAACCTAGATAGTGAGGTTCGGCCATGGTGTATGGCCGAACCCCACTAAGGCATGATTTAGGGACTTGATCATGGATAAGATATTGTCCAATTTGGTAATGTATAATAAGGTACCGGACATCGCAAGCGGTGCGTGATCGGTGACCGGATTATCCGACAAAAACGGAAAAGGACGCTAGTCGGTATTCGGTAGGATTCCTACCTTTTTATAAGCCTTGGATTATGTGTTATGTATGGGTTTTTTCCTGGATTTATTTTAGTAAGCACATGAATGTTTTAAGATGGATTTTGGGATTAAGTATTATGTGATGTTTTTCTTTTAATGTATTTTGGAAATCATGTGAATGTTTTAAGATGGGTTTTGGATTAAGTATTATGTGATGGTTTCCCTTTGATTTAATTGGTAATCATGTAATTGTTTTAAGATGAGTTTTATTACTATTGATTTACATATATTACATGGCATATGGCATCTACATCTCATGCATGGCATGGGAGGGATATGATAGGGGAAGGATGAAATGAAACCGGAGTCCATGCTCCGTCGGGGCGACCGATAAACAAGCATGGGGATATTTCATAAATGTATTATTATATCTTGATGAGGCTTTGCCATCAAGTGGGACATTTGTAATTATGATACCTTGATGATGATTTTCCATCAAGGGGGATGTTGCATTTATTGTTATACCTTGATGATGGTTTTCCATCAAGGGGGATGTTGTATTTATTGTTATACCTTGATGATGGTTCTTCCATCAAGGGGGATGTTGTATTTGTGGATACACCTTGACGAGGCCTTGCCGTCAAGAGGGATATGGCATCGGGATAGTAAGGATGATGGGTAGGATTCATAACACAGACACCCATGGCATGGCATCCATTCTGTGGCTTTTCGTTATATTATTATCTGTATTGCTTGTTACCACTAATCCATGTTTTAGCCCTACTCGGAGTCCTACTGGGCGCGTTGTCTAACGCCCTACTTCTACCCTAGATGATGACGCAGGAGATATCGGAAGCGAAGGACGAGACGGGAGCCAAGCTGAGGATCTTGGGAAGGCGTGCTAGATAGTTTACTAATGTTTATTTTGGATAATGTAATTTGAAGTAGCTTAACTTGTCGGAAATGTAATAATTTAGATTACTTGCTATGTTTTGGAAATTACTTTGGACATTATGATTTTGAGGATGTTTGGTGATTGAATGAATGTAACTTCCCTGCTATCTAAGAATTTGTAGGTAGACTCTTTTATAATTTTCCGCACTTGGTTTAAATGTTCCCCGATGCTTACTTCTATGTGTGAACCGTTCTCTGTGGACTTTGTTCCACGCACTCGTAGGGTTGGCCAGTTAAGGATCGGGCTTTAGAAGCTCGAACTTAACTCGCGTCGTGACGTTCGCGCCCTTTGTCACTCTTCATCTAAAAAAAAATAGACTCTGATTTCGGTGAAAAGGGGCGGGCGTTACAACTATGGCCGAACCCCATGGAAGAAAATGAATGGTTAATGTTGTTTAAAAGGAGTAGGAATTGGATCATAGGGTTCGGCCACCTTGGATGGCCGAACCCCATGAAAAAATATGGCAATTTTTATGGTTTTTGAGGAATGAAAACCATACTTTGTTTTGAAGGCTTAAAGGGTTTTTAAAGGGAGTTAAGGTTACTGTTTTGGATCAGTTATTACATAGCTGAAATATGTGGTTATCATGGCTAAGTTGCTGGTCATAAACCATGGAAAAATAATGGAGTAATTGGATTAAGAGAACCATAGGGTTCGGCCATGTGTATAGCCGAACCCCATGGACTGTTTTTATATGTTAGTTAAAGTAAAAAACATGGTTGGAAAATGATGGACTATGATGTGCTTTGATTTAAGAATTAGATATGTTGATTTATGGACTTAGTATAGGTGATTAATCAGCCATCATGGATGATGGAAAGTGGAACAAAAACCGGTTTGGTGAGGTTCGGCCATGAAGTAAGGCCGAACCCCACTAATGGTTATTAGTGGCTTGAATGTGTAACTAATAATGTGATTGAAGTGGCATTTAAGAATGATTCAAAGGATCAAAATTATGATGGTGAGGTTCGGCCATGTTGTATGGCCGAACCCTACCAAGGGTCTTTGGGAAGTTTGAGTTAATTGAAGGATTATAGTTAAATAAAAATAGAGACCAAAAAGTTAAGTGGGTGAGGTTCGGCCATGGGGTATGGCCGAACCCCACAAAGAGGATTTTTGGGATTTAGACTAAGTTTGAATCACATGGTTAAGAGGTTGATTGCTGTTATAAAAATAGGGCCACGAGACTTGCTTGAATGGCGTACAAGTTGTAAACGGGAGACAGTTCAAAAGAAGGGTCAAACTAAGTGAACATTAGGTAGGTTTTCCTACATCTTTGTAACCACTCTTATATGTGATGTTTATCATGAATTTTATGAGTAGTTTATGTTAGCGTATTATGTTCAAATGGGATTATGAAATGTTAGAATATATTTCCAAATGGCATGTATCATGTATTCATTGACATCTCATGCATGGCATGGGGTGACGGTTATGTAATTCCGTCGGGGCGTCCGAAAAACCTATGTGGTGGTATCATGATAATAAGAATTCCATCAAGGGAAACCAGAGGGTTGACACTCCGTCGGGGTGTCCGAACAACCAATGTGGAGGGAGGCTGTGTATATTTGTGATGGGTGGGACTCATTACATTTGCATCACATACATAGCATTGTTTTTGTAAGATTTTGACGATATGTATGTTTATATTATTTGTATATTTTATACTCTAACTTTGTGGTAGCCCTAATCGGAAACACCTACTGGGCGTGTTGGTCTAACGCCCTACCTCTATCCTTAGTGGATGATGCAGGAAAGGGGAAGGACGAGGATCGTGAAGGAACCCAAGCATAGGAGCTTGGGCTTTTGAAGGGATTAATTATGGATTGATATATGGACCTTTTATTTAAGTTTATTGGACAATGTAATTTGATAGTTTGATGATTTTGGGCATGTAATAAATTAGTTAAATAATTGCTATGGTTTGGATTGATGATTATGTTAAGATAACTATGGAAAAATGACAATGTACCATGCTATCTAATAAAATGGTGTAGTCATAGGTTCCATTATAATTTGCAGTTAGATTAAGTGTTATTCCGCTACGGTTATACTTTATTATGTGAGAACCATTCTCATGGACTTAGTCCATGCTCACATATGTTTGGCCAGTTAAGGGTCGGACTTTAGAAGTCTGGGCTTAACTCGCGTCATGACATTCCGCCCTAATCACTTGTCTATTTATTTAAAAAAAATAATTACTCTGATTTTAGAGTGAAAAGGGCGGGGTGTTACATTACTCAGACTAGAATGCATTAGGAATAACACTTCCTCTTGGGGAGCACCGGTATTATTTGTGAAGAAGAAGGATGGTACTCTTCGGATGTTTGTGGACTACAGGAAACTGAATCAGTTAACGGTCAGGAACAAGTACCCTCTACCTAGAATTGACGATCTGTTTGATCAACTCAGAGGTTCCAACCATTTCTCCAAAATTGATCTGATGTCAGTCTATCATCAAATTCGTGTCAAGGATGAGGACATAGAGAAGACGGATTCCAGAACTCGGTATGGACTATATGAGTATGTGGTTATGCCATTTGGTCTCACCAATGCATCAGTTGTGTTCCTGGATCTGATGAACAGGATCTTCCGTCCTTATCTGGACAAGTTTGTAATTGTCTTCATTGACTATATCCTGATCTATTCCACCAGTCGGGAGGAGCATGCTGAGCATTTAAGGATAGTCTTGGACACCCTGAAGAAGAATCAGTTATATGCCAAAGTAAGCAAGTGCGAGTTCTGGTTATCTGAGGTCAATTTCCTAGGACATGTCATATCAGTGGAAGGAATAACCGTGGACCAGGCTAAAGTGGCAGCAGTTAGAGACTGGAAAGAGCCAAGGAATGTGACTGAAATTCGCAACTTTCTGGGATTGGCGGGATACTATCGGAAGTTTATTATGGACTTCTCCAAGATTACAACTCCACTCACCCGACTCACTCAGAAAGGAGTCAAATTTGAATGGTCGGATGTGTGTAACCGAAGGTTTTGAAGATCTGAAAGAAAAGCTTATGGCTGCTCCTATTCTGATTTTGCAGGAAAGAGATAAGGGATATGAAGTATATTGTGATGCTTCAGGAGAAGGACTTGGGTTCTCACTCACTCAAAAACATCATATAGTGGCATATGGTTCAAGGCAACTGAAAATTCATGAACGCCACTATCCCACTCATGATCTGGAGTTAGCTGCAGTGGTCTTCGCTCTCAAAAGCTGGAGACACTATCTATATGGTGAGAAATTTGAAGTATTTTCTGACCATAAGAGTTTGAAGTATCTGTTTGATCAGAAAGAACTCAATATGAGGCAACACAGATGGATGGAATATCTGCAAGATTATGAGTTTGCACTACGATATCATCCTGGCAAAGCGATCAAAGTGGCAGATGCCCTTAGTCGCTTGTCACATTCAAGAATGGCCAGTTTGATTATGAAGGAATGGGAGATGTTGACCACCATTCGGGAATTCAATTTGTACATCAAGGAGCGTAGAAGTATGTATAATCTGATGGTATGGTCCAGCATGGTTTCCAAGATTGATCAAGAATAGCGGACAGATCCGAAAGTGGAAGAAATATGGGCTAAGATGTCTACCGGTAAGGTTGTACTGGAATGGGAATTACGACCTGGACAAGGTCTCTTATTCCGAGGTCGGACGTATGTACCTCAAAGCTGCAGAAGGGAGTTGTTGATAGAAGCTCATCAAACAAAACTTTTTATACATCCAGGTAGCACCAAAATGTACCATGACCTAAAAAGACATTATTGGTGGCATGGGCTTAAAAGAGATGTAGCTGATTTTGTTGTTCATTGCCTAACTTGTTAGCAAGTCAAGACAGTATATCAGAAACCACTAGGATTGCTCAAACCCTTACCAGTGCCAGAATGGAAATGGGAACATATTTCCATGGATTTTGTGACAGGACTGCCAGGGTCGTCAAAAGGTAACGATTCAATATGGGTTGTGGTGGACCGTTTGACCAAGTCTATGCGTTTTCTTCCAATCAAGATGACAGATTCGTCTGAGACTTTGGGACGGCGGTATATCAAGGATATCATCAGGCCACATAGTATCCCTAGGACTATTGTGTCCGACAGAGATGGGAGATTCACTGGTAGGGTGTGGCAGAGCATGCAGTCGGCTATGGGGACCAACTTGTTGATCAGCATAGGTTTCCATCCATAGACTGATGATCAGTCAAAGAGGACAATACAAACATTGGAGGTGTAGCAACCTGACCCGATTTTTCGGAGTTTTAGGGTCTTGGTAGCAGTGGGGTGAGTGTGGGCCCTGTGGTGGGTCCTGGTTTGCCCGATTTTGAGTTCGGAGACTCAAAGGGCAATTTGGTAATTTGGAATTATTGAATTTTCTTTCATAATTAAAAATTTGAAAATCACACGTTTTCCCCCGACGTTTGTCGTTTGACTTCTTCGAGCTTTTTAAAATATTTTGAAAATTGGAGATTTTATTTTATTAAAAATTGGAAGCTTTTAATAAAAAAAAAAAAAAATCAAAACCCTAAACCTAACCCCATAAAATCCCTCTTCGGCAGCACTATAGCTATGCGCTACAGTGCCGCCGCCGCTGCTACTCCCTCTCTTCCTTCTCCTTCCCTCTTGTCTCTTCTCTTCTCCTTCATTTAACCCTAACCCTAAACCCCTCTCCCCTTTGGGTGCCGCCGCCACTTCCTTCCCTCCCCTCTCTCCTTCTTCTCTCTTCCTTCCCTTCCTTTGTCCTCCGTTTAGATTTGCAGGTTCAGCCCCGGATTCGTCGATGCCAGTTTGTAGCGACCCCCTTCCGTTGCCAGATTTGACACCGCCCGAAGCTGGATCCCTCAATCGTGGCCGATATCAGGTACCATCCTTCGATCTTCTCTCCTTTCCTTCTCCTCTCTTCCTTCCCCATCTGGTTTTCCCGTTTTTCCCCTTTCTTTTCCTTCCCCGATTTTCCTTCTCTTCTTTCGGCTGAGTCACTCGAAGCCGCCGAGTTGACTCAGCCGGGTCCAATTTTGGACCCCGATAATCTGGCCCAGTTCGTCGGATCTAGCCGAATTCGCCGGATCCGGCTCTTTTCCCTTGTTTCTCAGCTGGGAGCTGAGCCAACTCAGTCGTGTCACTGAGTTGACTCGACTGGGTTCAGTCCTGGGCCGTCGACTCAGGCCCAGCTTCTTCGGCCCGGCCCAGCTCAGCTCTACTCGGCCCAGACCCAACTCGGCCAGTCAGGCCCAGTCCTGACTCGGCCCGTTTTAGGCCCTGCCTAGTTCGGCCCAGTTTTGGGCCCGACTCATCTTAAAGCCCAATTTTCAAATCCAGCCCATTTTATATCTAGTTTTCAGTTTTAGGCTCAATTTCGAACCCGACCTAGTTTTGGATCTTGTTTTCAGTTTTGGGCCATGTTTGGCCCGTTTTGGGCCCGTTTGTGGCCCAGACTTGTTTTAGCCCGTTTTAACCCGTTCATTAATCTTTGTATTTCTTTTTATCAGATCGAGCCCCCTTCAACCCATTGGACCCTGTTTCTCGAAGTTGATTTCAAAACGCACACCGGTGAAGGAACTTATCACCGCTTTTAGCATGCATCTATGCATATTACCTCTCTATCAAATGTGCGGGTATGAAATGAGGCGAATGGGGGTCCTCGGTATTATGAGCCACTCGGCAAGGAAACTGTTGATACCATTATGTGGCAGGCCCCCATCCGGGTGTATTTGTATCCGATGCCCGCAGAGGCATATACGAGTTGCTTATTTGATGTCATGATTGATTTGTTGTGCAGTGACATGATTGGGGTTTATTTTTATTGATGATATGTTGAGATGTCAACATGCAAATATGTGATATGTGGTGATATATGCCAGATTATAGTTTGATATGTCGTGTTGATAGTATACTATATGATTATGTGATAGTTAGCTTAAACTGCTAGACATTATAACATGTTTGGATGTTAACATACCAGCCCATGATAAATAGTGATGTATACACTTGATTGTTATGTGATGAACTATGTTAATAGCATGTGTAGGCGTAGAGGTAATTGTACATACATATAACTAACGTATGTGGGATGCCGGTGGGGCATGTGTACTAGGCCATATCAGGATCTAGAGACTCCCCCTAGCTTGTCGGGTAGTTAGGGTGGGAATGTTATGTGGGACCACGCCGTGGACGCGTGGTTGGGATGCGGACTCCCTTGTGATCGGAATTGAGTAGTTGTACCCGTGCATGGATCAAATGGTCAGTCCGTCTTGTGTTTCTCAGACACAGCTATGAGAGAGGTGTTGTCTGATTTAGAGAACAATGTACCTGGGAGTCTCAGATAAAGACTAATTGGGAGGAAGTTATGTTAGCCCTCGAGAGAGACCATCGGGTTGAATCTTGATTCACTCAGGGTAGTCTTGGAAGCCCCTACTGTCACGCTACCCGCGTACGTGGCGGATGAGGCGTCCCCAGTAGTCTAATGGGTTGAGTGGTTCGCCCGCATGGAGACCAGAGGGTGGGATGATGACTTGTGATCCTCGAATGACCGAGTAGGCTAAGGAGGAGCTCGCCTGGTCATTGGTCGAGGGATGATGCGGTGAGGGACGACTCCCTCCAGTATGCCTTGTGGTCCCTAGATGACCGAGTAGGCTGAGGAGGTGCTCGCCTAGGTCGAGGGACGATGCGGTGAGGGACAGCTTCCGCTGGTTCAGTTTGTGGTTCCTAGATAACCGAGTAGGCTGAGGAGGTGCTCGCCTAGGTCGAGGGACGATGCGGTGAGGGACAGCTTCCGCTGGTTCAGTTTGTGGTTCCTAGATAACCGAGTAGGCTGAGGAGGTGCTCGCCTAGGTCGAGGGACGATGCGGTGAGGGCAGCTCCCGCTGGTTCAGTTTGTGGTTCCTAGATGATCGAGTAGGCTGAGGAGGTGCTCGCCTAGTCGAGGAACGATGCGGTGAGGGACAGCTCCCGCTGGTATCGTTGTGATCCCCGGATGACAGAGTAGGCTGAGGAGGTGCTCGCCTAGGTCGAGGGACGATGCGGTGAGGGAC
The DNA here is from genome assembly GCA_022113865.1 of Chimonanthus praecox. NCBI lineage: Eukaryota > Viridiplantae > Streptophyta > Magnoliopsida > Laurales > Calycanthaceae > Chimonanthus > Chimonanthus praecox. The sequence continues at coordinate 40,690,912 of CM039086.1, read as the reverse complement.
AGCTCCCGCTGGTATCGTTGTGATCCCCGGATGACAGAGTAGGCTGAGGAGGTGCTCGCCTAGGTCGAGGGACGATACGGTGAGGGACAGCTCCCGCTGGTATCGTTGTGATCCCCGGATGACAGAGTAGGCTGAGGAGGTGTTCCCCTAGGTCGAGGGACGATGCGGTGAGGGACAGCTCCCGCTAGTATTGTTGTGATCCCCGGATGATCCAGTAGGCTGAGGATGTGCTCGCCCGCTCATTGGTCGAGGGATGATATGAAGAGATATTCCAGGCTAGGACACCTGTATGGTGGAGATAGCCTGTGATGGGGTGTGATAGTGTGTTTGCCCGCAGTTGACTTTGGGGTCCATTGTTGAGACTTGTGTGATGACTCACCAGGAACTTACGAGCGCCTAACGAGTGAGTTCGGCCGGCTCACTCGGTAGAAGACCTATAGAATTCTGTGAGAGGTGGATACACCAATCGTACGGAGACCAGCATATGGGGTCCGAGACTATAGGTTTGGCTATCGAGACTCTGGTACTTGGTTGATGAAACCATAGATGAGTCCGGTTGGCAGTTCGTTGAAGACTGGTGAAGTGGTTACTCCCGTGTGGCAATCAGTTTGGGGACTCTAGTGAGTCCGAACCTTGGGTTGGTCGTGGTACGCTTGCGGGTTGTCATAAGAGGGTCATAGGTCTAGTTGAGGACTAGAGACCCCGATCCGACTGAGGATCAGTCTGCGTACCCGTGGATGGGTGGACTGTCGCGGTTGGGTACATAAGGGAGTTGCATTGCGTTGGTTAGAGGATGTTCTAGAGACCTGGCTGATGTGGGCCCTGTGCTAGGGGTAGGGCATACGTTGTATGGTCATGCATGTAGACATCTTAGACATTGTTGTGTTCATGTGATTATATGCCGTGTATGCTTGGTGACATATGGTGCGTGTGTTACCCTCACTGGGCATGTAGAGCTCACCCCTTGCCTCACAGGTACTTCATAGAGGAAGGGCAGGCGGGACCCTCAATCGAACGTTGGGCGTGGAGTCGCAGCTTCGTACTTGTCTTGGTTTCATTTTGTACTTGAGGACCTGTTAATGTATTTGAGATATATGTACTTTTCACTGAGCTGGATGAATGTAATAATGGGTTGATGCTATCATTTGAAATTATAATTGCTGCTTACGGTTTTTGGTTTATTGGTGGATTGCTATGATTAGTGCGGGTTGCGGGTGCAGTACTTCCTTTTTTTTTAAAAAAAAAAGTCCCCGAAATTGTATCGGAACTGTCTTAGGAGTCCGTATCAGTCTTAACGTGCCCGTAGCGAGACGGGTCGTTACAGGAGGATATGCTGAGAGCATGCTATTAGACTTCAAGGGTGGTCGGGAAGATCATCTACCACTAGTGGAGTTTTCATACAATAATAGTTACCAAGCAAGTCTCAAGATGGCTCCATTTGAGGCATTGTATGGTAGATCGTGTAGATCACCATTGTATTGGACAGAGGCTGGAGAGCCTGCACTTATTGGACCTGATCTGGTTGCAGAAACCACGGGACATATCAAGATGATACGACAACATCTGCTCACAGCGCAGAGTCATCAGAAGAGCTACGCTGATAAGAGAAAGATATTCCTTGAGTTTTATGTGGGAGACTTAGTGTTCTTGAAAGTCTCGCCATAGAAGGGACACATGAGATTTGGAAAGAAAGGGAAGTTGTCACCTAGATTTGTGTGACCCTTTCCAATCCAAAAGAAGGTGGGGGAAGTAGCTTATCGTCTGATACTCCCTCCACAGTTGTCATCACTGCACGATGTGTTCCATGTGTCTATGCTGAGGAAGTACAATCCTGACCCCTCGTATGTGCTGAACGTGAAAGATATAGAAGTCCAAAGCGACATGACCTACGTCTAAAAGCTTGTCAGAGTGATTGAGACAGAACAAAGGGTGCTACGGAACCGAACAATTCAATTCGTCAAGGTGGTATGGGACCGACATGGTAATGAGGAAGCCACCTGGGAACTTGAATAAAAAATGAGAGCAACTCATCCTGAGCTTTTTGTATAGGTTGTTTAAGAACCCTTGTTCGCTCTATTTTTGGGACGAAAATTTCAAAAAATGATAATATTGTAACACCCCGAATTTTTCATCACTTATAATATATTGGATTTGGTCTATTTTGAATTACAAATTGATTGAATTTAAGATTAATGGATGAAATGGGCCTTAGATGGGTAAGAAGTTGGGTCAATAACCAAATTAAGATCCAATGGATCATGGATAGAATTTGATTTGAAAGTAATTGGGTAAATGTAATTAAATGGGTCAATTACCCAATTGGGACCCAACTGGTCATAGATGAGTTAATTTTAAAGTAAATGGGTAAGGTTAATTTAATTGGGTCAGCTACCCAATTGAGATCCAATGCATAAATCCACCTCATCAAGTGAGGTGGCACGCACGGGAGGTGGCATTGCCATGTGGCATGCATGGAAGCCAACTAGACCAAGTACCACATCATCAAATGACATGGCCAAGGTGGGACCTAAATGTCATGTACATGTATGGTCGGCTAAGTCATGGTTGACTTGTCAACCATGAGTAAACTCAATGGAGTTCCAATTAAATTGAATTGAGTTGAGTTGAGTGGGAAGATGGAGGGTTTCCATCTTGAGGGGACACGTTGGGAAGGTGAAGAGACTTCTTGGTTTAAACCAAGAGTCTCCTTGGTTAAACCAAGGGTCTTATGGGATAAACAACCCATAATGAGGGAAGTTGAAGAGAGGAGATTATCACTTAAAAGATACCAACCAAAGGGCACACCCCACCCCTTGGCCGAATCCATCGCTTGCACACAAGAGATCACTCTCCTTTCCCTCTCTCATTTCCATCTCTATACTTAGAAAATCAGTGAAGAACAAAGAAAGGAAATAAGAAGTAAGGAGGAAAGACAGAACAAAAAAAAAGGAAGGAGACAGGAAAGAAGGTAAGGTTTTGGGTTTATCAATATAGGATTAAGGCTAAGGGTGAACCATAGATTTGGCCATGGTGTGGTCGAACCTATGAGTCACACAATCAATGGAATGGATGGCTGAATTATTATAAGGCCATGGAAATTAGAAATCCATTCAAAAAATTATTAAAGGTTGAAACAAACTTAAGATGATATTCGAATCCATGTTGTGATATTGAGATTGAATAGATTAAATGGAAAAGACTCTAGCTTTGGCTAGAGGGTAGCGTAAATCCAATGATAAACTTCCTATAGTAACCGGTCAATCCCAGAAAGCTACGGATCTTGGTCACATTCTTCGGTGCTTTCCATTCTCTCACTGCTGCCACCTTAGCCGGGTCCACGGTTATACCTTCCGCTGATATAATATGCCCCACGAAGTTAACTTCAAACAGCTAGAATTCACACTTGCTTGCTTGGGCATACAGCTGATGCTTTATCAGGGTGTCCAGGACTATCCGCAAGTGCTCGGAATGCTCCCCCTGACTTTTGGAATAAATCAGGATGTCATGAATAAAAACAATCACAAACTTGTCCAAGAAAGGACGAAAGATCCTGTTCATCAGATCCATGAACACAGCCGATGCATTGGTAAGTCCAAATGCCATGACCACATACTCATATAGACCATACCGCATCCTGAAAGTTGTCTTCTTTATGTCTTCCTCCCTAACCCAGATTTGATGGTAGCCGGAGATCAGATCAATCTTGGAGAAGTGACTGGAACCCCCGAGTTGATCGAATAGATCATCAATCCTGGGTAGAGGGTACTTGTTCCTGACTGTCAGTTGGTTCAATTTTCTGTAATCCACACACATCCAAAGTGTACCGTCCTTCTTCTTCACAAATAATACCGGGGCTCCCCAAGATGATGTAGTGTTCCGGATGCACCCAAGTCTGAGCAGTTCGTCAAAGCTAGAACATCTCAGCTGGTGCCATCCGGTAATGCAGCAATGACACTGGAGTAGTGCCAGGGTACAACTTGATCTCAAAATCAATCTCCCTTTTGGGTGGCAAGCCAGGGAGTTCTGTCAGAAATACTTCCACGTAATCTTTCACTACCGCCGGAAGTTCAGTCACCGGTGCCTTGTCTAATCAGATGTTGTTCAGTACAAGGTGGTTCAACTCCTCATGCAGTCTTTTGGTCATAGGGATGCTCTATTTGTCAGCATGTACCACGTATCGCTTTCCCTTAGGTGACCAAAATATCACCCTGCGGAGATGGCAGTCAATGTTGGCCCGAAAGTTAGCCAACCAGTCCATGCCAAAGATGATGTCGTACTCAGTCATCTCGAGTACCAGATAGTTGAACTCAAATCTGAATCCAGCGAGGTAAGTGTTTACTGTTGTGCATATAAGTCCCAATGATGTGTCTCCGACGGGGGATACATAGTAAGTGATGTGGACAATTTTTGTACTAAGGTGCCGGTAGCAGATATAAATGCAGCAGATACAAATGAGTGGGATGCTCCAGAATCAAATAATACGAAAGCATAAGAACTGCCGACTACTGCCATACCTTGAATCATGGAGTGATCCACCGCCTCTGGTTGAGCTAAGGTATACAGCCGTCCAGATCCTATTGGGTTAGGTGCCCGTCCCGTCTGGTTGTATGCCCTGGTTCCTCGTGAATGAGCTGATCTGGCTGGAGGGCAAAAAGAACCCCTGGAGTGAGAGGGTCCGCTATTCTGTGGACATTCCCTCTTGAAATGGCCCTGTTGACCACACTGGAAACAGGTGTTCACACCTCGAGGGACCTGAGAGACTGATATTGATGGGGAGGGCTGATTGGGATGAAAGCCCCCAGTTGACCCAGTGGAAGGTGAGGGTCTCCCAAGGTTAGGTCGGAACCTCTTGCTGGGACGAAAGGTACTTCCCTCGCTCTGGCCTCGGCGGTTGTCCACAAACCGCACTGTCTCTTTCATCTCCTGCTCTGCTATGGTGGCTGTATTGCCAACTCCGCCAGTGTAGGTGCCTTGAAGATAGTCACCTTGGCCCTGATGCTCGGTCGAAGGCCCCGGTCAAATTTCCGAGCCCTTCCGTACTCCGTGTCCACCATGTATAAAGCATAACAAGATCGACGGAGGAACTCCTGATGGTAGTTCGCCACAGTCATGGTGCCTTGCACCAAGATAGGAACGCTTGTGTGTGGCGGTCCTACTCCTCCTCTGGAAAGTAGTAATCTAGAATCATAGCCGAGAACTGCTCCTATGTCATTGCAGTCCTTTCCCCTTCCGGAATCAGTGCCCGCTATCGCTCTATCACTTCCCACCATTTGCCGGCATTATCAATCAATTGTAAGGTAGCCAGCAATATCTTATCTTCATTACCGGAGATCTTCAGTAGTGTCAAGATCTGGGTAATTTTCCTCAGCCAGTTCTCTGCTCCGGCAGGTCCTTCTTTTCCTTTGACATAAAGGGGACGCTGTTGTTGAAATCGTTAACCATCCTCTGATCATTTGCCTCATTGGTGATCGCATTTCTGTTTCTGTCATATGTTGTTGAAGAACGGAAGTGACCCCCGCTTGTACCAAGTTCTGCAGCTCGGGAAGCACTACGGGAATGTTTACGTTATTCTGCCCTTCCTCTTGATGTGGTTGTTGCCCCTCCTCTTGATGTGGTTGCTGCACCTCTTCATCCACACGTGGGTTTTGTGGGGTTCTTCTTCTTGGAGGCATTTTCCTAAGTCATTGAAACATCGTCGACTTAACTTCTTTATAAAGTTTGTGTTTTCATATTTTGGGGAAATTGCCAAATAAGCACCCTTATTTCTTTTTGTTTTTGGGGAAACTTTCTAAGTATCAAGTGTTGTTTCTCAATTTGGGGAAATCGGGGAAATATCTCCTATTTTGCTATGTTTGATAAATCCTTCACCGTTTCTCAATTTGGGGAAAAATCCGGAGGTTTCTCATTTTCGAGGAAATTTTCCTACGTATCAAGTGTTGTTCCTCAGTTTGGGAAAAATCATTGATGTTTCTCATTTATGGGGAAATATGTCCTATCTTGCTACGTTTGATAAATCCAATTTATATAGTGACTGTCCTTCCCTTGCTATCATTCTTTTTTCGTCAAATGTTGCTCTCAGATTGAATGCTTCAGTATGAGTCTAACGAAGTAAATTAATCCGGCCCCCATGCAGCGGACTCCGAAAAGTCGGTCAGTTGGGATTCTTATCTTGTCAGTGAGACATGATACCGTCTTAATCTTACTTCGAAAGATTCATCCTTCCGGTTTCGCTCTGATACCAACTGTAACGCCCCGCCCTTTTTCACTCGCCGAAAATCAAAGTCTATTTTTTCTTTTCTTTTTTTAAATAAAAAAGTGAGAGAGAGCGGGACGTCACGAGCTTCTAAAGCTTGGCCCTTAACTGGCCAACTATACGTGTGCGTGGACTAAGTCCACGAAAACGGTTCACACGTACTAAGGTTAAGCTTACGGATATAAACATAATTGCAGAATTATAATAAAGTTCTATCCTATCCAATTTTAAATAGCAAGGAAGTCCATCACTTAATAATAATCATCTTAAGTTAAAATGTCCAAAATTAAAATCTAAACCATAGCAAATAGTCTAAGTTATTACAGTCCCAACAACCTAATTACTCAAATTACATTGTCCATAAATAAATTGAAATAAAATGAAAATAGATTATCCAAGATCCTAAGTTTGTCTCCGATCGCGTCCTACATTCCGTCCATGTCCTGTGTCATCATCTAAGGTAGAAGTAGGGCGTTAGACAACACGCCCAGTAGGTACTCCGAATAGGGTCGAACACATGGGTTAGTATAAAAATCACAAAGATATACAGATGATCAAAACCATGCAAGTCAATGCCATGACATGGGTGTCATATGCCATGAGTCCCACCCATCATCCATATCACAATCACATAGTCTTCCTCTTGATGGATAATCCACATCAAGGTATTGTCATGACTCCCCGCGAATGCCTTATCGGTCCCACTGAACGGAGCGCGGACTCCGGTTACATTTCAAGCAAAGTATATCTCTCCCCATGAATGCCTTATCGGCAGCACCGAACGGAGCGTGGACTCCGGCAACAATTCAATCATACATCCATTGGAATCAGTGTGGATTCCTCCCCACGATTGTTTATCAGAAATCCGAATGGAGCGTGGACTCCCCTCTTTTGATCCCTCCCATGCCATGCATGAGATGCAAGTGCAAACATGCTATGTAATAATAAACATCATATCATTAAAATCCCATAGTTGAAACATATCATTTGATACCAAAATAAATCATCAAAGCATGTAGTAAAATCATAACATATACATATTCCATGGTTTTCAATAAGGTAGGAATCCTACCAACGTCCAAATATTGGGTCCTTGTGTTTCCGTCCAAAAACCGATCACCGATCGCATCAAGCCGATCGTACACTACTTGTGAAATCCCGTTACCTTAATACATTTAACACATATACATACATCAATTTGTTGATCCATTTAATTCCATCAACCCCTATATCAACCTAGGTTCATCTCCCTTTACCATCATGGTCTTTTATCCGGTTAAGTCCCCTAAGAGGTTTTCCAACATACATTAGGGTTGAACCATGTTTTAAGTCCACAAAAATGCCTTAGTGGGGTTCGGCCTTACAACATGGCCGAACCTCACTCTCTTGGTTTTGGGCCCCTCTTTTTAGTCCTTGATCATTTTAATCGATGTTGGTCCAAGATCATTCCATCTTTTGATTTATTGATCCAATCACACAAGTTAATCATTTTACATTAATAAAAACCCACCTAAGTCCGTAAGACATTCTCCATGGGGTTCGGCCATACAACATGGCCAAATCCATGGTCCTTTATTTTCACCATGTTCCCATCTTAGCTATCACTCTTTCCATAGCTAATCACTTAACTTATTTAGGCATAACTTAGGTCCATAAATGAACTATTAACATAACATAGATCCATAATAAATCTCTCCATTTCTTAGCTTGACCATTCAATCCTTTAAACATGCATAGATCTACCAAATGATCCATCAAAATGGTTCATGGTTCTTTGTTTCCATCTTTCCATGGTCTAAATATATGTAAATCCATCAATATTTCTCCATCGGGTTCGGCCATACAACATGGCAGAACCCATGGTCCATTGATCTTCATCATCTCCTCATTTTAAATCATTATTTACACATTTAAAACCTATTTAAAAATCCATAAACATACTTCCATCATTTTCATCATTTAGAACCCATTTAAAATCACCAACATCCTTCCATGGGGTTCGACTATACACCATGGCCGAACCCTATGGTTCATCATTTTTTCTCCTTTTCATCCTATTCGACATTTTCACATCATTTTGAGGATGGTCTTTTCTTAAAATCATACACAACATGTTTATACCATTTGATGGGGTTCGGCCATACATCATGGCCGAACCTCATCCAATCCCATCTTGTCCTCCATGATCCATATACATAAAAATTAGGGTTCGGCCATGCAAGGGCCGAACCATGATCCTTGATCATTCTCCATGCATGTTGTCATAAGTCATGTACACATATGGTCCTTACATTATCCATCAATCATATATGTAACCGTAATCTTCATCACCATTATTCCATTTGTTCAACCCATCTTATAGGTATTCACATTCCAAATATTTCACCATCACCTTGATATTCCTTGGATGGATTTTAAATCCATGGCTCATAACATTTTGGCCAACTATTTTTCAATCCATATGGAATGTTCCCTTAACCTCCCTTTAATTAATAAACCATACATACCGATTTCGCGACTCCTCTTTTTTCTTTCGTTCCGCCTTGCTCCTCCAATCTTCTCATTCCTCAGTCTTTTCTTTCTTCCTCCTTGATCTCCGGCCAAAGTGTGTTGCTTGAGAGGGAGAGGGTTTGAGATGAAAACCCCAAGAGATGGTTTGGCCAAGGAGAAGGTTTGAGAGAGGGAGAGGAGGAAAGGATGGAACACCATAAGTCTTTTCTTGTCTTGTGAGAGAGGTCAGCCCTAGGGTTTTTGGTGAGAAGGAGAGGAGTTGAGATAGAAAACTCTTGAGTCTTTCTTGTCTTAGTGAGAGGGTCGGCCAAGGGAGAGCTAGAGAGAGGGAGAGAGTGAATGAGATGAAGAAAGCCTTTTCCATCTTGTCTTAGGGTTCCTTGGGTAAGACTCCAACCACCCTCATCAATGTGGAGTCTTCCCCATGAGTCCTTTGACTAGCCAAGAGGGTGCATGCCCTCTACATGGCACACACCACCCTCTCCAACGGTTTTGTGGCTAGTGGTTTCCATGAGATGGAACCCTCCACCCCCCTTTGACTCACTAAGTGGATGCATGCCCTCCACATGAGTTATTTGTCTAACCAAGAGGGTGCATGCCTTCCACATGGCACACACACCCTCTCTAACGGTTTTGACTCACTCCATATTTTCATCTTCCATGTGACTCACCCCCATTTGACTCACTCCATATTTTCATCTTCCATGTGACTCACCCCCATTTGACTCACTCCATTTAAATGAAACTCAACTCCGAACTCAAGCATTTGAATTTATTTCCATCTAACTTAGGTGATTTAATTAAATAATTTAATTCAACTCACTTCTCTTGATTTTTTTTAATTCACCCATGAACTCACCCATGGTTGACCAAGTCAACCATTGTGGCCAGCCCCAGATGTTCCTTAGTCCACACGCCACCTCACTTGATGAGGTAGAGTTGGGTCCCACTTGGCTATGCCACTTTGATAATTCCTCATACACTTGCCACCTTACTTGATGAGGTGGACCCCATGCCTTTGATCTTAATTGGGTCCATGACCCGATTAAATCCATTCCTTACCCATTTACCCAAATCATCAATCCATCTTGACCCATTGGGTCCCAATTGGGCATTTGACCCAATTGACCACATTGACCCAATTAAATAGAATTAATCCTATCCATGATCCATTGGACCATACTTGGGCCCTTGTCCCAATTCTTATTCATTAAACATCCATTCCATCTATGAATCTTAATTTTTAACAATTAAAATAGATAATAACCAATTTATTTATTGCATTGAAAATCCGGGCTATTACAGTCTCAAACGAGGGGTCGGTGGGAACGACTGGTCGAGATGACAATGAAACCAAATACATATTTCCAAGTTGAGTTCCAATTCAATACCAAGCTTACTCTCTGGGCTTTTTAATGATTTTACCATTTGTTCAACTAAGCCTAGGAATGGTCCTCTTTAGTTGCGGGTACCACCTAAAGTCATCTATGACTGATTACCTGTTTTGTGATTACCATAACGATGAGCTTCATCTGGTGGAGCATGATCTTCAATCTTGATCATCTTGAATCTTCAAGCTTCTAGGAAGTGCTTCTTCCCGAGTTATGGAATTGACAAACTTAGGGACCCTAGGCACTAACAGTCCTAATCACTGTGTTTATTAGAACCTTCGGAACTTGACTTAGCTCCTTCGAAACGTGGATTTACCCTTCGGAACTTCCGAGCCTGTTCTGAACAAAGAACAGTATAAGCAAGAAAACAGCTGGTCTCGGTTTGGTTCAGAACTTGCCAAGGTCTGCTCGGATCTTTTGAGCGGTTCGGAACTTCTGAAGATGCCCTCGGAACGTCCTTACTTTCCAGCAGAGGCACAGAAAATAGTTGCCTTCTCTATCCTTCAGAACCCTAAACAGGAGTTCATAATTTCAGACCTCATGTCTTCAGAACATCCTAGCTTAGTCTTGAATTTTCTGAATATCGTCCTCTTCAACCTGTCACCTACAACCAGTGCAGTGTCGGGACAAACAAAGTGAAATATGAATTTGAAACTAGTGGGTTTCCTGAATTCATTTTTCACGTCCTTCTAGTCAGATGTGTTCTACTGTCAGTCTTCGATAATTACATGACACATGCTCTCAGCATATCCTCCAATGTTTGGATAGTTCTTTCTTATTGACCATCGATCTGAGGGTGAAAAACAGTACTAAAACATAGCTTAGTCCCCATTTCACTTTGTAATCCCTGCCCACTTGACACAAATCTATGGTCTCTATCAAATACAATAGATACAGGTACTCCATGTAATCTAACTATATCCTTAATATAGAATATACTTAAAGTAGTCAGGGAATCCTTCTTTTTGATGGCCAGAAAATGGGCTGACTTTGTCAACCGATCAACAATTACCCAAACAACATCATTCTTCTTAACAAATTTTGGAAAACCTGTCACAAAATCCGTAGTGATATATGCTCCCACTTTCACTTAGCCACCGGAAGAAGTTACGTTTTACCACCAAGTCTTTGGTGTTCAACCTTAACCTGTTGACAAGTTAGAAATTTGGATATAAAATCTGCTACTTCACGTTTCATACCTCTCCACCAGAATTGTCAGTGCAAATCGTGAAACATCTGTGTACCACCAGGATGTACTACAAATCGGGAACGATGAAAATGATAAAGTACTGTCTCCCTGCACCCGTCAGATTCTGACACAAAGCCTGCCTTTGAAAGTCAAACCTCCTTCAGTTTTGACTTTCCAATATTCTAAGTTAGCTCTATTAGAGAGTTGGGTCACTAGATCCTTTGCCACTGGATCATTTTGTTGTCTTTCTAACACTATTTCGACTATTTCAGGCTGCAGAACCAAATTCTGGATTCGTGCTGGCCTGTTTCTTTCGATCACCTCCAAATCGTAGTTAGGTGATTGGACCCGAGCTAGTCCCAGAGACTACAGTACAAATTCAGTTGATACGTCAGTACTTATTGACTACACAGAATCGGCAAAAGAGCTATGCTGACAAAAGGAGGAGGTTTCTCGAATTTGAAGTGACAGACATGGTATTCCTGAAGGTCTCGCCACGAAAGGGGCACATGAGATTTGGGAAGAAGGGAAAATTGTCGGCAAGATATGTGGGACCGTTTTCAATTATAAGAAGGATGGGGGATGTAGCTTATCAGTTAGCACTTCCTTCACAATTGGCATCCCTACACGATGTGTTTTAAGTGTCGATGCTGAGGAAGTACAATCCCAATCGGTCTCATGTTTTGAATGTGCAAGACATAGATGTGCAAAGCGACGTCACTTACATCGAGAAGCCTGTCAGAATAATAGAGACAGAGCAAAGGGTGTTGCGTAGCCGAGCGATTCAGTTCGTCAAGGTGGTATGGGATCGACATGGTGTTGAGGAAGCCACTTGGGAACTGGAATCGGAGATGAGAACATCTCACCCTGAATTGTTTGTATGATTTATTTTGGAATCCTACTTCGTTCGATTTTCGGGACGAAAATTTTAAAAAGAGGATTGTATTGTAATACCCTAGATTTTTCAATATATCAATTCACATGAATTTATCCATATTTACGGAATTGCCATTGTGATTTATTTGATATGGATTTAAATGGGTAAGGTGTTGGGCCAATGGTCCAATCAAGACCCAATGGTTGGTAGTTATGTTTACAAGACAAATAAATGGGTAATGTATACTCAAGTGGGTCAAGAATTTTAAATGGGTCATAATTTGATAAATGGGTCAAAATGGCCAAATGGGACCCAATGGGTTGTGAATGACATGATTAATCATTAAGTGAGCTCAAAGCTTAATTGGGTTAAGATGAATTAAATGTTTGAGTTTGGATTGAGAGTTTGAATGATTTGAATTTATTGGTTAAGTTGAATTAAATGAATGAGTTAAGTTGGGTGAGTTAAATAAATGAGTTGGATGGAATATATATTTTTAAGTGAGTGAGGTGTGTAGATAAAAGGTTTTTGGTTGTTTCAAATTCAAACATATCACAACGTTGGTTGCATGGGGGTTACCTCATGCATGAAACTCCAAGATAGGTGATAAATGGAAGGTGCCGTTTTTATGGAGTTACATTTTGGAGAGGTGGTGGTTAACTTAAGCCAAACAATGGCCATCACGTTGGAAACATTGGAATTATGGCTTATGTATGAAACTCCAAAAATGGAGATGAATGGAGCTGCCGTTTTATGGAGTTACACATTGGAGTGTGGCTGCTACACAAGTCAAAACAATGAGACACCATTGGGTACCTTGGGAGTTTCATCTCAAGGATGAAACCCCAAGGGTGGTATTAATCGAGGGAGGTTACACTAAGATACATCACACGTTGGAACATGGAGAGTTTCATTTCAAAAGTGAAACCCCAAGGAAAGGTATTAAACAAATGGGGGTTACAAAGTGTGTTCACATTTGGAGAAGGGTTGCATCTAGGGCAACCAAGAGCCAAAACCGTTGGAGGGTTTCATCCACATGAAATAAATTATGGAGGTAAATGGGAGGAGAGTTACATTTGGTATCAAACATGGGCTGAAGTGCATTACTCAAAAGAAAGGGTTTTCATTGGCACACTCTCTCCCTCTTTCTCTCCCTCTCTTAGACGTTGCTCATCTTTCAAGACCTAAGGCATTGGCTGATTGTCTTTCATATCAATCAGTCCTTGGCTGATGACCTTTCCAAGTCCAAGTACACATAGAGTCAAGGAGTTTAGTACCAAGGTTTAAGATCAAATTTCTATCTCTTTCTCTCTCTCAAATCCATATCACCTGGCTGAAGTATTCCAAGGAGGTTACAACAAGGTTAATCTCAGTTAGGAGGACAAGAAAGAAGAGGGAAGGCTAAGGATCTAAAAGGAGTCAAAGAACCGAAGGACTCGCGGTGTTGGTAAGTGCACTATGAACCTTTGTAAATAAGTTGGTTTAGGGAATATGATCTGGCCATTGCATGGCCGAATCTACCAAGGGATTAGATCAAGGATTATGCTGTTTAAAAATGGTAAAATATGGACCATAGGGCTCGGCCCCTTTGGATGGCCGAACCCCATGGAAAAACTTGGTGATTTTTATGGTTTTTTAATGGATAAAATCCATATTATGTTTTGAAGGTGTAAATGATTTTTAATGGAATTAAGGTTACTGTTTTTTACCATTTATGGGATGGCTGAATCATGTGGTTTTCATGGTTAAAGTGTAGAGCCTAATATGTATATAAATGATGGAATTATTGTGTTAAGAGAACCATAGGGTTCGGCCATGTGTATGGCCGAACCCCATGGACTATTTTGATGGCATGTTTGGATTAAATCATATTGGAAAACTATGATTTGTTTTATGCTTTTGATTTAAGAATTACCTAGGCTTAGTTATGGATTTAATATTAAGTTGATCAACCATGATATAAGATGGAAAGTGGGGACAAAAATCAGATTGGTGAGGTTCGGCCATGTAGTATGGCCGAACCCCACTAATGGTCATTGGTGGCCTTAGAGTGTAGTTAATAATATGATTGAAGAGGTATGTAAGAATGATTTAAAGATCAAATCAAGTGGTGAGGTTCGGCCATGCTGTATGGCCGAACCCCACCAAGGTGGATTAGTTATAACTATTGGTGTTTAAGGTAAATTAAACAAAAGGATAGTGCAAATGGCATAATGGTAATTATGGATGAAATGATCATAGAATTGGATATAAGAGCCAAAACCAAAGTGGTAAGGTTTGGCCATGTTGTATGGCCGAACCCTACCAAGGTTCATTTGGGAGTTTGGGTTAATTAGATGGTTTTAGATAAATAAAGAGTGACCAAAGTTTAAATGGGTGAGGTTCGGCCATGGGGTATGGCCTAACCCCACAAAGTGGATTTTTGGGACTTAGACTAAGTTGGAATCACATGGGTGAATGTTTAACTTGCTGTTATGTAAATAAAGTATTGGGATTGCTAGAACGTTGTACAAGCTGTGAACGGGAGAGGTTCAAAAGAAGGGTCAAACTAAGTAACATTTTGTAGGGTTCCTACCTTTTTGAACCACACTCATACTTGATGTTTTATCGTAATTTAGATAAGTTATGTGCTAAGTTATTATGTTTCAAGTGGTTTTATATGTTAAGTTATGTTTACAAATGGCATGAAATCATGGACATCTCATGCATGGCATGGGGTGGTAATTATGGAAACCGGAGGCCACACTCTGTCGAGACATCCGAAAGACCACTGTGGGGTACCTTGATGATGAGAATCCCATCAAGAGGAATCCGGAGGCCACACTCCGTCGGGGCGTCCGAAAGACCACTATGGGGTACCTTGACGATGAGAATCCCGTCAAGAGGAAGCTATGTATAATTGTAATGGGTGGGACTTATTACATGTGCATTTCATACATAGCATTGTTTTATGTGATTTTGATGAACATGTATTATTCTATTATTTGCATGTTTTGTTACTAACCTTGTGGTAGCCCTAATCAGAAACACTACTAGGCACGTTGATCTAACGCCCTATCTCTATCCTTAGTGGATGACACAGGAAAGGGGAAGAATGAGGATCGAGAAGAAAACCAAGCATAGGAGTTTGGGCATTTTGAATGGATTTGAATGGACTTTGAATGGACTGTTTATGGACTTATTATTTAAGTTATTTGGACAATGTAATTTGATAATTAGTGGTGTTGGCATGTAATAATGTAGTTAAGTAGTTACTATGGTTTGGTTTATTTGGATGATTTGGAATGAATGGTAGACTAAGGTTATTTAGTAATATTGGAGAATATGATCATGTACTTTGCTATCTTAAGTTATAAATGGAGTAGTCTTAGGATCTATTATAACCTCAGTTAGATTAAGACTAAGTATTTTCCGCAATACGTATTTGTACCATGTGTGGATCAGTTGTTATGGACTTAGTTCATACGCACATGGGCTTGGCCAGTTAAGGGTCGGACTTTAGAAGTCCGAACTTAACTCGCTTCGTGACATCCCGCCCCCGATCACTTGATTATTATTATTAAAAAAAATAAAAATAAACTTTGATTATTAGAGTGAAAAGGGCGGGGTGTTACAGTATCTTAATTGGTTATTAGACCCAATTATCAAACCTTACCCATTTACTTCTAACTAGCTCATATATGATCCATTGGATCCCAATTGGACTTTTGACCCAATTGACAACCTTGACCCAATTAAATAAATCTTACCCATTTATTTCAATTGAACCTTATTCATAATCCGTTGGGTCTTAATTGACCAATTGACCCAACTCCTTACCCATCTAAGGTCCATCTCCATTAATTTACAAATTAAATGGACAATATCCATATATATCCATAGCTTGAAAATCCGGGGTGTTACATTGCAAAACATTAGGGTTGCAAAGAGGTGTACACGAATTTGGTGTGTGTAGGTGGCCTCGAGTGGAGTGCAAAATAAGGAGAGAGAGATTTTAGGAATTGGATTTGGGAAGGTGAATTTCGAATTTGGCTTTGTAGGATTAGGGTTTGTTTAGTGCAATGCAAAATGGATGGATGAGATTAAGAGATGAGATGAATGGATGGATGGATGATAATGAGATGATGTGGAGGGTTTACTAGGTGTGAAATTCGAATGGAGTGGATTTGAATTGTGAAAATCGTGTGACATGGAAGATCGGGGTGATGAGGTGTGTAGGATCTGAGGAGTGTATTTAGATGGTTTTTGGTCTAAGTGCATGGAGAGGTTTTAGGTGCTAAAATCACGTGGAGTGTGTGTTGGATGGATAGGGTGGTGACTAGGCATGGGCGAATGGAGGCTACTTGAGCTTCAAGTTGTTCTAACTTAGGGTTTGGTGAATGGATGACTAAGATTGGACTGGGTTAAATCTTACTGGTTCTAGGGTAATTGGCTAAATTAAATTATCTAAATGGTAAGGTATCTAATGGAGGATTTGGATTCAAAGGTGGATATGGATAGATGATATGATGAATGGCCTAGATCTAGTGCAAATTATGTATGTGATAGATGAATGTGGAGGCTCTAGAGTTTTCCCAATGATGTGGATGGTTGTGATGAAATGTCCTAAGATCTAATGGCTTAAATGATTGATGGATGATCTAATTGAATAAATGAATAGGTGATGCATAGATGAATGTAATCCTAAGGTAAATCTAGATGATGGATAGGTTGGATGGTCTGGATCTAATATTAATTCATGAATGAATTGGATGTGAGGGTGGATCTAAGGTTTGACCTAATTTTAATGCATGAGATGGAGGGTTAAGAATTATTCTGAAGATTGGATGGTGTGGATATGAAATTGGTATGGAGGAGAGGTAGTTAGGGTTATGGATTTTGGCCATGGTTAATTGGGTATGGACTTAGGTGAAATTCGAACGTGAAGTAATTGGACTTTGGACTTGGACCTCAACTCATGGACTTCATCTTAGGCTCACTTATCTTGGACTTAAACTTGACTTGAAAACTTGGGCCTTTGTTGGACTTTGGAGTGCACATTAGCTTGGCCCAATTGTGTGAAATGCGCATGGACTGTCTGTGTCCTGGCCCAATACTATCTTGTGGAGCTGAGCTTGGCCCAGTTGGAGTGGATCTTGGTCCATTTATCATGAATTTCAGTCTTTGGCACTTGAATTGCATGATTTTTTTTCCAGATTTAAAAATTCCCACTTTGAAATCTAAAATAGATGGATCTAGTTTAACCAATTTACATGAAAATTCTAGAAGTTGATCGAAATTAATCATAAAAATTCCAGGTCTTCACTTTTAAGCTCTAATCTTGCAATTATCCACTGGATTGAGATGATTTCCTGAATTCTCCATTTTTAATCTACAAAACTAGAAAATTATATTAAATGCACCAATATACATAAATATGAGAGCTAACTAGTCCAATAATTATGGGTAAAAATGTAATATTTCAGACCTCAATAGGAAATCATGGTTGAACTCCCTCCTCACAAATTTCATCAACACGTGGGATCAATTGGTTAATAAATTCTTGAACAATTTTTTTTCAATATTTAAAACGAACGCTCTAAAGAAGGAAATTTCGAATTTGACTCAGAGAGAGGGTGAAGAATTCTCAGAATCACGGGAAAGATTCAAAGATGTATTTAGCAAATGTCCCTATCACGGGTTTGAAATTTGGAGACTCGTACAATTTTTCTATGATGGTTTAACCACATCTATCTATACTTTGGTCGAGTCTATGAAGATTGGGGCATTTTTGGAACAAAGTCAAGATGAAGGATGATTCTTTTTTGAAAACTTGGTTGATAATTCTCAGCGATGGGACTTATCTAAAAGGGACAGTTCAGGACAAACCTCCAAAAGAGGAGGTTTGAACGAAGTCAATAACGATTTTGATGTTAAGATCGCAATTGCAAATCTGCTAAAAAGGTAGAGGCCTTAGCAATGACTCAGAGGGTGAATCCATCAATGGTCGTGCAGTCTGACGTGTGTTCCTTGTGTATTAACCCGAGACACACAACACAAACTTGTCCTTTTCTAAAAGCAAATCCAGAGTGCCTAGCCAAACAAACTAACACACTAAATAATTTTTGGGAAGCATCTAATCAACCATTCACTTCACCCCAAAACCAACCATTCCATCCACCCCAGAGTCAATCCTACCAACCTGGTCAATAGCAGCGTAAACCATCTCTAGAGGAAACACTGTAATATTTCATGTGGTCCACTCAACAAGCCTTGTAGTCAATTCCCAAGCCATACTAAAGCTTGATACATGGACTGGGCAACTTGCAAGTGCTATCGCAGAAAGGGAAAAAGAAAAATTCCCCAGTCAACCTATTCCCAATCCTAAAGGTCAATACGAAGTAGGGTCTTCGACTACTTCCAATGTGTTTCATGGAGATGTTAAATCTATCATCACTCTTAGGTCAAGGAAGACAATTTATAATTAGGTTAGGATGCCAGAAGAAAGATAGCAGGATAACCAAATCCATGATCAATCTAAGCCATCGAAGAACACTGATTTCCCTGCTGAGAATGAACCAAAAGAGTTAGTCACGAATGATTTTGTCCCAAAGCTCCTTACCCACAGAGATTGATTCCAATTAAGAGAGGTACACCACATAGCGATACGATAGAGGTGTACAAGCAAGTCCGCATAAACATTCCTTTCCTCGACGCTATTAAACAAATACATTATTATGCAAGATTCTTGAAAGATCTCTGTATGGTTAAAAAAAAAATGTTCCAAAGAAAACATTTTTGGCTGAACATATGAACGCCATTATTCATAAGAAAACTCTTGTCAAGTGCAAGGATCCCGAAAGTCCTACTATTTCTTGTGTTATTGGTGACCATTCGATCGAAAGGGCTTTACTGGATTTAGGAGCAAATGTTAATTTGTTGTTGTACTCTGTATACGAGCAATTAGGGCTAGGAGAACTGAAACCCACACCTGTTACACTTCAATTGTCAGATAGGTCAGTCAAAATTTCAAGAGGTGTAACAGAAGATGTTCTAATCATGGTTTATAAGTTTTATTTTCCAGTGGACTTTATAGTTCTTGATACACGACCTGTGATGAACCCAGTAGGCAAATTACAATAATTTTGGGTCGACCTTTCTTGGCCACCTCCAATGCAATCATCAAATGCAGGAATGGAGTACTCAAACTATCTTTTGGTAATATGACTTTAGAGCACAATAGCCTCCAGACACGGATGACCTGTGTGAGGTAAACATGATTGAGAGTATAATCCATGAATCCTTCCTTAACTTTACATGTGATGACCCATTTGAGGATTGCTTTTTAAATTTTGGTAATAACTTCAATGAAAAAAGGGTAAAATAAGTGAATGCTCTGCTGGAATCCACCCCATTTTTGGAGACCAGTAAAAGGAAAGAAAACTTTGAGTCTCCCCTCTTCAGTGTTGAAAAGCCACCAGAATTAGACCAGGTTGATTAGTAGGTCTGTCAGTTGAGTCTGAGTTAATTAGCTTATCTGTTGATTTTGATTTTGTTGAGTCAGTTTAGTTTCGGGTTTTTCAAATTCGTCCTTTTTTGTATCCAGTCAGTTTTTGTTTAAGTCTGAGTTAGTGTTGGGTCAGTCTTTGTTGTCAGTCTAGAGTCTCTGTGTTTATGTTTTTGCTTCTGTTTTTTTTTTTTTTTTTCAGGTTTTGAATAAAATGAGCCATATCAGGTATTTTTTGAACTTTAGTTATTCGTTTTGGATATTTTCTTCTAATTTACAGGTGCACATGTAGATTAGTTAACATTGAGGACAATGTCCAATTTAAGTTTAGGGGTATTGGGGGGTTACACTTTGTGAGTTTAGTGCTTGTTTTTAGTTCATTGTGAGTTTTGTGTTTGTTTTTAGTCTATTTTAAAAAAAAAAATTTGAAAATCTTGAAAATAATTGAAAATAAAATTTGATTTATTTATTTATTTTAGCATTAATATGTGGATGAAAATTTTTATATTTTTCCAATTGAATTTTATGGAATTTATGCTTGGAAAATTTTACGCTAGCTATATTTAATATTAGCTTGAAAAAAAAAAGTATTCATGAGTTAAGTGATCGCTGGACGAGTATCAGTGGAGACTTATATCCAGTGAGCTTTTGAACCATTAAATTTTTCTGAGGTTTATAAGTAAATTTTAATTTTTTTTATGTGCACATAATTATTATTTTTGTAAGATCCTATTATTCTTGATTTTGGTCAAATTACTGAGAATGAATTGAAATGTGGATTATTACACTTGAAATTTTTCTGAATTTATTTGATGGAAAAAAATAACCATATGAAGCCTACGAAGTGATATATGCCATTATTTTTAGATCGTTAGAACCTTTGGAGTCTACCTGCTTCAGTCACATTATCCTGTTAGTTCCCACTTCTGAGCCTTTATATGAGAGATTGTTTTCTTGTTAGCCATGTTTTCCATACCCAACTCCGGTTGTGGAGTTTGAGCCTCCACTGAAATATCTGTGACCTATTCTAAGGATCTATGAAAGGTTAGAGATGATTATAGGGATGGCACTCTGAAGAAAAATATGGCACTTGAAAAAAAAATGATGACTGATGAAAAAACAAAAAGAAAAAAATAAAGGGAACATTCGTACATGAAAAAAGTGATGTGAAAAAGAAAAGGGAAAGGAAAAGAAAAAAATGCTTTGAAAATTCTGAGTGTTGAGAGAAAAATAGAGGAAGAGATATCATATTTCTCAATATTGAAGACCTCTACCTTTTCTGTTCAAATTATTTGTTTTAGAGCCATGTTATCTTTCTTTGATATGACCCGGTCCTAAGCCACGTTTCGTCCTACTTGGAAATATGTATTTGGTTACACTGTCAGCTCGACTAGTCTTTCTCACCGACCCCTCAGTGGAGACAGGATCGACCTATCGTGGTCAACGACTGGTCAACCAGATTGACATAGGTTTTGGATCATTGAAATGTCATTCTAGGAAAGCCTCTGACCGAGAGTCTCGTTTGCACCGACCCCTCGGTGATGAACTTAAATGATCCCTTGTGGTTGATGACTCATCAGTTAAAACTTGTGAGTTCTGGATTGTGAACTCATGAGGACTCTCAATAAAACAAACATCTCGATATTTCGAGACCGATCGAGACTAACAGGACCGACCCCTCGGTAAAGGGCAACAGGTCGTTCTAGGTAACAGGTTTCTAGACTTGAAACTACTGTCAGCATGTTTATGCCCTAGACCGAGTCTCTTGTATGGACTGACCTGTCGGTGCCATAAATGTCAACCCATCGGCGACAAAGACAAGCCGACCTGGAAAGAATATTCCCGTTGGGAGTGCATTATTGCGCAACGGTCGGGTTGTTGAACGGTAACAATTCTCGTCACCGATCCCTCGGTGCGCCCAACCTGTCGGTACGTTACCATTGCTACAACTGGTTGCATTCTCTATATAAACCAATCTTTATGCAATAGTTGGTATCATTCGGAAGATTAGTTGGACCCGCATCTTTATCAATGAGCTTAAACAAGGGCCAACAGAAGGATCACTCTCTCTTTCGTGCTTACACTTGGGGAATCAAATACAACCAATCAGATGGATTGAGTTGTGAGAGAGAGAGAGAGAGGAAAGAAGAAAGTAAACTAGGAAACCTTTAGTAAAACCAGTTTCCTTGTCACCCTGGATTGTGATTGCTATACGGTGGCTACAAGGTGGAGCATCAACACACATTGGTTGGGATCTTGAAGAAGTACACATCAGGAGAAAGAGCTACATAGGCAAGTGCTTATTGGTTTTAATTTTATTTAAAACCTTTGTGCTGAAAGTGGATTAAGGAAGCTTGGTTCTGAAACCACTATAAAAAATCTGGAGCGGATCCTCCGGTACAGTGGTGGGTGGAATTCCCAGCCAAATGGATAGGTGGAATTCCTATTTGACAGTAGTGGGTGAAATTCCTAGCCGATTCAGTGAGGTGCAATTCCTACTTTAATTGTGAGGGTGTAAGTCTATACTTAATGGATTTGGGGATAGCTCAAGATTGAGCGAGTCCTAACAGTGGATGTAGGTTGGCTAATCGAACCACTTTAAATTGGTCTTGTGGTGTTTGATCTTTGTGTGTTTGTATTTTGTATTTAAGTACTTTTCTCAACACATATCACTTTGCATGTTGATTATCTTACATTGTGCACAAGCATCGATAATTAAACAATATGTAAAGGGTCATAATCTTAGTGTGATCGCTTAAAGAAATTATGACACTAAACAAATCTTTTGATGAATGTTCCATTGCGCTCAAATCAATCAAGAAATTTGTAAACATCATTAAAAATGGGATTGACCTATTCACCACCCCCCCCCCCCCCCCCCCTTCCCTTTCTCCTTCTCCTCCTCTAGGGTCAATCATGTTCTAGCACCGTGGATAATGGGACTTTCAATTGGTATCAGAGCCTCATGCTCTTGTGAAAGGACTTAAACGTCTGAGTTGATCCATGCTGAACAATGGCTAGGGATAAATCTTTCTATTTCGAATATCACACGTGGGTAATACACATGTGCCCACAACTCAAACTTAAAATCCATAAATATTCTTCAATTACCATTAACATCTCAATTCTCTATCATAAAAGTTATCAACTTTCTAGAATTTATTACAATGGGTCCTCAATGAATAAAATTGTAAAATGAACATCACCAACTCAAATAAAATAAATGAAATAAACAACTCAATATGTGATGCGTCTAAAGCAACATAATAACTAAGCTCTTCTTCGGGGTCCATCGGACCCATCCAGTGCAACATTACCTGAAATTGCAAGGACATGAGTATAAACAATACTCAGTGAGGACATATGTATGTTACACACTGACGCACTCACATAATAATAATGTATGAAATGGAATATAAACAATGCTATGCTATCATGTCTTGCTATGAATCTAATAAATGTTGACACACTGTCCACCCAAGGGTACCAATCTCATCAACGTGAACACAATGTCCACCCAAGGATACCAATCTAATCAACATCAAAACAAAGTTCACCCAAGGATACCAATCTCATCAACGTGAACACAATGTCCACCCATGGGCATCTCTATGGAACAGGCTGTCAAACATCATGATCCCTTGAGGGACATAGGCCACGACTTTAAAGTGGGAGATCTTCATACAACATAGATAATGTAACACCCCGGATTTTCAAGTTATTAATATATATGAAAATTACCCATTTAATTTGTGAATTATTAGATATGGACCTTATATGGGTAAAGTGTTGGGTCATTGCCCAATTAAGACCCAACGGATTGTGAAAATGGTTTCAATAGAATTAAATGGGGCTTAATTAAAATGGTAATGCAATATCTATAAATAAGGGATATAAATTAAGTGGTATGCGCATAAAGGGAACATGGAAAGATTTTAGGAATGGGATATAGATAGTTTGGCCGTGTATGAAAGATTTGCACATCTATGAGATATGCGCATGATGTGTTAGAATATCTCTAAAAAGGGTCTTTTCCCTTGATTAAGAGTGATACTAGGGTAATTGCTAAATATAGAAGATGTCTTAGCCGTGTATGACATATGCGCATGACGTGTTTGAATATCTCTAAAAAGGGTCTTTTCCCTTGATTAAGAGTGATACTAGGGGAATTACTAAATAAAGAAGGTTGCTTAGCCGCATGAGAGATTTCCATATCCAAGAGGAGACGCTAAAAGGTGTCTATTTCTTTGGATAAAAACGGCATTAGGTACCTACTAAATTGAAGGGTCGGCAACTTCTAATTAAGACACAAGGAAGGGCTGCACAGTACACACAAAATCTAGAAGGGTCTTGGCAACATCTATGTATATTACATCAGCTGAAAAGGAGGAATGGCAATTGCTACTTCAGTAAGTTAGGACCGAGTGAAATTTTATAAAGGAGAAACACAAGGGGGCGTACGGCATAACAAGAGAAGGAGAGGGCAGCCAGCAAGTGTGCAAGGAAGAGAAGGATTGCAAGAACAAATCGGAGAGAAGGAAAATCGGAGGAGTCGCGGAACCGGTTAGTATTTTGATAATTTTGTTTAAAATAAGGAACCATAGGGTTCGGCCATGGTGTATGGCCGAACCCCATGGAAGAAAAATTAAGGGATGAATGTTGAGGTTTAATGAAAAGGATGAACCATAGGGTTCGGTCACGTTGTATGGCCGAACCCCATGGAAGGACTTTGGTGAATTTTAATGGAAGTTTGGAGGATGAAAACCATGGAATATTATATAAGTTTTAAAAGGCTTTAAATGGAAAGTTGTTGGTGAAGAACCTTAGACCATAGGTTCGGTCAAGGGGTATGGCCGAACCCCATAAATAATTATGGAATTATACTCATATAGTTAGATCATGGAAAGGATGACAATTTTGTAATATAGGCTAAAATGAAAGATCATGGGTTCGGCCATGGTGTATGGCCGAACCCCATGAGGTCTCTTATGGATTTAATTTGTTAACCATGTTAAATAATTGTGGCATGAGTGATTACCTAAGGAAAGAAGGGCACAAAACCAAAGGGTGAGGTTCGGCCATGTGATATGGCCGAACCTCACCAAGGAGTATATATGGACTTAGGGTTTTAGATATTGAAATTAAGTGGACTGTTTTAATAAATTTAATGGATGAAAATAATAGATGAAGGTTAATGATTTAAATAGTCTTAAACATTGGAAATGTTTTAATAAATTTATGGACTTATGTTTTGAACCTAAATATAAAGTGATGGAGGAAATGGCAATATTGTAATTTAATTGGAAATAAGGGACCATGGGTTCGGCCTTGGTGTATGGCCGAACCCAATGGGAATTATTATGAGGACCTAGGGTCTATGTATGGTAGATTAAAAAGAATAAAATGTTAACTAAGGATTAGACCAATGGCAAAGTTGTAAATAGGTGAAAAGATAGACCATGGGTTCGGCCATGGTGTATGGCTGAACCCCATGCGGACTGATTTATGGTTTTAACGTATGAAGGGTTAGGTTAATGGAATGATAGTCATGGATGGCGGTTTGGTAATTAAGTGAAAATAAGGGACCATGGGTTTGGCCATGGTGTATGGTCGAACCCTATGGGAATTGTTTTGTGGACTTTGTTGTTAACAAGGTTGTGTTTATGGACTTAAATATAATGTTAAATCAAATGGGACATGGTTTTAATTGATTGATATATTATAAGGCAACGGGACCTCACAAGGTGTGTACGATCGTGAGCAGTTTCCAGACGAAAGCGCAAGGACACGTTAGTGGTCTTTGGTAGGATTCCACCTCTTTGAAACCATGGATTTATGTACAATGTTTCTTATCTTATTTTTAATGAATTTATGTTGTAAAAGGATATGTTTGAAATGTGAGTTTTAATGCTATCTTTATGATATAAAATAGCATGTGTTTCATTGGCATCTCATGCATGGCATGGGGTGAAGGATATGTTACCGGAGGGGTCACACTCCGTCGGAACGTCCGAAAAAACTATGTGGGATACCTTAATGAGCTTTTCCATCAGGAAGAAACTGGAGGGGCCACACTCCATCGGGGGGTCCAAAAGACCTATGTGAGGGATACTTATATGTATTTGTGATGGGTGGGACTCATTGCATTTGACATTATGACATGGCATGGTTTTTATGGCTTTTGACATTATGATATTATTATATATGCTTTGTACTAACCATGTGTTAGCCCTAATTGGAATACCTACTGGGCGCGTTGTTCTAACGCCCCACCTCTACCCTAGTGGATGATATAGGAAACGAGGGGAACGATTAACTCAAAAAGGCCAAGCATAGGAGCTTGGATATGTGATTGGATTATATTTTGATTAAGTTACTTATGGACTTGTATTTGAGTAACTAGACTTCGGGCATGTAATAGTTTAGATAATTTGCTATGGTTGGATGTTTGTTGGAATAATTATGTTCTGTTAATTATGATTAAAGACTTGACGTACTTTGCTATCTAAAATGGAATAGAATTAGGTTCTATTATAATTCCATAGACTAAGTCCATGCACACATAAGGTTGGCCAGTTAAGGGTCGGACTTTAGAAGTTCAGACTTAGCTCGTGTCGTGACGTCCCGCTCTTGCTCACTCTGTTATAAAAAGAAAAAAGAAAAAAGTAGACTCTGATTTAAGGAAAGTTTAGAGTGAAAAAGGGCGGGACGTTACAGTTGGTATCAGAGCGAATCATAAAGATTGAATCTTTCGGAGTAAATTAATCCAGCATTCGTGCATTAATTTACTTCGTTAGACTCAATGGATGATAGCAAAGGAAGTACAGTCAAAATAATTGGATTTATCCAACATAGCAAAGTAGGATATATTTCCCCAAGAACAAAGAAAAATCAAGAGTGCTTATTTGGAAATTTCCTCAAAAATAGGAAAATACAAACTTTACGATGAAAACTTAGTCGTGATATTTTTTTCAATGGCTTAGGAAAAATGCCTCCAAAGAGAAGTACCCGACAAAACCAGAAAGAGAAAGGAAAAGGAGGTAGAAACCTCTCAACATGAAAGGGAGGTAGAAAAATCTCAACATGAAGAGGAGGAACGACACTCTCGACATGAAGAAAAACAACCATCCCTCCAAGAGGAGGAAGAACAAAGCAGTGTGAATATACCGGTGGTGCCTCCTGAACTACAAAGCTTGGTTAAAGGAGTGGTCACTTCGGTGCTTCAACAGCACTTGAACGGGAATGGAACCACCAATGAAACCAATGACAGGAGCATGGATAGGGACTTCCAGCAACAGCGCCCTCCTTATTCCAAAAGGAAAGAAGGGGCTGTCGAAGCGGAAAATTGGCTGAAGAAGATCACTCAGATCCTGACCCTACTCAAGATTTCGAGTCATGCTGGCAAGATTTTACTGGCCACGTCACAACTGATCGATGATGCCGGTAAATGGTGGGAGGTGATAGAGAAGCAGCGAGCACTTCTTTCGGAAGGAGAGAGGACTGCAATGACTTGGGATTAGTTCTCAGCTACCTTCTTGGACCATTATTTTCCTGAGGAGGAGAAGGAGCGCCAGACTCAAGCTTTTCTATCATTGGTACAAGGTACCATGACGGTGGCAGAGTACCACTAGGAGTTTCTCAGTTTGTTATGCTATGCATTCTATATGGTGGATACAGAGTATCGAAGGGCACGCAAGTTTAAGCGGGGCCTTCGGCCAAACATTAAGGCCAAGGTAACCATATTCAAGGCAACTACATTGGCAGAGGTGGTCAGCAGGGCCACTATAGCAGAGCAAGAGATGGTTGAGTTGGTGCGTTTTGACAACCACCGAGCTCAGAGTGGGAGGGGTACATTTCAGCCCAACAAGAGGTTCCGACCGAACTTTAGCAGACCCTCACCATCCACTGGGTCAACAATGCGCTTTCGTCCCAATCATCCCTCCCCATCTGCATTAGTCACTCAAGCTCCCAGAGGGGTGAACAACTGCTTCCATTGTGATCAACCAGGCCATTTTAAGAGGGAATGCCCACAACTCAACAAACCTTTTTATTCCAGTGGTTCATCTCGTCCACCAGTTAGACCAGCTAATTCACGAGGAGGCAGGACATTTAACCAGGCGGGACGGGCGCCTACAGGATCTGGATGGTTATTTACCTTAGCTCCTCCAGCAGCAGAGGATCACTTTGTGATTCAAGGTATGGCGGTAGTCAGTAGTTCCTACGCCTTTGCTTTATTTGATTCTGGAGCATCCCACTCTTTCATATCTACTGCATTTATATCTGCAACTGGAACTTTAATACAAAAACTGTCCACATCACTCACCATTGTATCCCCCGTCGGAGATACATCATTGGGACTTATATGCACAGCAGTGAATACTGAACTCACTGGACTCATATTTGAGTTCAACTATTTGGTACTAGATATGACAGAGTACGATATTATCTTCGACATGGACTGGTTGGCTAGTTTTCAGGCCAACATTGATTGCTATCGCCGTAGGGTGACATTTTGGTCACCCGAGGGAAAATAACATGTGGTGCGTGCTGACAAACAAAGCAGACTGCATGAAGGGTTGAGTCATCTAGTATTCAATAGTATCCAAATCAACAAGGCGCCGGTGGCTGAACTTCCGGCAATAGTAAAGGACTATGTGGACGTATTCCCAACAGAACTCCTTAGTTTGCCTCCCATGAGGGACATTAATTTTGAAATCAAGTTGTACCCTGACACTGCACCAGTGTCATTACCACACTACTGGATGGCACCAGCAGAGATGTCCGAGTTAAAGAAGCAGATTGATGAACAACTCATACTTGGTTGCATCCGGAACAGTACATCGGCTTGGGGAGCTCCGTCTTATTTGTGAAGAAGAAGGATGGTTCATTCCGTATGTGTGTTGATTACCTAAAACTGAACCAGCTGTCAGTCAGAAACAAGTACCCTCTACCCAGGATCGATGATTTATTTGATCAACTTAGAGGTTCTAGTCATTTCTCTAAGATTGACCTGATGTCCGAATACCATCAAGTTCGGGTTAGGGAGGAGGACATAGAGAAGACAGCCTTCAGAACGCGGTATTGACTATATGAGTTTGTAGTCATGCCGTTTGGACTCACCAATGCACCGGCTGTGTTCATGGATTTAATGAACAAGATCTTCCGTCCTCACTTGGATCAGTTTGTTATTGTATTTATTGATGACATCCTGATCTATTCCAAAAGTAAGGAAGAACATGCTGAGCACGTGAGGATAGTTTTTGACACTTTGAGGAAGAACAAACTATATGCCAAAGCCAGCAAATGTGAATTTTAGTTAGCTAAGTCAACTTTTTGGGGCATGTTATATCAGCAGAAGGTATAACTGTGGATTTGGGCAAGGTGGCGGTGTTAAGAGATTGGAAAGCATCGAAAAATGTGACTGAGATCCGTAGCTTTCTGGGATTGGCTGGCTACTATCGGAAGTTTATCATGGACTTCTCAAAAATTGCATCTCCACTTACTCGACTCACTCAGAAAGGAGTCAAATATGAGTGGTCAAATCTGTGCAATCAGAGATTTGAAGAATTGAAGGACAAACTTACAACTGCTCCTATTTTAATTTGACCGGAAAGAGGCAAGGGTTATGAGGTATATTACGATGCTTCAGGAGAGGGACTGGGGTGTTCACTCAGTCAAAGTCATCGTGTGGTGGCTTATGATTCAAGACAATTGAAAATACATGAATGCCTCTATCCTACGCACTATCTTGAACTAGCCGCAGTGGTCTTCGCTCTCAAAAGCTGGAGACATTATCTATATGGCAAGAAGTTTGAAGTGTTTTCAGATCATAAGAGCTTGAAGTACTTGTTTGATCAGAAAGAGCTCAACTTGAGGCAGCGCAGATGGATAGAATATCTGCAGGATTATGAGTTCGCACTTCGTTATCACCCTAGCAAGGCGAACAAGGTGGCAGAAGCCCTCAGCCGCATATCACATGCATTAGTGGCATATTTAATCAGGACAGAATGGGAGATGCTGAATACCATACGAGAATTCAATTTATATATCAATAACCATGGGAGTATGTACAATTTGATCATACGGTCCAACATGGCTACCAAGATTGAACAGGAGCAGCGTATAGATCCGGAAGTGGAGGAGATATGGGCTAAGATGTCTACTGGTGAAGTCATACCGGAATGGGAGTTATGACTAGGACAGGGTCTTGTATTCCGAGGAAAGATATATGTGCCTAAGAGCTGCAGAAAAGAGTTACTGATTGAGGAACATCAGACCAAACTCTCTATTTATCCGGGCAGCACCAAGATGTATCACGACCTGAAGAGACATTACCGGTGGCACGGACTCAAGAAGGATGTGGCAGAATTTGTGGCTCATTGCTTAACATGTCAGCAGGTTAAGACGGAACATCAAAAGCCACCAGGGTTACTCAAACCCTTAGCAGTGCCGGAATGGAAATGGGAGCACATCTCCATGGATTTTGTGACAGGGTTGCCAAGGTCTTCAAAGGGCAACGATGCCATATGGGTCGTGATAGACCGACTGACCAAGTCTGCACATTTCATCCCCATTAAGATGAAAGACTCATCTGAGACTTTGGGTCGGCCGTATATCAAGATATCATCAGATTGCTTGGTATTCCTCGGACTATTGTGTCCTACAGAGATGGTCGATTCACTGGCAGAGTATGGCAGAGCATGCAGTTGGCCATGGGAACAGATTTACTAACTAGCATAACATTTCATCCACATACTGATGGGTAGTCTGAGAGGACAATACATACATTGGAAGATATGCTGAGAGCATGCATGTTAGATTTCAAGGGTGGATGGGAGGATCACTTGCCGTTGGTAGAATTCTCATACAACAACAGTTACCAGGCAAGCCTCCAGATGACTCTATTTGAGGCATTATATGGTAGACCATGTAGATCACCTGTGTACTGGACAGAGGCCGGTGAGCCTGCACTGATTGGACCTGAATTGGTTGAAGAGACTTCAACACAGATATAGTTGATATGGCTACATCTATTGACTGCGTAAAGTCGTTAGAAGAGCTATGCTGACAAGAGGAGGAGGTTCCTTGAATTTGAAGTGGGGGACATGGTGTTCTTGAAAGTCTCACCACGAAAGGGACACATGAGATTTGGAAGGAAGGGGAAACTGTCACCAAGATATGTGGGGCCATTTTCAATCATAAGAAGGATGGGGGATGTGGCTTATCAATTTGTAATAGCCCAGAATTTTTAAATCAATATATATGTGGCTATTATTTATTTTAATGATGGAAATTGGGAATTTTGTTGGCATAGATGTTAAGTGGATCAAAATTTGGGGCAAAGGCCCAGGTATGGTCCAATGGACCATGGGTTGGATGAAACTCATCTAAATGATCAATGATAGTTAATTGGGCCAAGGATGGTCAAATTGGGCCCAATACCCCTTTGGGACCCAATGGGCCAAGATAATTTAAGCTCTAAGGTAAATGGGTAGGAGGTGAATGGAATTGGGCCATGGGCCCAGTGGTGATCCAAGTAGTTGAAATGGATTTAATTAAATTTAAATCACCTAAGTTAATGGTGAATAGACCAAGGTGACATGGCCGAATGGGGCCCACCTCCACCTCATCAAGTGAGGTGGCGTGTGGACCAAGGATTGGTGGGGCCGGCCATGGGTGGATACATGGAAGGAATTTAAAGAAATGTAATTAGATTAAATAAGAAATAATTAACCTAAGTTAAGGATTTAATTAATCACATTAGTTAAGTTGGTCAAATGGTCAAATGGAAGACCAAAACCATCTCATCCCCCAAAACGTTGGCTTAGTGGTGGTTTTATCTCAACTACCACCACTAAGCACATTAGCCCATGTTGGTTGGTGAGAGAATTAATGGTTGAGTGTAGTCTAAGGAACCAAAAGGAGATGGTTTTCATCTCATCTCTCAAATCCCACTCTTTATCTCACTCTCTCCTCTCTTTCTCCCTGTCATTGCCGTCCCCCACACTCAAGGAAGGAAGAAGAAAACTAAGGAGAAAAGAAGAAGAAGACTTAGAAGAAGAGAAGAAAAAACTCAAAGCATAAGCCACCACTCCAAGATCAAGGCTTAGTATCTTCTATCTCACCATCTCCTCCTCTCCTCTCTCAAACACACCCATGTTGGCCGAACCAAGCATTGGGGATACCATTGATCAAGCTCATCTTGGCCGACCAACCAAGGAGAAGAAGAAGGAGAAAGGCCAAGGAGTCTAAGAGGAGAAAGAAAAGTCGGAGGAGCCGTCGGATTGTAAGTATCTCTAAACAAGATATTAAGTTTTTATGGTTTAAAAATGGAATCCATTTCTTAGATGGTGGCCAAAAATATCATGGGCCTTAGATTTAAAATCCATCCAAAAGATGAAGTGAGAAATGGACAAAATGGGAAGGGGAGATTAAGAAAAATAAATGGATGTATAAAGGACATTATGTATTAATTAAGCATGGATGTATGTAATTTTTGGAAAGAACCATGGACCATAGGGTTCGGCCATGTAGTATGGCCGAACCCCATGGTAGGTGATTAAGTGATTTTAATGAGGTTATAAAGAATGGAAGCCATGGAGGATGATTTATGATTGTTAGGGTTTTAATGATTAAATGTGGTAATTTTTAAAGGGATTGTAAATGAGGAAATTTATGGGAGATGTGAATGATTTTAAATGGCCTAAAAAGGCATGGATAAGGATGAACCCTACGGTAATGTAATGGTGGTTTTAAATGGGTTTAAAAGGATGGAGAACATGGAGTAATGTATTAATGAATTGGAGATTTAAAAAGGTCAAATGTTTGTAAAATTTAAAGGGATCTTAGTGAAGAAGATCATGGAAGGTATTAATGATTTTTAATGGCCTCAAAGGTGGTAGAGGAAGATGAACCCTATGGTGATGTATTTGGAATTTTAATGGGTGTAAAATATGAAAAAATAATGGAGAGTAGTGGTAGCATTGATGGACCCAAAAATATACTTAATGATGATTTAAAATGGTGATTTAAAGGTATGATTTAAACCCCTCATGGAGGGACTTATTTGAATCTAAATGTGGTAAAATAGGCTAAGAAAAAATGGGTAAAAGACATCATGGGTTCGGCCATGGTGTATGGCCGAACCATGACCATTTTAGAAGCCAATTGATGGGCTAAGTATGGGGCTAAGTATGTGATTAATTAATGGGATTAGGGAAATTAAGTGGCTGATTTTTTATGATGTTGTGTCATGGCTAATGAGTCATTAAAGGATCCAAGTCGATGGATCAATTATGGGCCTAAGAATGTAGGAATGAAATGAGAACTTAACCATGGAGGACGAGTGGCAAAACCGTAAATAATGGCCAAATTCAAGAACCATGGGTTCGGCCATGGTAAATGGCCGAACCCCATGGGAAATGATCATGGGCTTAGGGGCTCTAAATAACAACCTTATGTGTAATTAATAAAGCCTAGGGTGCTGGTTTTTAGACCCATGTAATTAAAATAATTAATGGATTAAATGGGACCCACAAACCTACTTAGTGAGGTTCGGCCATGGTGTATGGCCGAACCCCGCTAAGGTATGATTAATGGATTTAAGTGGTTAAAAACATGGGCTAATTATTCGTATGTAATAAGGTATCGGATATCGCAAGCGGTGCGCGTATCGGTGACCGAATTATCGGACGAAAACGTAAGAGGACATTAGTCGGTATTCAGTAGGATTCCTACCTTTTTGTAAGCCATGGATTATGTGTTATGTGATGGTTCCTTTGATTTATTTTGGTAATTATATGATTTGTTTTATGATGGATTTAAGACTATGAATTATATGTTAAGGCTATGAATTATATATTAAGGTTATGAATTATATATATTACATAGCATAATGCATTTACATCTCATGCATGGCATGGGCGGGAAAATAATGAAACCGGAGTCCATGCTCCGTCGGGGCGACCGAGAATCAAGCATGGGGATATCTTGATGTGTTTCATCCATCAAGAGGGGTACTATGAGGTACAACCGGAGTCCATGCTCCGTCGGGGCGACCGAGAATCAAGCATGGGGATTCCTTTATGAGGCTTTGCCATCAAGGGGGGTACTTGTGTTAATTGATCTTGATGAGGCTTTTCCATCAAGGGGGACTTTATGAATGATTGAAAAAGGACATTGGTGCAATGGTATGGATGATGGGTGGGACTCATAACATCAGACACCCATGGCATGGCATGCATTTTTATGGTTTTTATTATGTTATTATCTATGTACTTGTTATCACTAATCCATGTGTTGGCCCTACTCGGAGTCCTACTGGGCGCATTGTCTAACGCCCTACTTCTACCCTAACTGATGACGCAGGAGACGGCGGAAACGGTGGACGCGACGGGAGCCAAGCTTAGGAGCTTGGGAAAGCGAGCTACTTAGTTTATTTAAGATTTATTTTGGAAATGTAATTTGTGACGTCCCACGCCCTTTGTCACTCTTATAAAAAAAAAATAGAGTCTGATTTTAGTAAAAAGGGGCGGGCGTTACACAATTGGCACTCCCATCACAGTTGGCATCTTTGTACGATGTGTTCCATATATCGATGTTGAGGACGTACAATCCTCATCCCTCTCATGTACTGAACATACAAGACATAGAGGTCTAAAGCGACATGACATACGTCGAAAAGCGTGTCCGAGTGGTGGACACAGAACAAAGGGTATTATGGAACCGAGCGATCCAGTTGTCAAGGTGGTATGGGATCGACATGGCATTAAGGAAGCCACTTGGGAACTCGAGTCGGAAATGAGAACAGCTCATCCTGAGCTATTTATGTAAATGTTTGAAACCCTACTTCACTCGATTTTCGGGACGAAATTTTTAAAAAGAGGGTTGTATTATAACACCCCGGGTTTTCAAGTTATTAATGTATATATATATATATATATGAAAATTACCCATTTAATTTGTGAATTATTAGATATGGACCTTATATGGGTAAAGTGTTGGGTCATTGCCCAATTAAGACCCAACGGATTGTGGAAATGGTTTCAATAGAATTAAATGGGGCTTAATTAAAATGGTAATACAATATCTATAAATAAGGGTTATAAATTAAGTGGTATGCGCATAAAGGGAACATGGAAAGATTTTAGGAATGGGAAATAGATAGTTTGGCCCTGTATGAAAGATTTGCACATCTATGAGATATGCGCATGATGTGTTAGAATATCTCTAAAAAGGGTTTTTTCCCTTGATTAAGAGTGATACTAGGGGAATGCTAAATATAGAAGATGTCTTAGCCGTGTATGAGATATGCGCATGATGTGTTAGAATATCTCTAAAAATGGTCATTTCCCTTGATTAAGAGTGATACTAGGGGAATTACTAAATAAAGAAGGTTGCTTGGCCGCATGAGAGATTTCCATATCCATGAGTAGGCACTAAAAGGTGTTTATTTCCTTGGATAAAAATGGCATTAGGCAACTACTAAATTGAAGGGTCGGCAACTTCTAATTAAGACACAAGGAAGGGCTCCACGGCACACACAAAATCTAGAAGGGTCTTGGCAATTCTATGTATATTACATCGGTTGAAAAGGAGGAATGGCAATTGCTACTTCAGCAAATTAGGATCGAGTGGAATTTTATAAAGGAGAGACACAAGGGGGCGCACGGCATAACAAGAGAAGGAGAGGGCAGCCAGCAAGTGTGCAAGGAAGAGAAGGATCGGAAGAACAAATCGGAGCGAAGGAAAATCGGAGGAGTCGCGGAACCGGTTAGTACTTTGATAATTTTGTTTAAAATAAGGAACCATAGGGTTTGGCCATGGTGTATGGCCGAACCCCATGGAAGAAAAATTAAGGGATGAATGTTGAGGTTTAATGAAAAGGATAAACCATAGGGTTCGGGCATGTTGTATGGCCGAACCTCATGGAAGGACTTTGGCGAATTTTAATGGAAGTTTGGAGGATGAAAACCATGGAATATTATGTAAGTTTTAAAAGGGTTTAAATGGAAGGTTGTTGGTGAAGAACCTTAGACCATGGGTTCGGCCAAGGGGTATGGCCGAACCCCATAAATAATTATGGAATTATACTCATCTAGTTAGATCATGGAAAGGATGACAATTTTGTAATATAGGCTAAAATGAAAGATCATGGGTTCGGCCATGGTGTATGGCCGAACCCCATGAGGTCTTTTATGGATTTAATATCTTAACCATGTTAAATAATTGTGGTATGAGTGACTACCTAAGGAAAGAAAGGCACAAAACCAAAGGGTAAGGTTCGGCCATGTGGTATGGCAGAACCCCACCAAGGAGTATATATGGACTTAGGGTTTAGATTTTGAAATTGAGTGGACTGTTCTAATAAATTTAATGGTTGAAAATAATAGATGAAGGTTAATGATTTAAATGGTCTTAAACATTGGAAATGGTGAAGAACTATGGACCATGGGTTCGGCCATGTGGCATGGCCCAACCCCATGAAGAGTTATTGGTGGACTTAGAGGTTTATGGACTTATGTTTCGAACCTAAACATAAACTGATGGAGGAAATGGCAATATTGTAATTTAAATGGAAATAAAGGACCCTGGGTTCAGCCATGGTGTATGGCCGAACCCCGTGGGAATTATTTGGTGGACTTAGGGTCTATGTATGGTAGATTAAAAAGAATGAAATGCTAACTAAGGATTAGACCAATGGCAAAGTTGTAAATAGGTGAAAAAGATAGACCATGGGTCCGGCCATGGTGTATGGCCGGACCCCATGGGGAATGATTTATGGTTTTAACGTATGAAGGGTTAGGTTAATGGAAAGATAGCCATGGATGGCAGTTTGGTAATTAAGTGAAAATAAAGGCCCATGGGTTTGGCCATGCTGTATGGCCGAACCCCATGGGGATTGTTTTGTGGACTTTGTTGTTAACAAGGTTGTGTTTATAGACTTAACATAATGTTAAATCAAATGGGATATGGTTCTAATTGATTGATATATTATAAGGTAACGGGACCTCACAAGGTATGTACGGTCGTGAACGGTTACCAAACTAAAGCGCAAGGACACGTCAGTGGTCTTTGGTAGGATTCCACCTCTTTGAAACCATGGATTTATGTACAATGTTTCTTATCTTGTTTTTGATGAATTTATGTTGTAAAATGATATGTTTCAAATTTGAGTTTTAATGCTATCTTTATGATATAAAATAGCATGTCTTTCATTGGCATCTCATGCATGGCATGGGATGAAAGATATGTAACCGGAGGGGCCATACTCCGTCGGGGCGTCCAAAAAACCTTTGTGGGATACCTTGATGTGTTTTTCCATCAGGAAGAAATCGGAAGGGCCACACTCCGTCGGGGTGTCCGAACGACCTATGTGGGGGATACTTATATGTATTTGTGATGGGTGGGACTCATTGCTTTTGACATCATGACATGGCATGGCATGGTTTATATGGCTTTTGACATTATGATATTATTATATATGCTTTGTACTAACTATGTGTTAGCCCTAATTGGAATACCTACTGGGTGTATTGTTCTAACGCCCTACTTCTACCCTAGTGGATGATACAGGAAAAGAGGGGAACGATGAACGCAAAAAGGCCAAGCATAGGAGCTTGGATATGTGATTGGATTATATTTTGATTAAGTTACTTATGGACTTGTATTTGAGTAACTAGACTTCGGGCATGTAATAGTTTAGATAATTTCCTATGGTTGGATGTTTGTTGGAATAATTATGTTATGTTAATTATGATTAAAGACTTAAAGTACTTTGCTATCTAAAATGGAATAGAACTAGGTTCTATTATAATTCCGCATGTTTATATTGATATGTGTGAACCGTTTCTATGGACTAAGTCCATGCACACATAGGGTTGGCCAGTTAAGGGTTGGACTTTAGAAGTTCGGACTTAAGTCGCGTTCGTGACGTCCCGCTCTTGCTCACTCTGTTATAAAAAAAAACAATAAATAGACTCTGATTTACGGAAAGCTTAGAGTGAAAAAGGCGGGGCGTTACAGATAATCTACCAAACCCCGCGTCCCTTCACCACTCTGGTGATTAAGTCAGCTCTAAGGTGATCAATATATGACTTACCAAGTTAGTACCGCTCCAGTAGGGCTCACAAGTATCTAACCCTGTGCAATACGTTTTACTAAGTTATTACTGCCCAAGTGGGATTCACAAGTAGCTAACCCTGTGCAATACGTCTAAGTTAGTATTGCCCGAGTAGGGCTCACAAGTAGCTAAGCCTGTGCAATACGTATTGCTAAATTAGTACCATTCAAGTAGGGCTCACAAGTAGCTAAATTTGCGCAATACTGTACACCAAGTGTACAAATTCATCGTGCAAGCGACCTACAACGCGAAGCATGTGAGGGGCTACACTCCTCAACGACAACTGTAACTTCTTTGAGAGTGACCTACAACGCTAAGTATGATAGGAGCTATACTCCTCGATGGCAACCCTATAGGACCAAGTCCCATATCCAACGCCACCGTTCCGATAGGGTTCCTTAAACAAATCATCATCCTGTCACACCAATCTCCTCTAGGGAGTGGGGACTACTACTAATGGGGTCCAAACAAGAGAAATGTACATAATCAAATCCTATAAACTCTTTCGGTCTCATCCCAACACTAGTATTTCTCAATATAATAGTTCCCATTAACACAATATCCCATACTCACATCCTAGATAACCTCCTAGGCACACATCAGTGAGTAATACCAAGGGAAACATATTCATAATTTCATGGGCAATAAACATATCATAATCACATTATTACCATAATTTCACAATGATAGCAAGCATAGCGCATTCCATTACATTTCATACATTCAACATAATTATCACATTGGATTATTTTTAGGGACATGGACTACACACTAACCCTAAGATACACAAGTCGGGTTTATTTACACATATTCTTAGTCCTTGCAACTTATTCAACCCGTCTTATGGTGGTTTAACATCCTAAGTCCAATCACTCCCTTTTCACAACATAAACCAAATTAAATTCATCAATAAATCATCTCAACCCTTCACAAGGGTCTCCAACAAATATTGCAAATTTCTATCACCATAACAAGATAATAGGCATCCTACAAATCACATAAATAGGGAATTTAAAATATCTCATGTATAGCATAGGGCACATCCATCCTATTTATCATACACTAAACACATCAATAACATAGTACATTCCGTAAATCAATATAATAGCATACAAGCATTCATACAATATGTGAGTAGCAATCCTCACCTCGAAAGTTAAAATGTTTCGAGTTGATCTTCGGGTCGAACCTCGAAGGGTTCGGGGTTCAAAGGCTCTAATCAATCAAAAAGAACATAATACATCCCTATTAGTTCATAGATTAGGCCTGTAACGCCCCGCCTTTTTTCACTCGCCGAAAATCAGAGTCTGTTTTTTTTTTTTTAAATAAAGAATGAGAGAGAGAGGGACATCACAACGCGAGCTAAATCGGAGCTTCCAAAGCCCGGCCCTTAACTGGACAACCATACGTGTGCGTGGACTAAGCCACTAAAACAGTTCACAAGCAATAAGGCTAAACATGCGGAATTAAACATAGTGCGGAATTATAATAGAGTTACTATCCTATCCAATTTCAAATAGCAAGGAAGTCCATCACTTAATAATAATAATCTTAAGTTAAAACGTCCAAAATTAAAATCCAAACCATAGCAAATAGTCTAAGTTATTACTGTCCAAAATACTAATTACTCAAATTACATTGTCCATAATAAAAACTTAAATAAAATGAAATTAGATTATCCAAGCTCCTAAGCTTAGCTCCAATTGCGTCCTTCGCTTCGTCCATTCCCTGTGTCATCATCTAAGGTGGAAGTAGAGCATTAGACAACGCGCCCATTAGGTACTCCGAGTAGGGTCAAACACATTGGTTAGTATAAAAATCACATAGATATATATAATATCAAAACCATGCAAGTCAATGCCATGCCATGGGTGTCATATGCCATGAATCCCACCCATCAACCATATCACAATCACATAGTATTCCTTCTGATGGATAATCCGCATCAGGGTATTGTCATGACTCCCCACGTATGCCTTATCGGTCCCACCGAACGGAGTGTGGACTCCTCTTTTTATTACAAACATCATAACCCGGAATCAGTGCAAATTCCTCCCCATGTGTGTTTATCGGATATCCGTATGGACCGTGGACTCCCCTCATTGATCTCTCCCATGCCATGCATGAGGTATGAGTGTAAACATGCTATGTATATTACACATATAGCATGAAAATCCCATCACTAAAACACATCATTTGATACCAAAATAATTCATTGCACATAGAAGGAAAAAAATCACATATACATATTCCATGGTTTTCAATAAGGTAGGAGTCCCACCAACGTCAAAATATCGTGTCCTCGATCGCGTCAAACCGATCGTACACCCGTTTGTGAAATCCTGTTACCTTATTACACATAAATAGACTAAAACGATGACCCATTTGATTCCCATCATTCCATGTTCATTTCCACCTATGATTATAGTCCTTAGCCTGATTAAGACCCCCAAGGGGTTTCGGCCATACCTTAAGGCTGAAAATGTTTTAAGTCCATACCAAACTCATTAGTGGGGTTCGGCCATACAACATGGCCAAACCTCACTCTCTTGATTTTTGACCACCTTCTTTTAATCCTTGCTTATTTTAAACCATGCAAGTCAATCCTCATTCATTCTTTTATTTCTTAATCTTAGTTAATCATTTAACTTGATAAAAACAACCTAAGTCCATAAGATATTCTGCATGGGGCTCGGCCATACAACATGGCCGAACCCATGGTCCTTTATTTTCACCATATTCCCATCTTAGCCATCAACTCTTTCCATAGATAATCACTTAATTTATTTACACATAACTTAGGTCCATAAATGATTCATGGGGTTCGGCCATACAACATGGTTGAACCCATGATGTCTCATTTTCATTTATTTCTTAGTTTGATATCTATGGTTCATCATGTAAAATGTATTAAAATCCATAAACATTCCTCCATCATTTAAAACCCATTTAAAATCATCAACATTCTTCCATGGGGTTCGGCCATACATCATGGCCGAACCCTATGGTTCATCATTTTCTCTTAAAAATTACATACCCATGATTAGCTCATTTGATGGGGTTCGGCCATACATCATGGCCGAACCTCATCCAATACCTTTTTGTCCTCAATGATCCTTATACATAAAATCTAAGGTTCGGCCATGCAAGGGCCAAACCATGATCTTTGATCATTCTCCATTCCTCATATTAAATCATGCATTATCATAGTCTCATTATCATCCATTAATCATGTTTAACTTATAGTCCTTAACAACCTATCATACCCATTAGGGTTTTGTCCATTTTTCCATCTCCAAAAACCATATTTCGGATTTTGAACCATACTTCACTTTTGTGTCCATCTCATTGACATTTCTTGGATGGATTTTAAATCCATGACCTATAACTCTTTGGCCAACCGTTTTCAGTCCATATGGAACCCCATGGTTTCGGCCATTCCATAGCCGAAACCATGGTTTCCTTAGCCTCTTTCTAATTAATAAATCTTGTTAAGCAATACATACCGATTCCACGACTCCTCCGTTTTCTTTCGTTCCATCTTGCTCCTCCGTTCTTCTCCTTCTTAGTCTTTTCTTCTTCCTCCTTGATCTTCGGCCAAAGAGTGTTGCTTGAGAGGGAGAGGGTTTGAGATGAAAACCCTAAGAGAGGGTTCGGCCAAGGAGTGAAGGTT
The DNA here is from genome assembly GCA_022113865.1 of Chimonanthus praecox. Lineage (NCBI taxonomy): Eukaryota > Viridiplantae > Streptophyta > Magnoliopsida > Laurales > Calycanthaceae > Chimonanthus > Chimonanthus praecox. The sequence goes on along the minus strand of CM039086.1, from coordinate 40,649,411 downwards.
TGAGAGAGGGAGAGAGGAGAGAATGAGAGGGAAACTCTAAGTTGTCTTTGTCTCAAATAGGGGAGAGGGGGGGGGGGGGGGGGGGGGGGGGGGGGGTAGGGTTTGAAGATTGAGAGAGGGAGAGGAGGAGATGACAAGATGGAAAGTTTTCTATCTTTTTCTCCAAAGTGTGGATCGGCCAAGAGTGAGAGGGAGAGAGTGGATGAGATGAGAGCCCTAGGGTTTTGGTTGATGCTAACCCTAATCTCCCCAACCACCCTCATCAAGATGGGATCTTTCCCATGTGTCCCTTGGCTAACCAAGGAGACACATGCCTTACACTTGTCCATTTCCCTCTACCCAACGGTTTCCTTGTCTAGGGGTTTCATGAGATGGAAACCCTCCACCTCCCCTTTGACTCACCTAATTTTTTTATCTTCCATGTGACTCACCACCCATCCAACTCACTTAACTTAAATAAAACTCATTCTCCTAACTCAAGCACTTGAATTTATTCTTAATTAATTAATTCCTTAACTCCACTCACTTCACTTAATCCTCTTGGACTCACCTATGAACTTACCCATGGTTGACCATGTCAACCATGGTGGCCGGCCCCACATGTGCCTTAGTCCGCACGCCACCTCATTTGATGAGGTGGACTTCGGTCCCACTTAGCTATGCCACTTTGATGACAACTCCTACACTTGCCACCTCACTTGATGAGGTGGATCCCATGCCTTTAGATCTTAATTGGGTACATGACCCGATTTGTAATACCCCGGATTTTCATATTATCAATAATTATGAAAATCACCCATTTAAATTGGGGGATTTTTAAATATGGTCCGTAGATGAGTAAAATGTTGGGTCTTTGCCCAATTAGGACCCAACGATTTTGTGGAATTGGTTTCAATAAATTAAATGGGGCTGGTTTTAATTAGTAATGCAATATTACCTAAAATAAGGAATGGGATTTGGTATGGCCGAATATGGGGTATGCAAACTTATGATTATGCGCATAAATGGATTATGGAAAGATTTTATGGATTAGATAGATTATTTATAGCCGTATGGGACTTTGCATATCTAGGATATGCACATGTGCTAGAATATTTTAAAACAAGGGAAATTACTAAATAAGGAAGGATGCTTATGGCCGTGTAGGGTTATGTGAATGACACCTTCTAAGTTAAACAAAAAGGGGCGCATGACACCTTCTAAATATGGAATCAAATTGGTACCTTCTAAGTTAGGACCCATTGGAGATTAATAAGGAAAAGTACACACGGCAAAGACACCTTCTAAGTATAGGTTGGCTGAGTGGAGTTTGTTCTAAGAGAAGGAGCACACGGAAATGATATATTAGCATTGGCCGATTGGAAAGGTTTATTTTAGGAAGAGATCAAATTGGATAGCAAGGGACGTTTAAATGCATTGTGTGCATGGTTTATTATTGGCAAGATGATAGGAAAAACAAGAGAATCATACCACTAGTGGGTTTCTCGTTAAGGCATCTGGTCTATATTTTCTCTTCTAGAATCCAGCGGTATGGCTGGTTTTATTGCAAGTTTTCCACTATATATTAAAGGAGGCAGAGACACAAAGAAACAAAGTGCTAAAAGAAGGGGTGGCTACTTACATGGCAACAACAAGGGACCTTGGCTGGGCTGTTCTTGAGGACAAATTCAGTCCAAAATTCTGATTAGCTGCAAGTAGGCTGCAAGGCAGATAGTAGAGGCGTCTGCTACATAGAAGGAGTGCTGCATTGCAGAGCAGCGAGCGAGAGGCAGCAACACAAAGAGCATCATCTCCTCCATCGTTGTTGAGAAATCATCTAAGAGATGTTGGACAAAGAAGAGCTGCAGAGGTGTTTTACTGATTGGCTGTGGAGCCCACGGCATCTCAAGGTGCTACCAGCGTGAGCTGAGGAGCATCCCAAAGGAGCATACAAGAATAAACAGGTCAGATACATCGGCTGATCTGTGGGCTCTTTAGGGGTGATACACCAAGTTATTCCGTGAGCATAGAGGGTTGTTTCCAAAGATCAGCCTGCAGTAGAGGTGCAACATGTAGGGAAGCTGCCAACCAGAAGTGGCGTTGTCTACTATAATAGGTGGTTGCTCAGTAGAGACGAAAGTCTCAAAAGAGGGTGTTGTTCAGAACATCCATAAAGGATAGGTTGTACTCTTGGGTTTTCACAGATCAGATCTGTGTTTCTTTGGGACTGATCAGAGACGGTCGGATCGTGAGGACTGCAATAGCCAGGAACAATCTGAGACATACAGCAGAGTGTTGCTGATGTTTGAGATCACAGTGTTGCTGTTTGGTTCAATAGGCAGGCGTGGTTATTCAGTGTGAGGAGTACACGGATAGATATCCAACGTGGGAGTGACCTGTTATTTTGTTAAGCGGCAAGAAGGGGTTGTTTTACATACAGCATAATCTCTGTCTTACAGAGATTAGAACAAAGAGAAACCAGCGTGGAAGGCATTCTCTCTCAGAAGCAAGTGTGCAAATAGAAGAAAATTAGAAGAGCAAGAATAAGCCGAAGGAATCGCAGAACTGGTATGTGATTCAATGATTTTTGTTTAAGGAAAAAGAACCATAGGGTTCAGCCATGGTGTATGGCCGAACCCCATGGAAGAGAATTGATAAATAATCATGGTATTAATTTAATGGATGCTTTTGGTGATTTTTAAGGATTAAAAACCATGAAGGATGTAGTTATTTTAATAAAGGAACTTTGGGTTATTTATATGGATTAGAAACCATGGAAAGATATGGTTTAATGAATGGTTAAATGGAAGGTATAGGATAATGATTTATTTTAAAAGGATTATTATTTTAGAAAGTAATCAAAGTATGGATTTTAATTTAGTAAGGATGTCACAAGATTAGGAAATATCTAATCATGGACCTTGGATTAATTGGAAGTTGCTATAATTGGATCCATGTATATAATGTATAATTATGGACTTTCTAAATATGGATTTTGGTTGCTAAATTTGGGAAGGATTCCAATTATGGAAAGATGGTTTCTAATTTAGGAAACTATCTAGTTTATGGAAAGAGGCTGCCAAATTAGGAAGCATTTATTTATGGAGTGCTTATGGTAACTTTAATATATGGTAATTATTTTTGGAAGGTGGAGTTTAAATTTAGAAACTATCTAATTATGGAGGATTCATGTATGGACCTAACATGTTTAAAATAAATAAATGGACCTATGTGTTGGAACCTAAGCCTAAGTTGTTGGAGGCAATGGCAAGGTTATAAATACTTGCTAAAAAGGAAGGTTAGCCTTGAATGACAATTTTGTAATTATCACCTAAAAATGAAAGATCATGGGTTCGGCCATGGGTATGGCCAAGCCCCATGAATTTGGATTAATGGGTTAATTATTAGCCTAAGTATATTGTAAATAAGAATATTGGGTTATGTTAGCCATGGATAGCATTGTTGTAAATATAAATGAAAGTGTTGGATCATGGGTTCGGCCATGGTCTATGGCGGAACCCCATGAGGAATTATTTGGAGAACTTAGATATTTAGGATCTATGTATTTGGATCTAAACATGGGAATTATTTGGCGGACCTAGGGTTATGTATTTTGGATTAAAATAAATAGAATATTAACTAAGGTTTAGACCAATGGCATTTTGGTAATTAATAGAATAAATGAACAAAAAGGGTGAGGCTCGGCCATGGTGTATGGCCGAACCCCACAAGTTTGGTTTATGGACTTTAAATGTTGTAAATCAAGTGGGACTTGGTTTTGCTTTAATATTATATTATAAGGTAAAGGGATCTCGCAAGGGGTGCGCGATCGATGATCGATTCTTGGACGAAAGACGCAAGCACACGTTAGCGGTCTTTGGTAGGATTCCACCTCTTTGAAACCATGGATTTATGTATACTAGTGCTATCTTATATTTGATGAAATGTTTGTTTCAAAGGATATGCTTTATATGATTTTCAAATGCTATGTTTAATTGTTTTAATAACATGTGTTGGATATGTTTTCAAAAGGTGATTCTAAATGCTATATTTATGTTATTAAAATAGCATGTGTTTCATTGGCATCTCATGCATGACATGGGTGGAGGATTTATAACCGGAGGGGTCACACTCCCTCGGGGCGTCTGAAAAACCTATGTGCGTTACCTTGATGTGATTTCCATCAAGAAGATTCTGGAGGGTCCACACTACGCGGGGCGTCTGGAAGACCTATGTGATGGGTGGGACTCATTGCATATGCCATCATTGTATGGCATGGATTTTATATGGTTTTGACATCACTATATTATTATATATGATTTGTACTAACCATGTGTTAGCCGTACCTGGAATACCTACTGGGCGTGTTGTACTAACGCCCTACTTCTACCCTAGTTGATGATATAAGAAATCAGGAAAACGATGAACGCGTAACGGGCCAAGCATAGGAGCTTGGAGGATGATAGCTTATATTTTGTTACAGATACTCAGGGGCTTGTATTTTGAGTATCTAGAATTCGGATGTAATAACTTAGATGAATTTGCTATGGCTGAATGTTTTATTGGATAATTATGATATGATAATGATAATTACAGACTTGACGTACTTTGCTATCTGAATGGAATAAAACTGTGTTCTATTATGATTCCGCAATTTTGATGTTATGATTCCGCATGTTGATATTGCTATGTGTGAACCACTTTCGTGGACTTAGTCCATGCACACATAGGGTTGGCCAGTTAAGGGTCGGACTTTTGAAGTTCGGACTTAGCTCTTGTCATGACGTCCCGCGCTCTATCACTCTACTCTATTATAAAAAAAAAAAAATAGACACTGAATTTACGGGAAGAAGCGAGTGAAAAAGGGCGGGGCGTTACACGATTAAATCAATTCTTTAACCAGTTACCCTAATCATCAATTCATCTTGACCCATCGGGTCCCAATTGGGCATTTGACCCAATTAACCACATTTACCCAATTAAATAGAATTAACCCTATCCATGATCCATTGGACCATACTTGGGCCATTGCCTCAATTCTTATCTATCTAATACCCACTCTATCTATAAATCTTAATTTTTAACAATTAAAATAGATAATAACCAATATAATTATTGCACTAAAAATCTGGGCAATTACAATATTACCCTCTTTTGAAATTTTTGTCCCGAAAATCGAGCGAAGTAGGGTTTCAAACAACTTATACAAAAAACTTAGGATGAACTGCTCTCATTTCTGATTCAAGTTCCCAGGTGGCTTCCTCATTACCATGTCGATCCCATACCACCTTGACGAACTGAATGGCTTGGTTCGTAGCACCCTCTGTTCTTTCCCTATCACTCTGACAGGTCTTTCAACATAAGTCACGTCGCTTTCCACGTCATCATCTTGCACGTTCAACACGTGTGAAGGATCAAGGTTGTATTTCCTCAACATAGAAACATGGAATACATCGTGTAAAGATGACAACTGTGGAGGAAGTACCAATTGATAAGCCACCTCCCCCACCCTCTTTAGGATTGGAAAGGCCCCACAAATCTAAGTAACAATTTCCTTTTCTTCCCAAATTGTATGTGTTCCTTCCGTGGTGAGACTTTCAAGAACACTAAGTCTCCCCCACTTCAAACTCAAGGAACCTCTTTCTCTTGTCAGCGTAGCTCTTCTGACGACTCTGTGCAGTAAGTAGGTGTTGTCGTATCAACTTAATATGCTCCGTGGTCTTTGCAACTAACTCGGGTCCAATAAGTGCAGGCTCACCGGCCTCTGTCCAACACACTGGTGATCTACAGGTGTAACACCCCAATTTCTCAATGAAGTGGAAAATTACCAAAATGCCCCTGAGTTGTTAAATTAATTATTTTGTGATGTTAAGTAAGGAAATAGTGGGGCCCATTGCTCAAAATAAAATCATATGAGCACATTATGAATGTTAAGTTTGATTGGTTGGGTAATTTTCATCATTTGGGTCAAAAATGGCTAAATGGGTCAAAGGGCCCAAATGGGGCCCCATCGGGTCTTGCTGGGTTATTTGACCATTTTGTGATTTTAAATTAAATGGGGTTAAGCCTATTTGATTGGAAATCAAGTGGAGGAAAAATGGGTAGGCTTGATCCATATGTAAAAACCAGTTAGAAATGACCAAAATACCATAAATGGGTCATGTTGTCAAAACGGGTCAAGGAGCTAAAAGTGGACCCAACGGGTCGAGTTGACTATTGTTGACCGTGTGAACCCTCAAGGGAGCTCAAACACGAGTCAAATCAGTTGAGTGGGACTGAGGTGAGTTGGAATTAAATCAAAAGGTGAGTTAATTCATGTGCATTAAATGAAATGCATTAAATGTGATGAGTTGGGTTGGAATAAAAATACCTTGAGTTGGGTGAGTCAAAGTGGAAGTCAATGGGACTGTAAATCACTGAGTTCAGAGGAATAGGAGGAGTTTGGCTTAGTCTTAACCACCAAAACAAGTCCCACACGTTGGGGACTTGTTGGGGTGATTTTCCATGTTAAACTTTAAATGAAACACATGGAAATGAGAGGTGATGCTTGGGGATTTGAATGGCTGCATAGGTAGCTGCCAAGGGGTGCCTTGGATGGCACCCAATACCCATTGGTTTGTGCAAGAAGTTATGAGGGAGTGGAGGAGTTTTGGGGGCTGAACTACAAAAACAATAAGCACACAAGGTTGGCCATTTTTCACATTGGAAATCCAAGAATTTCCATCTCTCTCTCTCTCCCTCTCTCAAATTCGTTTTTCCTAGCTGGAATAGCAGAGGTGTTTGCACCAGTAGATCAAGCACAAAACAGCAAAAGAAAGGAAGAAATAAAAGGGAGAAACCAAGGACCAAAGGCAAGAAGAAAGATTGGAAGTTTGGTAAGTTTTTTTTTATGTTATTTTGGTTTAATAACATGGAACAAATGAGGTGTGTATTGGGCCATGGTTATGGCCGAATACACCAAGATTTTAACCTTGATTAACAGAGGTTTAAGAATGGTGAAAATAACCATTGGGTTCGGCCACCATGGAGGGCCGAACCCCATGTAAAAGATTGGTGGTTTTCATGTTTTGAAACATGAAAACCATGGAGTTTTATGGACTGTTTTTAGATGATTTAAACTATATGCTTTAAAAAGGTTTAAACATAAGTAAGGAAGTCTGATTTAGACCTAGAAGAAGATTAAGAAATTCAAAACTAAAGGTCATAGGGTTCGGCCACCATGGAGGGCTGAACCCCATGCAAATGATGTTTGGTTTTGATGTTTTTGAAACATGGAAACCATAGAGTTTTGGTGGACTGTTTTGGGTTTTATTTAAGGTGCAAATGCATGTTTTAGAAAGGTTTAAAACATGGATCTGAATGATGAATGGCTGAATGTATCATGGGTCTAAAACCTTGGGTATCAAATGATGAAAGGGTTCATTGGGTTCGGCCATCTTGGATGGCCGAACACCATGAATTGATGTTGGAATTTTGAGGATTTTTGTAAGATAAAACCATGCAAATGTCTTACTGTTTTGGATGATTAGATTAGACATAAGATGACATGTTTAAGTGGTTCAAACCAAAGGCCATAGGGTTTAGCCAATGAGCATGGCCGAACCCCATGAAATGGTGTGATCATTTTATGGTTAATGGTGATGGTTTTGAGAGATAAAAAACCATACATTACCATGGGGTCTTTATGTGATTTACATGAAGATTATTTACTGATTTTGGTTGGCCAATATATGGCTGAACCATGATAATGTTATGGTTAAGTTACTGATCTAAAACAGTGGATTAAAACTGGAAAAATGGACCATGGGGATCGGCCATCTTGGATGGCCGAATCCCATGAGGTGTTATGGTTATTTGGACAAAATAATGAATTTATTAGATGGTTTTGAGAGGTTAAAGTGCAGCAATGATGTGCTGATTTTTATATGAATAAGTGACACCAAAAATATGTATGAAAGACCAAAACATGGACCTAGGGTTCGGCCACCTTGGATGGCCGAACCCCATGTAAGTCTTTCATGTTTTTGGTGAGTTAAAAACCATATGAAAATATGGTGTTCTTATGGTAATAAATGGATTAATATGTTACTGTTTTAGTGGATTAATATGTGGCTGAACCATGTTTAATTCATGGTTGAGTTAGCATGATTAAACCATGAGTGATCATGGTGATGATTGGATCAAGTGAACCCTAGGGTTCGGCTATGAGTATGGCCGAACCCCATGGGGCTGTTTTGATAATTAATGGACTGTTTTCATGGGTCAATTTATGGATGTATATGTAATTTTAAATAGAATTATGGTTGCTGTTTTTATGGCTAAGATGTATGATAAATGATGAGAGATCATTAGGAGAATTGGACTTTATGCTAATTCATAATGAATGGGTTAAATAGCCTAAGCTTATGAGTAGTAGTTGGTAATGGTTCTATGTTGTTTTAAAAGGTTTAAAATACCCAAATGAAGAGATTGATCAAAAGGACTTATAAGATGTCTTAGGTCTCATATGTGAATGGACATGTAAATAAGATTATGATTTACTTATTGTTGCATAATAAGGTACCGAAAGTTGAACGACGAACAAGTCGTGACCGGTTAAAGCCTAAGAAAGAACGGACACTGAAGTGATTCTTCAGTAGGTTTCCTACCTACTTGTAACCACGGTTTTACCCAGTTTTTCTTATGATACTCTTGTTTTAATATATGTGTTTCAAATATATATTATGCATTAACAAATGGCATACAGGCATTGGCATCTCATGCATAGTCATGGGATAATGAATGAAGTTCTACAGTGATGGCTACGATTGTACATGATGGGGGTTGCCATTGCATGTACATATTGTATAGAAGAGATGAATGTTGTTGTAATTTACCTTGTCGGTGCAAGGCACGTCAAGTGATGGCTACGATGGTACATGATGGGGGTTGCTCATTACATGTACATCGCTTATAGAAGAGATGAAGGTGTGTTCTAATTTACCTTGTCGGTGCAAGGCACGTCAAGTGATGGCTATGGAAGTACATGATGGGGGATGCTCATTGCATGTGCATATTTCATAGCATTGTTTTTACCTGTTTTGATGATCATTTATTATGATATGTATATGCATGTTTTATATGCTAACATGTGGTAGCCCTGATTCGGGAACCTACTGGGCGCGTTGATCTAACGCCCTAATTCTATCGTCAGAGGAGATTGCAGGTACAAGCAAGGGGAAAGGAAAGGTCATTGACCGGGAGGGGAGCTGAGCCTAAGTGCTTTAATGATGGATTTTGGATTACGTTATATTACTGTCATTTGAATACTATTGTTGGACATGTAATAATTAGTTACTTGCTATGGTTTGACTAGGATAATAACCTTTGGATGGTTGATCTATGTTATTTATTGTTTAAGACTGTTACTTGCTATCTCGTCTTTCTATTCTGCAATTATCTAGATTATTCCGCATGTTGATGTTAGTTCCATGTGTGATTCACTATCATGGTCTATTCCATGTACACATGGGTGGCCAGTTAAGGTTCAGACTTGGGTAGTCTGAACTTAACTCGCGTCGTGACGCCGCCCGCTCTCTTCTGATGTTTATTTAAAAAAAAAATTAGACTCTGAAATTCTTGAAGAGGGCGGGGCGTTACAGTTGGTATCAGAGCGAAACGGGAAGTTGAATCATCGAAGTAAGATTAAGACGGTTTCATGTCTCACTGACGGATAAGAATCCCAACTGACCGACTCTTCGGAGTCCGCTGCCTGGGGGCCGGATTAATTTACTTCGAGTGACTCGGACTGAACAATCAATCTGAGAACGACAATGAAAGATAGCAAAGTAAAGTACAGTCATCATAATTGGACAAATCAAACGTAGCAAGGTAGGATGTACTCCCCTGAAATCCCCACACTGAGAAACAGACAATAGGAAATTAGAGATTTCCCCAGAAACAAAAGAAAACAGAGAATGTTGAATTGGTAATCTTCCCAAACAAAGTACATGACTTTATGCCTGATCAAATTCCCCTGAAAACCAAGGTTGGTTTATTAGAATTGTTGTTAAATATGCTTGTGTCTATTGATATGATACAGATATGTCGAGTAATGTGGAGTACTCGGAATGGCACAACGGAACTCCTAACCATCCCATAGACTTGGTATCTGCTTCTAACAACACCGACGTAGAAGCTCAAGTGGACCTTCAGGAGGGACCTCCTGAAGAAGTTGAGATGGACTTAGCACCTATTGCAGAGGATTTGAGGGATGATATTCCTGGGATGGTGGAACCTCCTGAGGAAGAAGAGGAGGAGGATCTGGGATTTTTCTTTTATGAGGATCCGATGGAAGACTTTCCTATAATACTGGAATCGGGGGGGAAGTAGATCCCTATGATACCTGTGAGTTGTGTAATCAGGATGACCACAATAGGTTGTATTGTCCTCATCCATTGGGAGTTGTATGTCCGGTTTGTGGACTACACGGGCATGGAGAGGCGAGGACTAATTGTCCTTGTATTGGAGGACCTGGAATAATCCCCTGCACGACATGTGAAGTATTGGGGCACACGGCGATGACGTGTCCTGATAACCGATTCAAGTTCGCTTTTGATGCGGAGTCTTCTACGGAAGACTAGGATAGGAAGTATAGTAGGGGTATTAAAAGAGGGTTATTTTTGTAAGGGGGTATATTTTGTTATACATAGGGTTTGTTTCACCCTACCCACCTTTGTACAAAGATGCAGTTTGAATTTATATAAATATGTGATTTCATGTTTTTATGAGGATTCATGGCATGTGTTGTATATTGTTAATGGAAACTAAGTCTATGATGTTTCCATGAATTAGGAATAAATGGCGCCACAGAAAAAGGTGGTAAAAGATCCAAAGGGAAAAGAGAAAGTTTTACAGATCGGACTAGGTGAGGGGGTGTCAAAGAGAAGGACTCGTCAGGACGATAAAAAGAAGGATGACGTGCTCATTATCACACCACAAGGGAAGGTGGTACCCCGACGCAAGAAGGCGTCATCGGAACCTGAAAGAGAGCCGTCCGTTCATGACAAAGAGAGATCTGTTCATGAACGATCTCACAGTGAGGAAGAGTCTCACCACTCTAGGCGGGAAGAAGAAGAGAGTGACCCTACATATCAACAGGACGAAGAGGAGGGATATGACTCGTCATATCGATGCGAGGAGGATGAGAACAGTAACATGACTGTACCCTTTGTGCCTCCTGAACTGCACAGCTTGGTGCAAGCTGTGGTTACATCCGTCCTCCAACAACATTTGAACGGAGGGGGAAGTACGAGCGAAAATAATGACCGTAACATGGTCAGAGATTTTCAGCAACAGCGGCCACCTTACTTTAAGGGCAGAGAAGGGCCAGTCGGAGCCGAGAACTGGTTGGAGAAGATTTCCCACATATTGACTCTTCTGAACATCAGGAGTCATGCTCATAAAATATTATTGGCCACGTCACAGCTGGTAGATGACGCTGCCAAATGGTGGAAGGTGGTGGAGAAACAGCAGGCACTTGTGCCAAGAAGAGAAGGAGTTGCTATGACCTGGGAGCAATTCTCAGCGACATTCTTAGAGCGCTACTTTCCAGAGGAAGAAAGAGAACGACAAATTCAGGCCTTTATGACTTGGTGCAAGGCTCAATGACGGTGGCTGAGTATCACCAGGAATTCCTCAGCCTGTCAATCTATGCATACTATATTGTGGACACGGAATATCGAAAAGCTCGCAAGTTCGAGCGTGGGTTACGGCCAAACATTAGGGCCAGGGTAACCGTGTTCAAAGCAGCCACACTGGCAGAAGTGGTCAGCAGGGCCACCATTGTGGAACAGGAAATGGCGGAATTTGCCAGAGTTGACAACCGCCGAGCTCCAAGTGGGAGGGGTGTGTACCAACCCATCAAAAAGTTCAGATCGAACTTCAGCAGACCCTCACCGTCTGTTGGATCAAGTGGGGCTTTCGCCCCAACCAGCCCACTCAATCTGTTGCGGTCACTCAAGCATCTCGAGGAGTGAATACTTGCTTTCATTGTGATCAACCTGGTCACTACAAAAAGGACTGCCCAAAGCTCAACAGGCTGTCTAACTCAAGAGGATCATTTCGTCCGCCAGCTAGACCGGCATACTCCAGAGGAGGCAGAATGCAGGGCCGGGGAGGTCGAAGGTCTAACCCTGCTGGAGCGGGAAGATTATTCACTCTAACTTCTCCAGAGGAAGAGGAGGAGGATCATCCTGTGATACAAGGTATGGCGGTAGTGAGTAGCTCATATGCATATGCACTATTTGATTCCGGAGCATCACACTCCTTTATAGCTGCATCGTTTATTACTGCTACTGGTATATTAGTTCAAAGATTAGCCACAAAACTTACTATTGTATCCCCTGTCGGAGATTCGGCATTGGGACTTATTTGTACTGCGGTTAACACCGAATTAGCTGGACTCAGATTTGAGTTCAATTATTTAGTGCTGGACATGTCAGAATATGATATTATATTCGGAATGGATTGGTTGGCAAAGTTTCATGCCAACATCGACTGTTATGGTCGAAGAGTGACATTTAAGTCACCCGAGGGCAAGCAATATGTAGTTCGTGCAGATAAACAAAGTGGATTACAGGAAGGGTTAAACCACGTGGTATTGAATAATATCACCATAAACAAAGCTCCAGTTACTGAACTTCCGGAAATTGTACAAGAATTTGTGGATGTGTTCCCAAAGGAACTCCCTGGTTTACCACCTATGAGGGAGATTAACTTCGAGATCAGGCTGTACCCTGGCACAATACCAGTGTCGTTACCACACTATCGGATGGCACCAGCGGAGATGTCGGAGCTAAGAAGCAGATTGATGAACTGCTTAGGCTGGGTTGCATCCGGAACAGTACGTCATCATGGGGAGCACCAGTGTTGTTTGTAAAGAAGAAGGACGGTTCACTACGGATGTGCGTGGACTACCGGAAGCTGAATCAGTTAACAGTCCGGAACAAGTACCCTCTACCCAGGATTGACGATTTATTTGATCAATTGAGGGGTTCTAGTCATTTTTCAAAGATCGATTTGATGTCTGGTTATCATCAATCCGAGTTAGAGAGGAAGATATAGAAAAGACAGCTTTTCGGACTCGATATGGACTGTTTGAGTTCGTGGTCATGCCATTTGGACTCACAAATGCACCGGCTGTGTTCATGGATTTAATGAACAGAATCTTCTGTCCCTATCTGGATCAGTTTGTAATCGTATTCATTGATGATATCCTGATCTATTCTAAGAGTCAGGAGGAACATGCAAAGCATCTACGGATAGTTTTGAATACTTTGAGGCAGAATAAACTGTATGCCAAGGCCAGTAAGTGTGAATTCTGGCTATCTCAAGTGAATTTCTTAGGACATGTTATATCTGAGGAAGGAATAGCCGTGGATCCGGCTAAGGTGACGGCCGTGAAAGACTGGAAAGCGCCAAAGAACGTAACTGAGATCCGCAGTTTCTTAGGATTGGCGGGTTATTATCGGAAATTTATTATGGATTTTTCCAAATTAGCGTCTCCATTGACTCGACTCACTCAGAAAGGAGTCAAGTATGAGTGGTCAGATCTGTGCAACCAAAGGTTTGAAGAGCTAAAAGACAGACTTACAACCGCTCCTATTTTGATTTTGCCGGAAAAGGGCAAAGGTTATGAAGTAGAATGCGACGCTTCGGGAGAAGGACTGGGTGTGTCCTCAGTCAAGATCATCGTGTGGTGGCTTATGGTTCAAGACAACTAAAAATACATGAACGCCTCTATCCTACGCATGATCTTGAACTAGCCGCAGTGGTCTTCGCTCTCAAAAGCTGGAGACATTATCTTTATGGCGAGAAGTTTGAAGTGTATTCTGATCATAAGAGTTTGAAATATTTATTTGATCAGAAGGAGCTTAATCTAAGGCAGCGTAGATGGATGGAGTATCTGGCGGATTATGAGTTCGAGCTTCGATACCATCCAGGCAAGGCGAACAAGGTGGCTGATGCTCTTAGCCGCATATCACATGCATCCGTGGCATGTCTGATCAGAACCGAGTGGGAGATGTTGAATACCATTCGAGAGTTCAATCTATACATTACAAACCGTGGAGTTTTGCACAAATTTAATACGGTCCAATATAGTCACCAAGATTGAACAAGAACAAAGAGCAGACCCGGAAGTGGAGGACATATGGGCCAAGATGTCTACTGGCACCATTGTACCGGAATGGGAATTACGACCGGGACAAGGTCTTTTATTCCGGGGAAGAACGTATGTGCCACAGAGTTGCAGGAAAGAGCTACTAATTGAGGCACATCAGTCCAAGCTCTCTATTCATCCGGGTAGCACCAAAATGTATCACGATCTAAAGAGGCATTATTGGTGGCATGGACTAAAAAGGGATGTGGCGGAATTCGTGGCACATTGTCTAACTTGTCAACAAGTTAAGACTGAACACCAAAAGCCACCAGGGTTGCTCAAACCCTTAGCCGTGCCAGAATGGAAATGGGAACATATTTCCATGGACTTTGTATCTGGGTTGCCGAGGTCTTCAAAGGGTAATGACGCCATTTGGGTCGTAGTCGACCGGCTGACCAAGTCTGCACATTTCATTCCTATCAAGATGACGGATTCGTCTGAGACGTTGGGTCGGCGTTATATTAAAGAGATCATTCGACTACATGGCATTCCCCGAACGATAGTATCGGACAGAGATGGTCGTTTTACCGGCAGAGTATGGCAAAGCATGCAGTCAGCCATGGGGACAGATCTACTGACGAGCACCGCATTCCATCCACAGACTGATGGACAATCTGAAAGGACAATCCAGACTTGGAAGACATGCTGAGAGCATGTATGTTAGATTTCAAGGGTGGATGGGAGGACCACTTACCACTGGTGGAGTTCTCGTATAATAACAGCTATCAGGCAAGCCTTCAAATGGCTCCATACGAGGCTTTATATGGTAGACCGTGTAGGTCACCGGTATGTTGGACAGAGGCAGGTGAGCCTGCATTGATCGGACCGGAACTAGTCGCAGAAAACTACTGCACAAATTAAGTTGATACGTCAACACTTACTGACTGCACAGAGTCGACAGAAAAGTTATGCTGATAAAAGGAGACGGTTTTTGGAATTTGAAGTGGGAGACTTAGTGTTTCTAAAAGTCTCACCACGGAAGGGACATATGAGGTTTGGTAAGAAAGGAAAACTGTCGCCAAGATATGTGGGACCGTTTTCCATCATAAGAAGGATGGGGGATGTAGCTTACCAATTAGCACTTCCATCGCAATTAGCAGCTCTACACGATGTTTTCCACGTGTCGATGCTAAGGAAATACAATCCGGATCCGTCCCATGTTTTAAATGTTCAAGATATTGAAGTACAAAGCGACGTGACGTACGTCGAGAAGCCGGTCAGGATAGTGGAGACCGAACAAAGAGTGTTGCGAAACAGAGCGATTCAGTTCGTAAAAGTGGTATGGGACCGTCATGGTGATGAAGAGGCCACATGGGAACTTGAGTCGGAGATGAGAACCGCTCACCCGAGTTATTTGTGTAATTTAATTTGAGAACCCTACTTCAGTCGATTTTCGGGACGAAAATTTTAAAAAGAGGGTTATATTGTAACACCCCAATTTCTCAATGAAGTGGAAAATTACCAAAATGCCCCTGAGTTGTTAAATTAATTATTTTGTGATGTTAAGTAAGGAAATAGTGGGGCCCATTGCTCAAAATAAAATCATATGAGCACATTATGAATGTTAAGTTTGATTGGTTGGGTAATTTTCATCATTTGGGTCAAAAATGGCTAAATGGGTCAAAGGGCCCAAATGGGGCCCATCGGGTCTTGCTGGGTTATTTGACCATTTTGTGATTTTAAATTAAATGGGGTTAAGCCTATTTGATTGGAAATCAAGTGGAGGAAAAATGGGTAGGCTTGATCCATATGTAAAAACCAATTAGAAATGACCAAAATACCATAAATGGGTCATGTTGTCAAAACGGGTCAAGGAGCTAAAAGTGGACCCAACGGGTCGAGTTGACTATTGTTGACCGTGTGAACCCTCAAGGGAGCTCAAACACGAGTCAAATCAGTTGAGTGGGACTGAGGTGAGTTGGAATTAAATCAAAAGGTGAGTTAATTCATGTGCATTAAATGAAATGCATTAAATGTGATGAGTTGGGTTGGAATAAAAATACCTTGAGTTGGGTGAGTCAAAGTGGAAGTCAATGGGACTGTAAATCACTGAGTTCAGAGGGAATAGGAGGAGTTTGGCTTAGTCTTAACCACCAAAACAAGTCCCACACGTTGGGGACTTGTTGGGGTGATTTTCCATGTTAAACTTTAAATGAAACACATGGAAATGAGAGGTGATGCTTGGGGATTTGAATGGCTGCATAGGTAGCTGCCAAGGGGTGCCTTGGATGGCACCCAATACCCATTGGTTTGTGCAAGAAGTTATGAGGGAGTGGAGGAGTTTTGGGGGCTGAACTACAAAAACAATAAGCACACAAGGTTGGCCATTTTTCACATTGGAAATCCAAGAATTTCCATCTCTCTCTCTCTCCCTCTCTCAAATTCGTTTTTCCTAGCTGGAATAGCAGAGGTGTTTGCACCAGTAGATCAAGCACAAAAGAAGAAATAAAAGGGAGAAACCAAGGACCAAAGGCAAGAAGAAAGATTGGAAGTTTGGTAAGTTTTTTTTATGTTATTTTGGTTTAATAACATGGAACAAATGAGGTGTGTATTGGGCCATGGTTATGGCCGAATACACCAAGATTTTAACCTTGATTAACAGAGGTTTAAGAATGGTGAAAATAACCATTGGGTTCGGCCACCATGGAGGGCCGAACCCCATGTAAAAGATTGGTGGTTTTCATGTTTTGAAACATGAAAACCATGGAGTTTTATGGACTGTTTTTAGATGATTTAAACTATATGCTTTAAAAAGGTTTAAACATAAGTAAGGAAGTCTGATTTAGACCTAGAAGAAGATTAAGAAATTCAAAACTAAAGGTCATAGGGTTCGGCCACCATGGAGGGCTGAACCCCATGCAAATGATGTTTGGTTTTGATGTTTTTGAAACATGGAAACCATAGAGTTTTGGTGGACTGTTTTGGGTTTTATTTAAGGTGCAAATGCATGTTTTAGAAAGGTTTAAAACATGGATCTGAATGATGAATGGCTGAATGTATCATGGGTCTAAAACCTTGGGTATCAAATGATGAAAGGGTTCATTGGGTTCGGCCATCTTGGATGGCCGAACACCATGAATTGATGTTGGAATTTTGAGGATTTTTGTAAGATAAAACCATGCAAATGTCTTACTGTTTTGGATGATTAGATTAGACATAAGATGACATGTTTAAGTGGTTCAAACCAAAGGCCATGGGTTTAGCCAATGAGCATGGCCGAACCCCATGAAATGGTGTGATCATTTTATGGTTAATGGTGATGGTTTTGAGAGATAAAAACCATACATTACCATGGGGTCTTTATGTGATTTACATGAAGATTATTTACTGATTTTGGTTGGCCAATATATGGCTGAACCATGATAATGTTATGGTTAAGTTACTGATCTAAAACAGTGGATTAAAACTGGAAAAATGGACCATGGGGATCGGCCATCTTGGATGGCCGAATCCCATGAGGTGTTATGGTTATTTGGACAAAATAATGAATTTATTAGATGGTTTTGAGAGGTTAAAGTGCAGCAATGATGTGCTGATTTTTATATGAATAAGTGACACCAAAAAATATGTATGAAAGACCAAAACATGGACCTAGGGTTCGGCCACCTTGGATGGCCGAACCCCATGTAAGTCTTTCATGTTTTTGGTGAGTTAAAAACCATATGAAAATATGGTGTTCTTATGGTAATAAATGGATTAATATGTTACTGTTTTAGTGGATTAATATGTGGCTGAACCATGTTTAATTCATGGTTGAGTTAGCATGATTAAACCATGAGTGATCATGGTGATGATTGGATCAAGTGAACCCTAGGGTTCGGCTATGAGTATGGCCGAACCCCATGGGGCTGTTTTGATAATTAATGGACTGTTTTCATGGGTCAATTTATGGATGTATATGTAATTTTAAATAGAATTATGGTTGCTGTTTTTATGGCTAAGATGTATGATAAATGATGAGAGATCATTAGGAGAATTGGACTTTATGCTAATTCATAATGAATGGGTTAAATAGCCTAAGCTTATGAGTAGTAGTTGGTAATGGTTCTATGTTGTTTTAAAAGGTTTAAAATACCCAAATGAAGAGATTGATCAAAAGGACTTATAAGATGTCTTAGGTCTCATATGTGAATGGACATGTAAATAAGATTATGATTTACTTATTGTTGCATAATAAGGTACCGAAAGTTGAACGACGAACAAGTCGTGACCGGTTAAAGCCTAAGAAAGAACGGACACTGAAGTGATTCTTCAGTAGGTTTCCTACCTACTTGTAACCACGGTTTTACCCAGTTTTTCTTATGATACTCTTGTTTTAATATGTGTTTCAAATATATATTATGCATTAACAAATGGCATACAGGCATTGGCATCTCATGCATAGTCATGGGATAATGAATGAAGTTCTACAGTGATGGCTACGATTGTACATGATGGGGGTTGCCCATTGCATGTACATATTGTATAGAAGAGATGAATGTTGTTGTAATTTACCTTGTCGGTGCAAGGCACGTCAAGTGATGGCTACGATGGTACATGATGGGGGTTGCTCATTACATGTACATCGCTTATAGAAGAGATGAAGGTGTGTTCTAATTTACCTTGTCGGTGCAAGGCACGTCAAGTGATGGCTATGGAAGTACATGATGGGGGATGCTCATTGCATGTGCATATTTCATAGCATTGTTTTTACCTGTTTTGATGATCATTTATTATGATATGTATATGCATGTTTTATATGCTAACATGTGGTAGCCCTGATTCGGGAACCTACTGGGCGCGTTGATCTAACGCCCTAATTCTATCGTCAGAGGAGATTGCAGGTACAAGCAAGGGGAAAGGAAAGGTCATTGACCGGGAGGGGAGCTGAGCCTAAGTGCTTTAATGATGGATTTTGGATTACGTTATATTACTGTCATTTGAATACTATTGTTGGACATGTAATAATTAGTTACTTGCTATGGTTTGACTAGGATAATAACCTTTGGATGGTTGATCTATGTTATTTATTGTTTAAGACTGTTACTTGCTATCTCGTCTTTCTATTCTGCAATTATCTAGATTATTCCGCATGTTGATGTTAGTTCCATGTGTGATTCACTATCATGGTCTATTCCATGTACACATGGGTGGCCAGTTAAGGTTCAGACTTGGGTAGTCTGAACTTAACTCGCGTCGTGACGCCGCCCGCTCTCTTCTGATGTTTATTTAAAAAAAAAATTAGACTCTGAAATTCTTGAAGAGGGCGGGGCGTTACAACAGGGTCTACCATACAACGCCTCTAATACAGCCATCTGGAGGCTTGCCTGGTAACTATTGTTGTAAAAGAACTCCACCAGCGGTAAGTGATCCTCCCATCCACCCTTGAAGTCTAACATACATGCTCTCAGCATATCCTCCAATGTTTGTATTGTCCTCTCTGACTGTCCATCAGTCTGTGGATGGAATGTTGTGCTAGTCAATAGATCTGTCCCCATAGCCGACTGCATGCTCTGCCACAATCTGCCGGTGAATTGGCCATATCTGTCGAACACAATAGTCCGGGGAATACCATGTAGTCTGATGATATCCCTGATATACCGTCGACCCAAGGTCTTAGATGAATCTGTCATCTTGATGGGAAGAAAGGGTGCAGACTTGGTCAATCGATCTACCACAACCCATATTGCGTCGTTGGCTTTGGAGGACCTTGGCAACCCTGTCACAAAATCCATGTAGATGTGTTCCCATTTCCACTCTGGCACTGGTAAGGGTGTGAGTAACCCTGGTGGTTTCTGATGTTCCGTCTTAACCTGCTGACAAGCTAGGCAATGAGCAACAAATTCTGCCACATCTCTTTTGAGCCAATGCCACCAGTAGTGTCTCTTCAGGTCGTGATACATCTTAGTGCTGCCCGGATGAATAGAGAGTTTGGTTTGGTGTGCCTCGATCAACAACTCTCTTCTGCAGTTCTTAGGAACATATGTCCTACCTCGGAATACAAGACCTTGTCCCGGTCGTAATTCCCATTCCTGTATGACCACACCAGTAGACATCTTAGCCCATATATCCTCCATTTCTGGATTTGTCCGTTGCCCCTGTTCAATCTTGGAGACCATGTTGGACCGTATGATCAGATTATACATACTCCCATGGTTGTTGATATATAGATTGAACTCTCGAATGGTATTCAGCATCTCCTATTCTTTCCTGATCAAACTGGCCACTGATGGATGTGATATGCGGCTGAGGGCATCCGCCACTTTGTTCGCCTTGCCAGGGTGATATCGAATCGTGAACTCATAATCTTGCAGATATTCCATCCATCTGCGCTGCCTCATGTTGAATTCTTTCTATCAAACAAGTATTTCAAGCTTTTGTGATCTGAGAATACCTCAAACTTCTCGCCATAAAGATAGTGTCTCCAACTTTTGAGAGTGAAGACCACGGCGGCTAATTCCTGATCATGCGTGGGATAATGGCGTTCATGAATTTTCAACTGTCTTGAACCATAAGACACCACGTGTTGACTTTGAGTGAGAGAACACCCAAGTCCCTCTCCTGAAGCATCGTAATATACTTCATAGCCGGCAAAATCAGAATAGGAGCAGTTGTAATCCTCTCTTCAGTCCCTCGAATCTCCGATTGCATACATCAGACCATTCAAATTTGACTCTTTTCTGAGTGAGTCGGGTAAATGGAGATGCAATCTTGGGGAAGTCCATGATAAACTTCCTATAATAACCTGCCAATCCCAAAACGCTGCGGATTTCGGTCACATTCTTCGGTGTTTTCCATTCTCTAACTGCCGCCACCTTAGCTGGGTCCATGGCTATACCTTCCGCTGATATGACATGCCCCAAGAAGTTGACCTTATAGAGCCAGAATTCACATTTGCTTGCTTTGGCATACAGTTGATTCTTCTTCAGAGTGTCCAGGACTATCCGCAAATGCTCAGCATGCTCCTCTTGACTTTTGGAATAAATCAGGATGTCATCAATGAAGACAATTACAAACTTGTCCAAGAAGGGACGGAAGATCCTGTTCATCAGATCCATGAACATAGCTGGTGCATTGATAAGTCCAAATGGCATGACCACATACTCATATAGTCTATACCGCATCCTGAAAGCCGTCTTCTCTATGTCTTCATGCCTAACAAGGATTTGATGGAAGCCTGACATCAAATCAATCTTGGAGAAGTGACTGGAACCCCTGAGTTAATCGAATAGATCATCAATCCTGGGTAGAGGGTACTTGTTTTTTACTGTCAGCTGGTTCAATTTTCTATAATCTACACACATCCGAAGTGTACCGTCCTTCTTCTTCACAAATAATACCGGGGCTCCCCAAGATGATATGTTGTTTCGGATGCATCCTAGTCTGAGCAGTTCATCAATTTGCTTCTTTAACTCGGACATCTCAGCTGGGGCCATCCGGTAATGCAGCAATGACACTGGAGTAGTGCCAGGATACAACTTGATCTCAAAATCAATCTCCCTCTTGGGTGGCAAGCCAGGGAGTTCTGTCGGAAATACCTCCGCATAGTCTTTCACTACCGCAGGAAGTTCAGCCACCGGTGCCTTGCCTAATCTGATGTTGTTCAATGCAAGGTGGTTCAATTCTTGATGTAGTCTTCTCTTCATAGGGATGCTCTGTTTGTCAGCATGTACCATGTATCGCTTTCCCTCGGGTGACCAAAATATCACCTTGCAGAGATGGTAGTCAATGCTGGCCTGGAAGTTAGCCAACAATCCATGCCAAAAATGATGTCGTACTCAGTCATCTCGAGTACCACGTAATTGAACTCAAATCTGAATCCAGCGAGTCAGTGTTTACCACTGTGCATATAAGTCCCAGTGATGTGTCTTCGATGGGGGATACAATAGTGAGTGATGTGGACAATTTTTGTACTAAGGTGCCAGTAGCAGATATAAATGCAGCAGATACAAATGAGTGGGATGCTCTAGAATCAAATAATACGAAAGCATAGGAACTACCGATTACCGCCATACTGCTAAAATGTACAGTCGTCCAGATCCTGTCGGGTTAGGTGCCCGTCCCGTCTGGTTATATGCCCTAGGTCCTTGTGAATGAGTTGATCGGGCTGGAGGGCGAAATGAACCCCTAGAGTGAGAGGGTCTACTGTTATGTGGACATTCCCTCTTGAAATGGCCCTGCTTGCCACATTGGAAACAGGTGCTCACACCTCGAGGGAACTGAGAGACTGATACTGATGGGGAGGGCTGATTGGGACGAAAGCCCCCAGTTGAACCAATGGAAGGTGATGGTCTCCCAAAGTTAAGTCGAAACTTCTTGTTGGGAAGAAAAGTACTTCCCCCGCTCTGGCCTCCGCGGTTGTCCACAAACCACACTATCTCTGTCATCTCTTGCTCTGCTATGGTAGCTCTACTGACCGCCTCCGCTAGTGTAGGTGACTTGAAGATAGTCACTTTGGCCCTGATGCTCGGTCGAAGGCCCTGCGAGCCCTTTTTTACTCCGTGTCCACCATGTGTAGAGCATAACATGATAGACGTGTAACGCCCTGCCCTTTCCGAGATAATTTTAGAGTCTATTTTTTTTAAAAAAAATTAAACACCGGACAAGGGCGGAGAGACGTCACGAGGCGAGCTAAGTCCAGACTACCCAAAGTCTGACCCTTAAATGGCCACCCATGTGTGCATGGACTGAACCATGATAGATAATACACACATGAAACTAAACAATGACTTGTGGAATAAACTAAACTAACTGCGGAATTAAGTTGAAGAGATAGTAAGTACAAGTCTTAATTAATAAATAACTTAAACCAACCATCCATTGATAATGTCATAAGCAAACCATAGTAATGTATTAACTTATTACATGTCCACCAAATATAATTCAAATGACAGTAATAAAGAAATCCTAATTAACAACCAAGCGTTTAGGGGTGGCTCCCCTCCTTGTCATCGGCCTTCTCTTTCCCCTTCTTTGTTCCTGCATTATCCTCTAAGGATAGAATTAGGGCGTTAGATCAACGCGCCCAGTAGGTTCCCGATCAGGGCTACCACAAGGTTAGCTTATAAATCATGAGCTTATCATAGTATACATATATTATCAAAACATGTAAATCAATGCTATGCATGCACATGTAATGAGTCCCCACCCATCACGCATCTACATAGCAATCACTTGACATGAATTCCATCTTCAAGGTAACACACAGTACCTTTTTCATTCCATCTTAATGATCTACCTCCTGGCTGGACCCTCATCGCCTAAGGAGGCCGTTGTGGTTCTATCATCATGTTACTTCTCATGGCGGGACCCTCATCGCCTAAGGAGGACGGTAACTCATATCATAAATACTCCTCCTGGAGGGACCTGCATCGCCTAAGGAGGTCTCACAATTGCATCACAACATATCAATGGAGTGCGACTCCGGGTTCAACAATCATCATCCCATGTTCATGCATGAGATGCCAATGCATTGTATGTCATTTGTAAATACATATTTTATCATTCAAAACCACATTTGAAACATAAATCAAATACAACATATCTCTTAAAAACATAGTAAAATCAAATCATAATTGTGGTTACAAGTAGGTAGGAAACCTACTGAAGATTCACTACAGAGTTCGATCTTTCTTTAGCGTCACTTGCTCACGACTTGCACGCCGTTCACTTTCGTCACCTTGTGATGTAACAGTAAATAAATCAGACTATCATTTAAATATTCATTCTCATCTAAAACCCAAAAACATCTGGTGGGGTTCGGCCATACCCATGGCCAAACCTCATCATTTTGGATTTGATCTTCCTTTCATATCCTTTTGCAATTTAACTTGTACTTATGATTTGCCATTGTCTAACCAACGATTAATTTTGCTAATCACCATTATCCAAAACCAATTCATTTTAGTGGGGTTCGGCCATACAACATGGCCGAACCTCACCATCACACTTTTGATCCTTTTTATTCTTCATACATAATTCTAATTTCCAATCCATTCAACTAAGAATTCACACACTAATCATCTAACCTTTAATCCACCATTGTCATTTTATGGGGTTCGGCCCTATACATGGCCGAACCTTATAATCCCTTTTATCCATCACCAAATGGTTCTCATAACCCCAACCATTGGGATATTTTTAAACCTTTTTAAAACCAAACACCATCCATAACACTTGGTGGGGTTCGGCCATACAACATGGCCGAACCTCACCCCTTTGATTTTTGGTGCTCCACTTTGCCTTTCTTTTTGATGAACATTAACATCCAAATCCATCACTCTTTCAGTTATATTAAACCCTTTAAAACATCATGGAACCAATAACAAATATTACACATAAACTAGTCCATTTAACCCATACAATGGTCCATGGGGTTCGGCCATACCCATGGCTGAACCCTATGGTTCACTTGGTTCAATGCTCTCCATGATTACTCATGGTTTTAACATGCTATTCCAACCATGATCAATACATGGTTCAGCCATATATTGACCAACTAAAAACAGTAAACATATATTCATTTAATTCCCATAAAAACACCATAATCTTATATGGTTTTTGTCTCTCAAAACCATCAAAATCACCATACAATAATCATATGATTTCATGGGGTTCAGCCATGCTCATTGGCCGAACACTAAGGCCAACAGTCTCACAAATTGCATGGTTTTTATGTTTCAAAAACCATCAAAACCAACCAATTATTTCCATGGGGTTCGGCCATGCCCAATGGCCGAACCCAATGATCAAGTTTCCATCTTAATTATGAACTTCCATCTAAGGTCTAATCCTTGATGCATTCGGCCAAATGATGGCCCAATCACACTCTTTTCACAACTTATTTAACTACATAACTTTTAAGAAAATCTCACCAATTTTCTTTTGCCTTCTTCTTTCTTGTTTCCTTTCTTCTTCCTTAATCCTTTGCTGGTTTATGTTTGATCAATTGGTGCAAACACCACTGCTGGTTCAGCCAAGAAAAGAGTTTGGAGAGAGAGAGAGAGAGAGAGAGAGAGGGAGGATTCCTTAGGATTTCTTGTGTGAAAAAAGGCCAAATGATGTGGTCTATCCCTTTTGTAATTCAGCCACAACATCCATTCATTTCCCTCATTAAACCTTGATAAAATCGATGGGATATTGGGTGCCATCCAAGGCACCCTTTGGTACCAAACGTTGCATCCATTAACTTCAGCCCATGCATCTCATGAGATGAGATGCATGCCGTCCAAGCTTGGCATCCCTTGGCTTTGGCCAAGGCACCCCTTCATCCAATGGCCAGGATTTTTCTATCTAAGAGTTGTGTGAGATTAGAACTCCTTTCCACTTCCTCTTGACTCACTTGACTCATGATCTTTTTATTCCAACTCAACTCATCCAACTCAATACATTTAATGCACCATATTTGGGTCAACTCTATTCTTAATTAAAACTCACTCCAAATCAGTCCAACTCGAGCTGCACTATCTCATACTCGAGTTCAATTGAGGGCCCACACGGTCATCCATGGTCAACCCGGTCAACCCGACCCATTGGTCCCCTATTAACCCCTTGTCCCGTTTTGACAACATGACCCATTAATGGGCTGATTTTGCCATTTTTAAATGGTTTTCACTTGTGCATCAAGCCTACGCATTTTTGTTCCACTTGAATTCCAATCAATTCAGCTTAACCCCATTTAATTTGTGTTTACACAATGGTCAAATCATCCATTATGACCCATTGGGTCCCAATTGAGCCCTTTGACACATTTAGCCATTTTCGACCCAATTGATGTACATTACCCATTCAACCAAATTTGACATTTATAATGTGCTCATAGGGTCTTAATTTGAGTAATGGGCCCCACTATTTTCTCATTTAACATCATAATTAATAAATTTACTCAACCAGGGGCATTTTCGTAATTATCCATCACATTGAGAAATTGGGTTGTTACAAAACGGAGGAACTCCTGATGATACTCTGCCACAGTCATGGTGCATTGATACCAAAGATATGAACGCTTGTGTGTGGCGCTCCTTCTCCTCCTCTGGAAAGTAGTGATCCAGGAACATAGCCGAGAACTGGTCCCATGTCATCGCAGTCCTTTCCCCTTTCGGAATCAGTGCCCGTTGTCGCTCAATCACTTCCCACCATTTGCAAGCATCATCAATCAACTATGAAGTAGCCAGCAATATTCTATCTTCATTACCAGAGATCTTCAGTAATGTCAAGATCTGGGTAATGTTCCTCAGCCAGTTCTCCGCTTCGGCATGTCCCTCTTTCCCTTTGAAGTAGGGGGGACGCTGCTATTGGAAATCTCTAACCATCCTCCGATCATGTGCCTCGTTGGTGGTCGTACTTCCATTGCCGTTCATATGTTACGGAAGAACGAAAGTGACCACCGCTTGTACCAAGTTTTGCAGCTCGGGCGGTACCACGGGAATGTTCACATTATTCTGCAATTCCTCCTGATGTGGTTGCTGAACCTCTTCATCCACATGTGGGTTTTGTCGAGTTCTTCTTCTAGGAGGCATTTTTCTAAGTCATTGAAACATCGTCGACTTATCTTCTTCGTAAAGTTTCGTGTTTACGTATTTTGGGGAAATTGCCAAATAAGCACCCTTATATTCCTTTGTTTTTGGGGAAGTTTTCCTAAGTATCAAGTGTTGTTTCTCAATTTGGGGAAAAATCCTGATGTTTCTCATTTTCGGGGAAATTTTCCTATGTATCAAGTGTTGTTTCTCAATTTGGGGAAAAATCATTGATTTTTCTCTTTTTCGGGGAAATATGTCCTATTTTGCTATGTTTGATAAATCCAATTTATAGTGATTGTCATTCCCTTGCTATCATTCCTTTTTCGTCAAGTGTTGCTCTCAGATTGAATGCTTCAGTCTGAATCTAACAAAGTAAATTAATCCGGCCCCCATGTAGCGGACTCCGAAGAGTCGGTCAGTTGGGATTCTTATCTTGTAAGTGAGACATGATACCGTCGTAATCTTACTTCGAAAGATTCATACTTCCGGCTTCGCTCTGATACCAACTGTAATGCCCTTCCTTTTTTCACTTACCGAAAATAAGAGTCTATTCATTTTTTTGAAATAAAGAGTGGGAGAGAGAGGGACGTCACGACGTGAGCTAAGTCCGAGCTTCCAAAGCTCGGCCCTTAACTGGCCAACCATACGTGTGCGTGGACTAAGCCACTAAAACAGTTCACACGCAATAAGGCTAAACATTCAGAATTAAACATAGTGCGGAATTATAATAGAGTTACTATCTTATCCAATTTCAAATAGCAAGGAAGTCCATCACTTAATAATAATAATCTGAAGTTAAAATGTCCAAAATTAAAATCCAAACCATAGCAAATAGTCTAAGTTATTACTGTCCAAAATACTAATTACTCAAATTACATTGTCCATAATAAAAACTTATATAAAATGAAATTAGATTATCCAAGCTCCTAAGCTTAGCTTCGATCGCGTCCTTCGCTTCGTCCATTCCCTGTGTCATCATCTAAGGTAGAAGTAGAGCATTAGAGAACACGCCCATTAGGTACTCCGAGTAGGGTCAAACACATTGGTTAGTATAAAAATCACATAGATATATATAATATCAAAACCATGCAAGTCAATGCCATGCCATGGGTGTCATATGCCATGAATCCCACCCATCAACCATATCACAATCACATAGTATTCCTCTTGATGGATAATCCTCATTAAGGTATTGTCATGACTCACCACGTATGCCTTATAGTTCCCACCGAACGGAGCAGGGACTCCTCTTTTTATTACAAACATCATAACCCAGAATCAATGCGGATTCCTCCCCACGTGTGTTTATCGGATATCCAATTGGAGCGTGGACTCCCCTCATTGATCCCTCCCATGCCATGCATGAGGCATGAGTGCAAACATGCTATTTATATTACACATATAGCATGAAAATCCCTTCATCAAAACACATCATTTGATACCAAAATAATTAATTGCACATAGAAGTAAAAATATCACATATACATATTCCATGGTTTTCAATAAGGTAGGAATCTTACCAACGTCCAAATATCGTTGTCCCTGCATTTTTGAGCAAAAATCGATCACCGATCGCGTCAAACCGATCTTACGTCCGTTTGTGAAATCCCGTTACCTTATTACACATAAATAAATTAAAACGATGACCCATTTGATTCCCATCATTCCATGTTCATTTCCACCTATAATTATAGTCCTTAGCCCGATTAAGACCCCCAAGGGGTTTTGGCCATACCTTAGGGCTGAAAATGTTTAAGTCCATAACAAACTCATTAGTGGGGTTCGGCCATACAACATGGCCGAACCTCACTCTCTTGATTTTTGACCACCTTCTTTTAATCCTTGCTTATTTTAAACCATGTAAGTCAATCCTCCTTCATTCTTTTATTTCTTAATCCTAGTTAATCATTTAACTTGATAAAAACAACCTAAGTCCATAAGATATTCTCCATGGGGTTCGGCCATACAACATGGCCGAACCCATGGTCCTTTATTTTCAACATATTCCCATCTTAACCATCAACTCTTTCCATAGATAATCATTTAATTTATTTACACATAACTTAGGTCCATAAATGATTCATGGGGTTCTGCCATACAACATGGCCGAACCCATGATGTCTCATTTTCATTTATTTCTTAGTTTAATATCAATGGTTCATCACGCAAAACGTATTAAAATCCTTGAACATTCCTCCATCATTTTCATCATTTAAAACCCATTTAAAATCATCAACATTATTCCATGGGGTTCGGCCATACATCATGGCCGAACCTCATCCAATCCCTTTTTGTCCTCAATGATCCTTATACATAAAATCTAGGGTTCGGCCATGCAAGGGCCAAACCATGATCTTTGATCATTCTCCATTCCTCATATTAAATCATGCATTATCATAGTCTCATTATCATCCATTAATCATGTTTAACTTATAGTCCTTAACAACCTATCTTACCCATTAGTGTTTTGTCCATTTTTCCATCTCCAAAAACCATATTTTGGATTTTGAACCATACTTCACTTTTATGTCCATCTCATTGACATTTCTTGGATGGATTTCAAATCCATGACCTATAACCATTTGGCCAACCGTTTTCAATCCATATGGAACCCCATGGTTATTTATGTAAATTGTTTGAAACCCAACTTCGATCGATTTTCGGGACGAAAATTTTAAAAAGAGGGTTGTATTGTAACACCCCGGATTTTCAAGTTATCAATATATATGAAATTTGCCCATTTAATTTGTGAATTAAATGTTATGGACCTTAGATGAGTAAGGTGTTGGCTCAATTGCCCAATTAAGACCCAACGGATTGTGGATATAGTTTCAATTGAAATAAATGGATAAGATTTATTTAATTGGGTCAAGATTGTTAATTGGGTCAAGATGCCCAATTGGGACCCAATGGGTCATGGTTGACTTGGTTGACCACCAAGTGAGTTCAAGCTTACTTAATTGAGGCTGAATTAAATTGGAAATGGAATCAAGTAATTGAGTTGATTTTAAATGAGTTAAATTAAAGTGGTGAGTTGAATTAAAGAGTGTGTGGAGTGGGAAGGTGGAGAGGTGCATCCCACCATCAAGGCTACACGTTGGATGCATGGGAGTTTCATCTCATGGGATGAAACTCCAAAATGGATCATGAATGGGAACTTGACGGTTTTTGTGTTGTTCACAATTCAAACCAAGTCTACGAGTTGGGAGATGGGAGTTTCATCTCATGGATGCAACCCCCAAATGGGTCATTAATGAGGGAGGTGAATGTTTTGGAGGTTTTCTGGAGGTCACACAATGTCACACAAAGGTTTACACCGTTGGAGACATGCGCGTTTCATCTCATGGATGAAACCCCCCAAATGAAAAATAAAGGAGGGAGGTAAATTGGCATGGGAGTTACGAAGGGGTGTCACCAAAGGACACCACCTTTGACTGACCTTATTGATCAAGAAAGGTGTATAGTTTTCATTTCACTCTCTTCCTCTCCCTCTCTTGGCCGAATCACTCCTCAAGACTAGAACACTTAGTGTAGTTCATCTCACTCTCTCCCTCTCACATAAGGCCGATTCCTCCCAGTACAAAGGGAGAACACTTGGAGTTGCTATTGTGAATCTTCTCTCTTTCTCCCTCTCTCAAATCTATACTCCTTGGCCGAACCACTGCAAAGGACTTCATCAAGATCAACATCGGCTAAAGATCAAGAAGGAAGGAAGAAGAGGCTAAGGAAGGAAATGAGCAAGAAGGAGTGAAAGAAACCGGAGGAGTCGCGAAATCAGTTAGTGCTAGATAAGATTTCATAATATTATGGCTAAGATGCTAAGCATGAACCATGTTTGAAATAGGTGGATGATCAAGGATCATGGTTTGGCCCTTGCATGGCCAAACCTTAAATTGTATAAATAAGAACCATCAAGGAATATGAACATGGTTACATGATTTTCAAGAGGAAGGGATGGATGAGGTTCGGCCATGATGTATGGCCGAACCCCATCAAAAGATCAATCTTAAATGTATGATTTTATGAAGGGAAATGATGAACCATAGGGTTCGGCCATGTTGTATGGCCGAACCCCATGGAAAGGATATTGGTGAGTATTAAAGATGTTAAAGGGTTTAAATGGATGTTTTTGGTGGAGAATCTTAGACCATGGGTTCGGCCATGGAGTATGGCCGAATCCCATAAGGAATTATGGAATTATGTTCATGTATTTAGATCATGGAAATGATGGGGAAAGGTGATAAGTTTAATTAATTTTAAACATGGTAAATGTTGATCCAAAAGGATGAACCTAAATGTATGGTTAAACCCCATGGAGGGACTTTAAATATGGACCTAAGAGTGTAAACCATTTAAAGGAAAAAAAAAAAGGAAAATAAGACATCATTGTAACACACCGGATTTTTAAGTTATTAATATAATGAAAATTACCCATTTAATTTGTGAATTATTAGCTATGGACCGTATATGGGTAAAGTGTTGGGTCATTGCCCAATTAAGACCCAACGGATTGTGGAAATGGTTTTAATAAAATTAAATGGGGCTTAATTAAATTAGTAATGCATTATGTCCATAATTAATTATTATGCGCATAAAGGAACTTGGAAGATTGATTGGCCGAATATGAGCATTGCATATCCATGATTATGCGCATAAAGAGATTTTAGGAATGAGATAGGTTGCCTTGGCCGTGTATGGGGGATTTTCATATCCACATTGATGTTCTAGAATATTTTTAAAAAAGGGATTGCTAAATTAAAATTAGATAGATTGCATATCCAATTGCTATCTCAGCACCTTCTAAGATTGGTTGATGGGAAGTTTATAAAAGAGGTAACAAGAGGGGCACACGACACTAAGCAATTGCTAAGTAAGGGCACTTGGCAACTTCTAAGTTAGGACCAAGTGTAAGTTTATAAAAGAGAGGCAACACAAGGGCGTACGGCATTACACATTCAAGGGGTTTTCATGAAGTCTCATTCACGACATACACAAAGGAAGAGAGGGCAGCCAGCAAGTGTGCAAGGAAGAGAAGGATTGGAAGAGCGAGAACAAGCGAAGGAAAACTGAAGGAGTCGCGGAGCCGGTTAGTATTTTATAAATTTTGTTTAAAGAAAGGAACCATAGGGTTCGGCCATGGTGGATGGCCGAACCCCATGGAAGAAAATTGGGAGATGAATGAGTATTTTTAATGGAAAGGATGAACCATAGGGTTCGGCCATGGTGCATGGCCGAACCCCATGGAAGAACATTGATTATTGAATGGAAGTTTGAATCATGAAAACCGTGGAATATTATGTATGTTTTTAAAGGGTTTTAATGGATGTTTTTGGGTGAAGAACCTTAGACCATGGGTTCAGCTATGGAGTATAGCCGAACCCCATAAATAATTATGGAATTATGTTCATGTATTCAAATCATGGAAAATGATGGAAAAGGTTACTTATGATTTATTTTAAATGGATGGAAGGTTTGATGGTTTTAGATGCAATTGGATCATGAAAACCAAGGAGGGTTATGATGTTTTGATTGCACTTAAGAGAGAAGATTATGAACCATAGGGTTCGGCCATGGTGTATGGTCGAACCCCATGGAAGATGGTTATTAAATTAGAAAGTTTCTAATTATTGACTTTTGGATTTTAAAAAAAAAGGGAAAGAACCTTGATTTATGGATCCAAGAATGGGAATTGCTATAATTGGAAAGATAGACATCATAGGGTTCGGCCATGGTGTATGGCCGAACCCCATGAACCAATGTTATGGATCGGTTTTGGACATAAACATAAGGTAATGGTAAAAATATAAATATGGTCTAAAATGAAAGACCATGGGTTCTGCCATGGTGTATGGCCGAACCACATGGGAACTATTTGGTGGATCATGTTTGGATTAAGGAATTAGTTATGGACTTAATATAGTGATTGATTAAATGAAGAATTAATTGGAGGATACAAATATATGTTATTAGAGTATGGGTTATGTTAGCCATGGATGGCAATTTTGTAAATAGGTGAAAATAATGGACATAGGGTTCGGCTATGGTGTATGGCCGAACCCCTATGGATCATGTAATTGGATTAAAGAACTATGTATGGATCATTTTTGGAATGTTTTGGTTATGGATAGGAATAATGGAAATACTGTAATTAAGTGAATTAATGGACCATGGGTTCGGCCATAGTGTATGGCCGAACCCCATGGGAATTGTTTTGATGGACTTAGGGTTTATGTATGTTGGATTAAATAAATGCGAAGTGAAATGATTAACTTAAGGGGTGAGGTTCGGCCATGTTGTATGGTTGAACCCCACAAGGTTATGTTTTATGGACTAAGGTGCTTTTGGACTTAGATATGATAAGAAATCAATTGGAACATGGGTTTAATTAATTATTGTACAATAAGGTAACGGACCTCACAGACAGTGCACGATCGTGAGCGGTTGCCGGATTAAGGAGCAAGGACACGTAGTGGTCTTTGGTAGTATTCCACCTCTTTGAAACCATGAGTTTATGTACAATGTTTTATCTTATTTTGATGAATTATGTTGTAAACAATATTGTTTCAAATTGTGATTTTAATGCTATGTTTATATGATAAAATAGCATGTGTTTCATTGACATCTCATGCATAGCATGGGGTGAAGGATTTGTACTGGAGGGGCCACATTCCGTCGGGGCGTCCGAAAAACCTATGTGGGGTACCTTGATGTGCTTTTCCATCAAGAAGAAACAGGAAGGGCCACACTCCGTTGGGGCATCCGAAAGACCTATGTGGGGGTACTTATATGTACTTGTGATGGGTTGGACTCATTGCATTTGACATCATGATATGGCATGGTTTATATGATTTTTGACATTATGATATTATTATATATGTTTTGTACTAACCATGTGTTAACCCTAATTGGAATACCTACTGGGCACGTTGTTCTAATGCCATACTTCTACCCTAGTGGATGATACTGGAAACAAGGGGAACAATGAAAGAGAAACGAGCCAGGTATAGGAGCTTGGATGATTTAGTTTATATTTTGATTAAGTTACTTATGGACTTGTAATTTGAGTAACTAGACTTCAGACATGTAATAACTTAGATGATTTGCCATGGTTGGATGTTTATTTGGATAATTATAATACTTTAATTATGGATAAAGACGTGACGTACTTTGCTATCTGAAATGGAATAGAACTAGGTTTTATTATAATTTCGCATGTTTTGATTTTAATTCCGCATGTTTATATTGTTATGTGTGAACCGTTTTCATGGACTTAGTCCATTCACACTTTGGGTTGGCCACTTAAGGGTCGGTCTTTAGAAGTTCAGACTTAGCTTGCGTCGTGACGTCTCGCTCTCTATCACTCTTTGTTCATAAAAAAAAAATAGACTCTGATTTACGGAAAGCATAGAGTGAAAAAGGGCGGGGCGTTACAGTTGGTATCGGAACGAACTAGAAAGATTGAGTCTTTCGGAGTAAATTAATCCAGCCCCCGTGCATTAATTTACTTTGTTAGACTCAGAAGGAACAATGGATGATAACAAAGGAAGTACAGTCAAAATAAATGGATTTATCGAACATAGCAAAATAGGATATAATTTCCCAAAGGACAAAATCAAGAGTGCTTATTTGAAAATTTCTCCAAAATAGGAAAATACAAACTTTACGATGAAAACTAAGTCGTGATATTTTTATGGTTTAGGGAAAATGCCTCCAAACAGAAATACCCGACAAAACTAGAAAGGGAAGGAAAAAGAGGTCGAAACCTCTCAACGTGAAAGGGAGGTAGAAAAATCTCAACATGAAGAGGAGGAACGACAATCTCGACATGAGGAAGAGCAACTATCCCACCAAGAGGAGAGGAAGAACAAAGCAACGTGAATATACAGGTGGTGCCTCCTGAATTGCAAAGCTTGGTTGAAGAAGTGGTCACTTTGGTGCTTCAACAACACTTGAACGGGAATGGAACCACCAACGAGACCAGTGACAGGAGCATGGTCAGGGACTTCTAGCAACAACGCCCTCTTACTTCAAAGGGAGAGAAGGGGCTGTCGGAGCGAAACTGGCTGAAGAAGATTACACAGATCCTGACCTTGTTGAAAATCACGAGTCATGCTGACAAGATTTTACTGGCCACGTCACAACTGATTGATGATGCCGATAAAAGGTGGGAGGTGGTAAAGAAGCAGCGAGCACTCCTTTCGGAAGGAGAGAGGACTGCAATGACTTGGGAGCAGTTCTCAGCTACCTTCTTGGATCATTATTTCCCTGAGGAGGAGAAGGAACGCCAGACTCAGGCTTTTCTATCTTTGCTACAAGGTACCATGACAGTGGCAGAGTACCACCAAGAGTTTCTCAGTTTGTCTGTATATGCATTTTATATGGTGGATATAGAGTATCGAAGGGCATGCAAGTTTGAACGGGGCCTTCGGCCAAGCATTAGGGCCAAGGTAACCATATTCAAGGCAGCTACATTGGCAGAGGTGGTTAGCAGGGCCACTATAGCATAACAAGAGATGGCTGAGTTGGTGCGTTTTGACAACCGCCGAGCTCAGAGTGGGAGGGGAACATTTCAGCCCAATATGAGGTTCCGACCAAACTCTAGCAGACCCTCACCATCCATTGGCTCAACCTGGGGGTGAACAATTGCTTCCATTGTGATCAACCGGGCCATTTTAAGAGGGAATGCCCACAACTCAACAAACCCTCTTATTCCAGAGGTTCATCTCGTCCACCAGCTAGGCCAGCTAATTCACGAGTAAGTAGGACATTTAACCAGGCGGGATGGGCGCCTACAGGATCTGGACAGTTATTTACCTTAGCTCCTCCAGCAGCAGAGGATCATTCTATGATTCAAGGTATGGCGGTAGTCAGTAGTTCCTACACCTTTGCTTTATTTGATTCTGGAGCATTCCACTCTTTCATATCTGCTGCATTCATATCTGCAACTGTAACTTTAATAAAAAAACTGTCCACATCACTCACCATTGTATCCCCTGTCGAAGACACATCATTGGGGTTAATATGCACAACAATGAATACTGAACTCGCTGGACTCAGATTTGAGTTCAACTATTTGGTACTCGATATAACAGAGTACGATATTATCTTCGGTATGGACTGGTTGACTAGCTTTCAGGCCAACATTGATTGCTATCGCCGCAGGGTGACATTTTGGTCACCTAAGGGAAAACAACATGTGGTGCGTACTGACAAACAAAGCAAACTGCATGCAGGGTTGAGTCATCTGATATTGAACAGTATCAAAATCAACGAGGAACCGGTGGCTGAACTTCCGACAATAGTAAAGGACTATGTGGATGTCTTCCCAACAGAACTCCCTAGCTTGCCTCCCATGAGGGAGATTAATTTTGAAATCAAGTTGTACCCTGGCACTGCACCAGTGTCATTACCACATTATCGGATGGTACCAGCAGAGATGTTTGAGCTAAACAAGCAAATTGATGAACTGCTCAGACTGGGTTGCATCCGGAACAGTACATCGGCTTGGGGAGCTCCAGTTTTATTTGTGAAGAAGAAGGATGGTTCACTCCGTATGTGTGTGGATTATCGAAAACTGAACCAGCTGACGGTTAGAAACAAGTACCCTCTACCCATGATCGATGATCTATTTGATCCACTTAGAGGTTCCAGCCATTTCTCTAAGATTGATTTGATGTCCGGATACCACCAAATCAGGGTTAGGGAGGAGGACATAGAAAAGACAACCTTCAGAACCCGGTATGGACTATTTGAGTTTGTAGTCATGCCGTTTGGACTCACTAATGCACCGACTGTGTTCATGGATTTAATGAACAGGATCTTCCGTCCTTACTTGGGCCAATTTGTCATTGTATTTATTGATGACATTTTGATTTATTCCAAAACTCAAGAAGAACACGCTGAACACCTGAAGATAGTTCTGGACACTTTGAGGAAGAACAAGTTATATTCCAAAGCCAGCAAGTGTGAATTCTGGCTACCCAATGTTAACTTCTTGGGACATGTCATATCAGCAGAAGGTATAGCCATGGATCCGGCTAAAGTGGTCGCAGTGAGAGAATGGAAACCGCTAAAGAATGTAACCGAGATCCGTAGCTTCTTGGGATTGGCTGGTTACTACAGGAAGTTTATCATGGACTTCTCCAAGATTGCATCTCCACTGACTCGACTCACTCAGAAACAAGTCAAATTTGAGTGGTCAGACGTATGCAACTGGAGATTTGAAGAGCTGAAGGAGAGACTCACAACTGCACCCATCTTAATTTTGCCGGAAAGAGGCAAGGGCTATGAGGTAGAATGTGACGCTTCAGGAGAAGGACTTGGGTGCGTCCTCAGTCAAATTCATCGTGTGGTGGCTTATGGTTCAAGACAATTGAAAATACATGAACGCCTCTATCCTACGCACGATCTTGAACTAGCCGCAGTGGTCTTCGCTCTCAAAAGCTGGAGACATTATTATCTATATGGCGAGAAATTTGAAGTGTTTTCAGATCATAAGAGCTTGAAATACTTGTTTGATCAGAAAGAGCTCAACCTGAGGCGGCGCAGATGGATGGAATATCTGGCGGATTATGAGTTCACACTTCGTTATCACCCTGGCAAGGCGAACAAGGTGGCAGATGCCCTCAGCCGTGTAACGCCCCGCCCTTTCCGTGAAATTCAGAGTCTAATTTTTTTTTTTTTTTTTTTAAATAATAAACATCGGAAGAGAGTGGGCGGCGTCACGACGTGAGTTAAGTTCAGACTACACAAGTCTGAACCTTAACTGGCCACCCATGTGTACATTGACTAGACCATGATAATGAATCACACATGGAACTAACATCAACATGCGGAATAACCTAGATTAACTGCGGAAATAATATGAAAAGATAGCCAGTACCAGTCTCAATTAATAAATAACATAAATCAACCATCCATTGTTAATATCGTAAGCAAACCATAGCAAGTAGTTACTTTATTACATGTCCATAATAAAGTATCAAATAACAACAATTATAAATTCATTCCAGCATTCAAGCGCTTAGGCTTAGCTTAGCTCCCCTCCCGGTCAACGACCTTTTCTTTTCCTTTACTTATACCTGCATTCTCCTCTGAGGATAGAATTATGGCGTTAGATCAACGCGCCCAGTAGGTTCCCGATTAGGGCTACCACATGATTAGCATATAAAACATGCATATATATCATTGTACATGATTAGTAAAAACAGGTAAAACAATGCTATGAAGTATGCACATACAATGAGACCCTCCCATCATGTACCTTTATAGCCATCACTTGTCGTGCCATGCACCGACAAGGTAAATCACAATACACTTCCATCTCTTCATCACTGACTAATTCATATCACATATTAGTCCTCCTGGTGGGACTCTCATCGCCTAAGGAGACCATTGTGACTATGATCATCATGTTACTCCTCCTGGCGTGTCTTGCACCGCCGAAGGGGGACGTAACCCATAATTGTAACACTGTAGAACCTCATTCATCATCCCATGTCTATGCATGAGATGCCAATGCCTGTATGCCATTTGTTAATGTATAATATATCATTTGAAACCACATAAAATAAACAAGAGTCTCATAAAGAAAACTGGGGTAAAACTGTGGTTACAAGTAGGTAGGAAACCTAGTGAAAATTCGCTTCGGTGTTTGTTCTTTTTCACTTGATCACGACTTGCCCGCCGTTCACGTTCCGTTACCTTATCCATATATCAATCAGTAAGTCATAACATCATTTACTTATTTAATCACATCTAAGACCCGTCCACATCATGTGGGGTTCGTGTCCGTACATCCAACCCAATGATCATTTCCATCATTGATCATTCTATCAATAATTACATTTATGCCATTTAGGCTAACCTTTAGTTTTACCATATCTAAACCAACTCGGTGGGGTTCTTCATTCAACAACTTTAATCCCAATCTTATCAAATAATCATTGATGGGGTTCGGCCATACTACTTGGCCGAACCACATCCTATGGGTTTTTATCCCACTTTCCATTATCATCAATGGTTGATTACATAGTCCATAATTATCATGTATGTTTCCTTAATTAAAACAAGCATAAGTTCCCATTCAAAACAGCCCATTTATTTCAAAACAGCCCCATGGGGTTTACTTGATCCAATTATCACCATGATCGCTCATGGTTTAATCATGCTAATTCAACCATGATCAATACATGGTTCAACCATCCAAAGGCTGACCCAAATCAGTAACCATAACCCTAAGTAAACCAAATAAAAACCATAAAACAACCCATGGGGTTCGGCCATTCACATGGCCAAACCTCATGGTTCTTTGGATTCAATTCTTTTAATAATCTTTCATCATTTATCATGCATCTTAGCCATAAAAATTAATAAGATTTAGCCATACATTGGCCGATCATTCACCTTAACCTTAACTCCATTAAATTACATAAACAACTCCTCCATTGGTATGGTTTTTATCTCACAAAAAACCATACCAACTTATCAAACACTTTTATGGGGTTCGGCCATCCAAGGTGGCCGAACCCTATGTCCATGTTTTGGACCCTTTTTATCTTACATCATATGTCCATTAAATCATGTAATAATCAACATAGTATTGTATGATTTTTACACTTCAAAAACCATCCAATTACCCAAATAAGATCATGGGGTTCGGCCATCCCAAGTGGCCGAACCCAATGACATTTTTATACCATTTTAAACAATCTCAATCCAAGGTTTAATTCCTTGATGCATTCGGCCATTCCATGGCCCAAACATGACATCCAGTTTCATGATTTAAACACCCATAACAGTCCATCATTTTATATGGTTTTAATTTCCAAAAAAACATCAACATCAACCACTTGTTTCCATGGGGTTCAGCCATGCAAAGTGGCCGAACCCAATGGTCCATCTTATCAGTTTTAAACCGTTGTTTTATACCCATAATACCTTCAGTCCCTATGTCATTTAGATCCATGTTTTTAACCCTTTCTAAAACATGCATTTGAATCTTAAATCAAATCCAAAAACAGTCCATAAAACACTTACCAAAATCCAAGCTCTTCCTA
Source organism: Chimonanthus praecox (assembly GCA_022113865.1). NCBI lineage: Eukaryota > Viridiplantae > Streptophyta > Magnoliopsida > Laurales > Calycanthaceae > Chimonanthus > Chimonanthus praecox. The sequence continues at coordinate 40,609,677 of CM039086.1, read as the reverse complement.
TTGCCTTTGCTCCTTGCCTTCTTCCCCCTTGTTTCCTTCCTTCTTTCTTCCTTAGTCTCAGCTGATTAGAAGCATGAACCAATGGTGAAATCACCAAGATATAATTCAGCCAATGAGGTGTTCTTGAGAGGGGGAGAGAGATGAATTCTAGGCTTTTGCAATGAGAAATTCGGCCAAACATGGGTGCTCATTGCTTTTGTATTTCAGCCCCCAAAACCGCTCCACTTCCTCATCAATTCATGCACAAAACGATGGGTCTTGGGTGCTATCCAAGGCACCCCTTGGCAACTACCCATGCAGCCATTCAGCTTTCCATGCAACTCATCTCAAACCCATCATTTGCATTTAACATTCACCATGAAAGTCACCAAAACAAGTCCCCAACGTGTGGGACTTGTTTTGGTGGTTATGACCCAGCCAACCTCTTCAAATTCCCACTCAACTCACTGATTTACAGCCCCTTTAATTTCCATTTTGACTCACTTGAACTCAAGGTCATTTAGATTTCCATCTCAACTCACCCAACTCACATACTTAATGCATTTCATTTAATGCACATGAGTGGACTCACCACTTGATTTAATTCCAACTCACTTCAGTCCCACTCAAACTGATTTAACTCATATTTTAGCTCCCTTGAGGGTCCACACGGTCAACCTTAGTCAACACGACCCGTTGGGTCCACCTTTAGCTCCTTGACCCGTTTTTGACTCCATGACCCAATTATGGTATTTTGGTCATTTCTAATTGGTTTTTACATATGGATCAAGCCTACCCATTTTTTCTCCACTTGATTTCCAATCTAATAGGCTTAACCCCATTTAATTTAAAATCACAAAACGGTCAAATAATCCAGTCAGACCCGATGGGCCCCATTTGGGCCCTTTGACCCATTTAGCCATTTTTGACCCAATTGATGTAAATTACCATACAATCAAACTTAACATTCATAATATGCTCATATGATTTTAATTTGAGCAATGAGCCGCACTATTTCCTTACTTAACATCACAAAATAATTAATTTAACACATCAGGGGCATTTTGGTAATTATCCATTTTATTGAGAAATTGGGGTGTTACAAGCCGCCTATCACATGCATCAGTGGCATGTTTGATCAGGACAAAATGGGAGATGCTGAATACCATACAAGAGTTCAATTTGTATATCAATAACTATGGGAGTATGTACAATTTGATCATACGGTCCAACATGGTTACTAAGATTGAACAGGAACAGCGGATAGACCCGGAAGTGGAGAAGATATGGGCCAAGTCGTCTACTGGTGAAGTCATACCGGAATGGGAGTTACGACCAGGACAGGGTCTTGTATTCCAAGGAAGGATATATGTGCCTCAGAGCTGCAGAAAAGAGTTACTGATTGAGGCACATCAGACCAAACTCTCTATTCATCCGGGCAGCACCAAGATGTATCACGACCTGAAGAGACATTACTGGTGGCACGGACTCAAGAAGGATGTGGCAGAATTTGTGGCTCATTGCTTAACTTGTCAGCAGGTTAAGATGGAACATCAGAAGCTACCAGGGTTACTCAAACCCTTACCATTGCCGAAATGGAAGTGGGAGCACATCTCCATGGATTTTGTGACATGGTTTCCAAGGTCTTCAAAGAGCAACGATGCGATATGGGTCTTGGTAGACCGACTGACCAAGTCTGCACATTTCGTTCCCATTAAGATGACAGACTGATTTGAGACTTTAGGTCAGTGGTATATCAAGGATATCATCAGATTGCATGGTATTCCTCGGACTATTGTGTCCGACAGAGATGGTCGATTCACCGGCAGAGTATGGCAGAGCATGCAGTCGGCCATGGGAACGGATTTACTGACTAACACAGCATTCCATCCACAGACTGATGGACAGTCTGAGAGAACAATACAGACATTGGAAGATATGCTGAGAGCATGCATGCTAGATTTCAAGGGTGGATGGGAGGATCACTTGCCATTGGTAGAATTCTCATACAACAACAGTTACCAGCCAAGTCTCCAGATGGCTCCATTTGAGGCATTATATGGTAGGCCATGTAGATCACCTGTGTGCTGGACAGAGGCCGATGAGCCTGCACTGAATGGACCTGAGTTGGTTGCAGAGACTACAACGCAGATACAGTTGATACGGCAGTATCTATTGATTGCGCAAAGTCGTAAGAAGAGCTATGCTGACAAGAGGAGGAGGTTCCTTGAATTTGAAGTGGGGGACATGGTGTTCTTGAAAGTCTCCCCACGAAAGGGACACATGAGATTTGGAAAGAGGGGGAAATTGTCGTCAAGATATGTGGGACCACTTTCAATCATAAGAAGGATGGGGGACGTGGCTTATCAATTGGCACTCCCATCACAGTTGGAATCTTTCCATGATGTGTTCCATATATCGATGTTGAGGAAGTACAATCTTGATCCCTCTCATGTACTAAACATACAAGACGTAGAGGTCCAGAGCGACGTGACATACGTCGAAAAACTTGTCCGAATGGTGGACACAAAACAAAGGATATTACGGAACCGAGCAATCTAGTTTGTCAAGGTGGTATGGGATCGACATGGCATTGAGGAAGCCACATGGGAACTCGAGTCGGAAATGAGGACAGCTCATCCTGAGCTATTTATGTAAATGTTTGAAACCCTACTTTACTCGATTTTCGGGACGAAAATTTTAAAAAGAGGGTTGTATTGTAAGACTCCAGATTTTTAAGTTATTAATATAAATGAAAATTACCCATTTAATTTGTGAATTATTAGATATGGACCGTATATGGGTAAAGTGTTGGGTCATTGCCCAACATTGCCCAATTAAGGCCCAACGGATTATGGAAATGGTTTTAATAAAATTAAATGGGGCTTAATTAAATTAGTAATGCATTATGTCTATAATTAATTATTATGCGCATAAAGGAACTTGGAAGATTGATTGGCCGAATATGAGAATTGCATATCCATGATTATGTGCATAAAGAGATTTTAGGAATGAGATAGATTTCCTTGGCCGTGTATGGGGGATTTTCATATCCACATTGATGTTCTAGAATATTTTTGAAAAGGGGATTGCTAAGTTAAAAGATTGTTTAGGCCGTGTATAGGGTTATGCGCAAGATAAGTTGGAGTATCTAAAAAGGGTTCCTTTCATTGTTGAGAGTGGTATTTAGGCAAATGCTAAATTTAAAGGTCGGCAACTTCTAATTAAGACACAAGGAAGGGGCGTACGGCAATTGCTATCTTAGCACCTTCTAAGATTGGCCAATGGGAAGTTTATAAAAGAGGCGACAAGAGGGGCGTAGGCACTAAGTAATTGTTAAGTAGGGGTGCTTGGCACCTTCTAAGTTAGGACCAAGTGTAAGTTTATAAAAGAGAGGCAATACAAGGGCGTACGGCATTACACATTCAAGGGGTTTCATCAAGTCTCATTCACGGCATACACAAAGGAAGAGAGGACAGCCAGCAAGTGTGCAAGGAAGAGAAGGATTGGAAAAGCAAGAACAAGCAAAGGAAAACCGGAGGAGTCACGGAATCGGTTAGTATTTTATAAATTTTGTTTAAAGAAAGGAACCATAGGGTTCGGTCATGGTGGATGGCCGAACCCCATGGAAGAAAATTGGGAGATGAATGAGTATTTTTAATGGAAAGGATGAACCATAGGGTTCGGCCATGCCCATGGAAGAACATTGATTATTTAATGGAAGTTTGAATGATGAAAATCGTGGAATATTATGTATGTTTTTAAAGGGTTTTAGTGGATGTTTTTGGGTGAAGAACCTTAGACCATGTGTAGCAACCTGACCCGATTTTTCGGAGTTTTAGGGTCTTGGTAGCAGTGGGGTGAGTGTGGGCCCTGTGGTGGGTCCTGGTTTGCCCGATTTTGAGTTCGGAGACTCAAAAGGCAATTTGGTAATTTTGAATTATTGAATTTTCTTTCATAATTAAAAATTTGAAAATCACCCGTTTTCCCCCGACGTTTGTCGTTTGACTTCTTCGAGCTTTTTAAAATATTTTGAAAATTGGAGATTTTATTTTATTAAAAATTGGAGGCTTTTTAAAAAAAAAAAAAAAAAAAAAATCAAAACCCTAAACCTAACCCCATAAAATCCCTATTCGGCAGCACTGTAGCTATGCGCTACAGTGCCGCTGCCGCTGCTACTCCCTCTCTTCCTTCTCCTTCCCTCTTGTCACTTCTCTTCTCCTTCGTTTAACCCTAACCCTAAACCCCTCTCCCCTTTGGGTGCCGTCGCCGCCGCCACTCCCTTCCCTCCCCTCTCTCCTTCTTCTCTCTTCCTTCCCTTCCTTTGTCCGCCGTTCAGATTTGCAGGTTCAGCCCGGATTCGCCGACGCCAGTTTGCAGCGACCCCCTTCCGTCGCCAGATTTGACGCCGCCCGAAGCCGGATCCCTCAATCGTGGCCGATATCAGGTACCCTCCTTCGATCTTCTCTCCTTTCCTTCTCCTCTCTTCCTTCCCCATCTGGTTTTCCCGTTTTTCCCCTTTCTTTTCCTTCCCCGATTTTCCTTCTCTTCTTTCGGCTGAGTCACTCGAAGCCGCCGAGTTGACTCAGCCGGGTCCGATTTTGGACCCCGATAATCCGGTCCAGTTCGTCGGATCTGGCAGAATTCGCCGGATCCGGCTCTTTTCCTTGTTTCTCAGTTGGAAGCTGAGCCAACTCAGTCGGGTCACTGAGTTGACTCGACTGGGTTCAGTCCTGGGCCGTCGACTCAGGCCCAACTTCTTCGGCCCGGCCCAACTCCGCTCTACACGGCCCAGACCCAACTCGGCCAGTCAGGCCCAGTCTTGACTCGGCCCGTTTCAGGCCCGGCCCAGTTCAACCCAGTTTTGGGCCCGACTCATCTTAAAGCCCAATTTTCAAATCCAGCCCATTTTATATCTAGTTTTCAGTTTTAGGCTCAATTTCGAACCCGACCTAGTTTTGGATCTTGTTTTCAGTTTTGGGCCCGTTTGTGGCCCAGACTTGTTTTAGCCCGTTTTAACCCGTTCATTAATCTTTGTATTTCTTTTTATCAGATCGAGCCCCCTTCAACCCATTGGACCCTGTTTCTCGAACTTGATTTCAAAACGTACACCGGTGAGGGAACTTATCACCGCTTTTAGCATGCATCTATGCATATTACCTCTCTATCAAATGTGCGAGTACGAAATGCGGCGAATGGGAGTCCTCGGTATTATAAGCCACTCGACAAGGAAACTGTTGATACCATTATGTGGCGGGCCCCCATTCGGGTGTATTTGTATCCGATGCCCGCAGAGGCATATACGAGTTGCTTATCTGATGTCATGATTGATTTGTTGTGCAGTGACATGATTGGGGTTTATTTTTATTGATGATATTTTGAGATGTCAACATGCAAATATGTGATATGTGGTGATATATGCCAGATTATAGTTTGATATGTCGTGTTGATAGTATGCTATATGATTATGTGATAGTTAATATGTGATATGTGGTGATATATGCCAGATTATAGTTTGATATGTCGTGTTGATAGTATGCTATATGATTATGTGATAGTTAGCTTAAACTGCTAGACATTATAACATGTTTGGATGTTAACATACCAGCCCATGATAAATAATGATGTATACACCTGATTGTTATGTGATGAACTATGTTAATAGCATGTGCTGGCGTAGAGGTAATTGTGCATACATATAACTAACGTATGTGAGATGCCGGTGGGGCATGGGTACTAGGCCATATCAGGATCTAGAGACTCCCCCTAGCTTGTCGGGTAGTTAGGGTGGGAATGTTATGTGGGACCACGCCGTGGACGCGTGGTTGGGATACAGACTCCCTTGTGATCAGAATTGAGTAGTTGTACCCGTGCATGGATCAAATGGTCGGTCTGTCTTGTGTTTCTCAGACACACCTATGAGAGAGGTGTTGTCTGATTTAGAGAACAATGTACCTGGGAGTCTCAGATAAAGACTAATTGGGAGGAAGTTATGTTAGCCCTCGAGAGAGACCATCGGGTTGAATGTTGATTCACTCAGGGTAGTCTTGGAAGCCCCTACTGTCACGCTACCCGCGTACGTGGCAGATGAGGCGTCCCCAGTGGTCTAATGGGTTGAGTGGTTCGCCCGCATGGAGATCAGAGGGTGGGATGATGACTTGTGATCCTCGAATGACCGAGTAGGCTGAGGAGGTGCTCACCTGGTCATTGGTCGAGGGATGATGCGGTGAGGGACGACTCCCGCCAGTATGCCTTGTGGTCCCTAGATGACCGAGTAGGCTGAGGAGGTGCTTGCCTAGGTCGAGGGACGATGCGGTGAGGGACAGCTCTCGCTGGTTCAGTTTGTGGTTCCTAGATGACCGAGTAGGATGAGGAGGTGCTCGCCTAGGTCGAGGGATGATGCGGTGAGGGACAGCTCCCGCTGGTTCAGTTTGTGGTTCCTAGATGACCGAGTAGGCTGAGGAGGTGCTCGCCTAGATCGAGGGACGATGCGGTGAGGGACAGCTCCCGCTGGTATCGTTGTGATCCCCGGATGACAGAGTAGGCTGAGGAGGTGTTCGCCTAGGTCGAGGGACGATGCGGTGAGGGACAGCTCCCGCTGGTATCGTTGTGATCCCCGGATGACAGAGTAGACTGAGGAGGTGCTCGCCTAGGTCGAGGGACGATGCGGTGAGGGACAGCTCCTGCTGGTATCGTTGTGATCCCCGGATGACAGAGTAGGCTGAGGAGGTGCTCGCCTAGGTCGAGGGACGATGCGGTGAGGGACAGCTCCCGCTGGTATCGTTGTGATCCCCGGATGACAGAGTAGGCTGAGGAGGTACTCCCCTAGGTCGAGGGACGATGCGGTGAGGGACAACTCCCGCTGGTATTGTTGTGACCCCCGGATGATCCAGTAGGCTGAGGATGTGCTCGCCCGCTCATTGGTCGAGGGATGATATGAAGAGATATTCCAGGCTAGGACACCTGTATGGTGGGGACAGCCTGTGGTGGGGTGTGATAGTGTGTTTGCCTGCAGTTGACTTTGGGGTCCATTGTTGAGACTTGTGTTGTGTGATGACTCACCAGGAACTTACGAGCGCCTAACGAGTGAGTTCGGCCAGCTCACTCGGTAGAAGACCTATAGAATTCTGTGAGAGGTGGATACACCAATCGTGCGGAGACCAACATATGGGGTCCGAGACTATACGTTTGGCTATCGAGACTCTGGTACTTTGTTTGATGAAACCATAGATGAGTCCGGTTGGCAGTTCGTTGAAGACTGGTGAAGTGGTTACTCCCGTGTGGCAATCAGTTTGGGGACTCTAGTGAGTCCGAACCTTGGGTTGGTCGTGGTACGCTTGCGGGTTGTCATGAGAGGTCATAGGTCTAGTTGAGGACTAGAGACCCCGATCCGACTGAGGATCAGTCTGCGTACCCGTGGATGGGTGGACTGTCGCGGTTGGGTACATAAGGGAGTTGCATTGCGTTCGTTAGAGGATGTTCTAGAGACCTGGCTGATGTGGGCCCTGTGCTAGGGGTAGGGCATACGTTGTATGGTCATGCATGTAGACACCTTAGACATTGTTGTGTTCATGTGATTATATGCCGTGTATGCTTGGTGACATATGGTGCGTGTGTTACCCTCACTGGGCATGTAGAGCTCACCCCTTGCCTCACAGGTACTTCATAGAGGAAGGGCATGCGGGACCCTCAATCGAACGTTGGGCGTGGAGTCGCAGCTTCGTACTTGTCTTGGTTTCATTTTGTACTTGAGGACTTGTTAATGTATTTGAGATATATGTACTTTTCACTAAGCTGGATGAATGTAATAATGGGTTGATGCTATCATTTGAAATTATAATTGCTGCTTACGGTTTTTGATTTATTGGTGGATTGCTATGACTAGTGTGGGTTGCGGGTGCGGTACTTCCTTTTTTTTTTATAAAAAAAGTCTCCGAAATTGTATTGGAACTGTCTTAGGAGTCCGTATCAGTCTTAACGTGCCCGTAGCGAGACGGGTCGTTACACCATGGGTTCGGCCATGGAGTATGGCCGAACCCCATAAATAATTATGGAATTATGTTCATGTTTTCAGATCATGGAAAATGAAGGGAAAGGTTACTTATGATTTATTTTAAATGGATGGAAGGTTTGATGGTTTCAGATGCAATTGGATCATGAAAACCAAGGAGGGTTATGCTGTTTTGATTGCATTTAAAAGAGAAGATTATGAACCATTGGGTTCCGCCATGGTATATGGTCGAACCCCATGGAAGATGGTTATTAAATTAGAAAGTTTCTAATTATGGACTTTTGGATTAAAGAAAAAATGAAAGAACCTTGATTTATGGATCCGAATTGCTATAATTGGAAAAGATAGACATCATAGGGTTCGGCCATGGTGTATGGCCGAACCCCATGAACCAATGTTATGGATCGGTTTTGGACATAAACATAAGGTAATGGCAAAAATGTAAATATGGTTTAAAATGAAAGACCATGGGTTCTGCTATGGTGTATGGCCAAACCACATGGGAACTATTTGGTGGATCATGTTTGGATTAAGGAATCGGTTATGGACTTAATATAGTGATTGATTAAATGGAGAATTAATTGGAGGATACAAATATATGTTATTGGAGAATGGTTATGCTAGCCATGGATGACAATTTTGTAAATAGGTGAAAATAATGGACATAGGGTTCGGCCAAGGTGTATGGCCGAACCCCATGAACTATTTAATGGATCATGTAATTGGATTAAAGAACTATGTATGGATCATTTTTGGAATGTTTTGGTTATAGATAGGTATAATGGCAATACTGTAATTAGGTGAATTAATGGACCATGGGTTCGGCCATGGTGTATGGCCGAACCCCATGGGGATTGTTTTGATGAACATAGGGTTTATGTATGTTGGATTAAATAAATGGGAAGTGATTACATGATTAACTTAAGGGGTGAGGTTCAGCCATGTTGTATGACCGAACCCCACAAGGTTCTGTTTTATGGACTAAGGTGCTTTTGGACTTAGATATGATAAAAAATCAATTGGAACATGGGTTTAATTAATTATTGTGCAATAAGGTAACGGACCTCACAAACGGTGTGCGATCGTGAGCGGTTGCCGGATTAAGGAGCGAGGACACGTAGTGGTCTTTCGTAGGATTCCATCTCTTTGAAACCATGGGTTTATGGACAATGTTTTATCTTATTTTGATGAATTATGTTGTAAAGAATATTGTTTCAAATTGTAATTTTAATGATATGGTTATATGATAAAATAACATGTGTTTCATTGGCATCTCATGCATGGCATGGGGTGAAGTATATGTAATCGGATGGGCCACACTCCGTCGGGGCATCCAAAAAACCTATGTGGGGTACCTTGATGTGCTTTTCCATCAAGAAGAAACCGGAGGGGCCACACTCCGTCGGGGTGTCCGAAAGACCAATGTGGGGGTACTTATATGTACTTGTGATGGGTGGGACTCATTGCATTTTACATCATGACATGGCATGGTTTATATGGTTTTTGACATTATGATATTATTATATATGTTTTGTACTAACCATGTGTTAGCCCTAATTGGAATACCTACTCGGCGCGTTGTTCTAACACCCTACTTCTACCCTAGTGGGTGATACAAGAAACAAGTGGAACAATGAACGCGAAACGGGCCGGGCATAGGAGCTTGGATGATTTAGTTTATATTTTGATTAAGTTACTTATGGACTTGTAATTTGAGTAACTAGACTTCGGACATGTAAAAAGTTAGATGATTTGCCATGGTAGGATGTTTATTTGGATAATTATGATATTTTAATTATGGATAAAGACTTGACGTACTTTGCTAACTGAAATGGAATAGAACTAGGTTCTATTATAATTCCGCTTATTATCATTTTAATTCCGCATGTTTATATTATTATGTGTGAACCGTTTTCATGGACTTAGTCCATGCACACATAGGGTTAGCCAATTAAGGGTCGGACTTTAGAAGTTCGGATTTAGCTTACGTCGTGACGTCCCGCTCTCTATCACTCTTTGTTTATAAAAAAAAATAGACTTTGATTTTGCGAAAAGCATAGAGTGAAAAAGGGAGGGGCGTTACAATCATGGATTTGGCCATGGTGTTTGGCCGAACACCATGAACCAATTTAATGGGTCATTTCATGGATCTATCATATTTAGATGAATGTATTACCAAACTAAGAAATGGAGGATTTAATCATATATCTATGTATATAGATCGGTTATGGAATTAGATATGTGAAATGTTTAGCCATGGTTAGAATAATGGCAAAGTTGTAAATAGGTGAAAATGATGGACCATGGGTTTGGCCATGGTGTATGGCCGAACCCCATGGGGAATGTTTGTGGACTTAGGTTGTTAACAATGTTAAATTATTATTGCATGAGGGATTAAAGTTATAAATCAAAGACGGCTTGATCTTGGATTTTTAAAGGACTACAAAAAGGGACCAAAGTCAAGTGAGTGAGGTTCGGCCATAGTGTATGGCCGAACCCCACTAGGGTTTATTTTGTGGACTTAGAAATTTAAATGATGAAACTTATGTATGTTAAGATTAGTAAATCAAAGGATGAATGATCTTGGACCTAATTAAAGGATCAAAGGACTTGAAATAAGGACCCAAAGACCAAAGAGTGAGGTTCGGCCATGGTGTATGGCCGAACCCCACTAAGGTTGATTTATGGATTTAAGAATAGATTGGAAATCAAATGGGATATTGGTTTGACTTGTTAATATGTAAAAAGGTGATGGGACCTCACAAGTGGTGCATGATCGTGAGCGGTTGCCAGATTTAAACGCAAGGTCACTTTAGTGGTCATTGCTAGGATTCTACCTGTTTGAAACCATGGGACTTGTAATATGATTTTAGTACATGTTTTTGATAAGTTATTTTGTAACAAATGTTATATTTCAAATGTGGAGGTTTTATGCTATGGTTTATACTTGTACATAGCATATGGACATTTGCATCTCATGTATGGCATGGGAGGGATGATTGGTAACAGTAGGCCACGCTCTGTCGGGGAGTCCGTAAGGCATTCGTGGGAAGACCTTGATGTGCATTATCCATCAAGAAGTAATCAGAAAACACACTCCGTCGGGCGTCCGTAAGGAAACTGTGGGGATACCTTGATGAGGAGAATTCCATCAAGAGGATTCCAGTGTTTGTGATGGGTGGGACTCATTGCATACAACACCATGGCATGGCATTGTTTTACATGGTTTTGATATTATGTTATTTATATGATTTTGTACTAACCCATGTGTTAGCTACTTGGAATACTTAGTGGGCGCATTGTTTTAACGCCCTACTTCTACCCTAGTGGATGATACAGGAATGGAAGGGAATGATGAACGTGATCGGAGCCAAGCATAGGAGCTTGGATGTGTTCAATTTATATTTTGTTTTAAGTTACTCATGGACTATGTAATTTGAGTAGCTAGATTTCGGGCATGTAATAACTTAGATATTTTGCTATGGTTTGAATGGTTTATGTTGGATATTTAAGATAAGATAATTATGGTTAAGACATGGACTACTTTGCTATCTAAAAATGGAATAGAATTAGGTTCTATTATAATTCCGCAGTTATGTTTTATTCCGCAAGTTAACTGTTATACGTGTGAACCGTATTCGTGGACTTAGTCAATGCACACGTTTGGTTGGCCAGTTAAGGGTCGAACTTTAGAAGTTCGGACTTAGCTTGCGTTGTGACGTCCCACTCTCTATCACTCTTCTATTTATAAAAAAAAATAGAGTCTTATTTTCGGGAGTTTAAGTGAAAAAGGATGAGGCGTTACAGTTGGTATCAGAGCGAAACGAGAAGGTTGAATCTTTCGAAGTTAGATTAAGACGGTTTCATGTCTTATTGACAGATAGGAATCCCAACTGACCGACTCTTCGGAGTCCGCTGCACTGGGGCAGGATTAATTATTTCGTTTAACTCAGACTGAACATTCAATCTGAGAACAACAAGGAATGATAGCAAAGGAAGTACAGTCACAATAACTGGATGTGTCAAACATAGTAAATTAAGAGATATTTCCTCGATATACCCAAACTGAGAAACAAACAATAGATACATTGGAAATTTCCCCAAAAACAAAAAAAAAAAAAACAAGAGTGCTTATTTGGAAATTTCCCCAAAAGTGTGAAACTACAAACTGTATGAGGAAACTAAGTCAATGATGTTTTCAATGACTTAGGAAAAATGCCTCCGAAGATAAAGACCCGACAAAACAAAAAGGATGAAAAGGAGGAACAAAACAGCATGAATATACCAGTGGTGCCTCCTGAACTACAAAGCTTGGTCCAAGCAGTGGTTACTTTTGTTCTTCAACAGCATTTGAACGGAAATGCGACCACAAGCGACTCCAATGACAGGAGCATGGTCAGGGATTTCCAGCAACAACGTTCCCCTTATTTCAAAGGGAAAGAAGGGGCTGTCGGACCGGCAAACTGGTTGAAGAAGATTACTCAGATCCTAACCCTATTAAAGATCTCGAGTCATGAAGACAAAATATTGCTGGCTACATCACAGCTGATTGATGATGTCGGTAAATGGTGGGAGGTAATAGAGAAACAGCGGACGCTCCTTCCAGAAGGAGAGAGGACTACAATGACTTGGGATCAGTTCTCAGCTACCTTTTTGGATCATTATTTTTCCGAGGAGGAGAAGGAGCGCCATACTCATGCGTTTTTATCTTTGGTACAAGGTCTAACACCTTAGATTTTCAAGTTATTAATATATATGAAAATTACCCATTTAATTTGTGAATTTTTAAATATGGACCTTATATGGGTAAAGTATTGGGTCATTGCCCAATTAAGACCCAACGGATTGTGGAAATGGTTTCAAATAAATTAAATGGGGCTGAATTTAATTAGTAATGCAATATTATATAAATAAGGAATGGGATAATTGTGCATGGCCGAATATTAGATATGCAATCTATGATTATGTGCATGGAGAGAATTAGAGATTTTAGGACTACCTTGGCCGTGTGTAGGGATTTCCATATCCAAGGTTAGGCACATAAGATCATTTAAAAAAGGGGTCTTTCCTTGATTAAGAATGGCACTAAGGCAATGGCTAAAAGAAGGGGCGCATGACACCTTCTAAATTGGGACCATTTGGAAGTAATAAAAGGAGATAACAACGGGCGCACGGCACACCCAAAATTAAGAGAGGAGCACACAGCAATTGCTATCTTAGCACCTTCTAAGATTGGCCGATTGAAAGTTTATAAGAGAGGCAACACAAGGGCACACGACATTACACATTCAAGGGATTTTCATCTAGTCTCATTCACGGCATTATCCAGAGAAGGGAAGGCAGCCAGCAAGTGAGAAAGATCAAGAAGAAGGAGGAAAAGACTAAAGACGGAGAAGATTGGAAGAGCAAGAACAAGCGAAGGGAAACCGGAGGAGTCGCAGAACTGGTAAGTAGTTTGATAATTTTGTTTAAGATAAGGAACCATAGGATTCGGCCATGGTGTATGGCCAAACCCCATGGAAGAAAATTAGGGAATGACAATGATAATCTTAATGGAAAGAATGGACCATAGGGTTCGGCCATGGTTCATGGCTGAACCCCATACAAAGGCATTGTGTATGTTGATGGGTTGAAAATCATGGACGGTTAAGATATTTTGATTGGGTTTAAAAAAGGAAAAATGGAACCATAGGGTTCGGCTATGGTGTATGGCCGAACCCCATGGAAAGGATATTAATATTTTTAATGGATTTAAATAATGGAAGATCAAGGATTAATGATTGTCAAAGAGAAGATTATGAACCATAGGGTTCAGCCATGGTGTATGGCCGAACCCCATGGAAAATGGTTATTAAATTAGAAAGTTTCTAATTAAGGACTTTTGGATTAAAAAAGGAAAGAACCTTGATTGATGGATTCATGAATGAGAATTGCTAAAATTGGAAAGTAAGACATCATAGGGTTCGGCCATGGTGTTTGGCCGAACCCCATGAACCAATTTAATGGGTCATATGGATTTTTATGGAGCAATATTATGGATCGGTTAAGGACTTAATATAATGAGTAATTATGCATGTTTAAGGAAATGAGGGATTGAATTATATATAGACCTATGTTCATGGTTTATGTTATGGAAACAATGGCAAAGTTGTAAATACATGCTAAAATGGAGGATCATGGGTTCGGCCATGATGTATGGCCGAACCCCATGAGGTCTTTTATGGACTTAGGTTATTATTAGCATGTTTTAAAGAATGAAATGGAAAGTCATAGATAGAACAATGGCAGAACTGTAAATAGGTGAAAATAATGGACATAGGGTTCGGCCATGGTGTTGGGCCGAACCCCGTGAACTATTTGTATGGATTATTTTGGAACATAAGCCTTATGAAAATAAACAAGGTAAATGGCTATGAAGTGGTATGAATGGCAATTGTTGTAAGTATAAATAAAAAAGAAAGATTATGGGTTCGGCCATGGTGTACGGCCGAACCCCATGAAGAATGTTTTATGGACTTGGGTTTTATGGTAAATCAAATAGGACATGGTTTTAATTGATTGATATATTATAAGGTAACGGCACCTCAAAAGGTGTGTACGATCGTGAACGGTTACCGGATGGAAGCGCAAGGACACGTTACTGGTCTTTGGTAGGATTCCACCTCTTTGAAACCATGGGTTTAATGTCCAATGTTTTTATCTTATTTTTGATGAATTATGTTGTAAAGGATATTGTTTCAAAATGTTAGTTTTAATGATATGTTTATATGATAAAATAGCATGTGTTTCATTAGCATCTCATGCATGGCATGGGGTGAAGGATTTGTAACCAGAAGGGCTACACTCCGTCGGGGCGTCTGAAAAACCTATGCGGGGTACCTTGATGTGCTTTTCCATCAAGAAGAAACCGGAGGGGCTACACTCCTTCGGGGCGTCCGAAAGACCTATTTGGGGGTACTTATATGTACTTGTGATGGGTGGGACTCATTGCATTTGATATCATGGCATGGCATTGATTTATATGGTTTTTGGACTTTATGATATTATATATGTTTTGTATTAACCATGTGTTAGCCCTAATTGGAATACCTACTGGGCGCGTTATTCTAATGCCCTACTTCTACCCTAGTGGATGATATAGGAAACAATGGGAACGATGAACACGAAAAGGGCCAAGAATAGGAGCTTGGATATGTGATTGGACTTTATTTTATTTAAGATACTATGGACTTGTAATTTGAGTATCTAGACTTCGGACATGTAATAATTTAGATGATTGGCTATGGTTGGATGTTTATTGGGATAATTATGTTATGTTAATTATGATTAAGGACTTGACGTACTTTGCTATCTGAAATGGAATATAACTGGGTTCTATTATAATTTTGCATGTTATGATTTTAATTCCGCATCTTTATATTGTTATATGTGAACCGTTTTTATGGACTTAGTCCATGCACACATGGAGTTGTCCAGGTAAGGGTCGGACTTTAGAAGTTTGGACTTAGCTCGCGTCGTGACGTCCCGCTCTTGCTCACTTATGTTATTTTAAAAAAAAATAGACTCTGATTTTCGGAAAGGTTAGAGGGAAAAAGGGCAGGCAGTGGCAGAGTATCATCAGGAGTTCCTCAGTCTCTCCTGTTATGCTCTATATATGGTGAATACGGAGTATCAAAGGGTTCGCAAGTTTAAGCGGGGCCTACGGCCAAGCATTAGGGCCAAGGTAACCATATTCAAGGCAGCCACACTGGCAGAGGTGGTCAACAAAGCCACTATAGTAGAACAAGAGATGGCTGAGATAGTGCGGTTTGACAACCGCGGAGGTCATAGTGGGAAGGGTACATTTCAGCCCAACAAGAAGTTCCGACCGAACTTTAACAGACCCTCACCTTCTACTGGGTCAACGGGGGACTTTCGTCCCAATAATCCCTCCCCATCAGCATCAGTCACTCAGGTTCCCAGAGGTGTGAACAACTGTTTCCATTGTGACCAGCCGGGCCATTTCAAGAGGGAATGCCAACAACTTAGCAAACCCTCTTATTCCAGAGGTTCATTTCGTCCACCAGCTAGACCAGCTAATTCACGAGGAGGCAGAACATATAACCAGGCGGGACGGGCGCCTAACCCTACAGGATCTGGACGGTTATTTACTTTAGCTCCTCTAGCAGCAGTGGATCACTCCGTGATTCAAGGTATGACTGTAGTCAGTAGTTCCTACGCCTTTGCACTTTTTGATTCTGGAGCATCCCACTCCTTCATATCTGCTGCATTCATAACTGCTATTGGCACATTAGTACAAAAACTGTCCACATCACTCACCATTGTATCCCCAGTCGGAGACACGTCATTGGGACTTATATGCACAGCTGTGAACACTGAACTCGCTGGATACAGATTTGAGTTCAACTATCTAGTACTCGATATGACTGAGTACGATATTATTTTTGGCATGGACTGGTTGACTAGCGTTCAGGCCAACAATGATTGCCATCTTCGTAGGGTGAAATTTTAGTCACACGAGGGGAAGCAATATGTGGTACATGCTGACAAACACAACATCCCTATAAGAAGAAGACTGCATGAAGGGTTGAATCTGTAATGGCCCAGAATTTTTAAAACAATGAATATGTGGCTATTATTTATTTTTAATGGTGGAAATTGGAAATTTGATAGAATAAATGGTGAATGGATCAAAATATGGACAAAAGCCCAAGTATGGCCCAATGGACTATGGATTGGATTTAAATTCATTTAAAGGGTCAATGATGGTCAATTGGGCCAATGATGGTCAAATTGGGCCCAATACCCATCCAGGACCCAATGGGTCAAAATGATTTAAGCACTAAGGTAAATGGGTAGGAGGTAAATGTAATTGGGCCATGGGCCAAATGGTGATCCAAGTAGTTGAAGATGGATTAAATTAAATCACCTAAGTTAGTGGTAAATTGATCAAGGTGACATGGCCGATTGGGACCCACCTCCACCTCACCAAGTGGAATTTAAGTAAATGGAATTAAGTTAAATGGGAATTAATTAATCTAATGATCTAATTAATTAATTGATTAAGCTAATCAAATGAGATGGTCAAATGGTCAAATGGAAGACCAAAAGCCATCTTATCTTTAACACCCAAGAACGTTGGCTTGGTGATGGTTTATCCCAACCACCACCATAAAGCATGAAAAATATCCCATGTGGTTGGTAGGAAAATTAATGGTTGAGTATAACTTAAGCAACCTTGGGATAAGATGGGTTTTTATTTTCATTCTCTCCCATGTTACTCTCTCCCTCTCTTGCTCTCCCACATTGTCGTCCCACACCAAGAGAAAGAAGAAGAAAATCTTGGAAGAAAAAGAGAAGAAGAGAAGAAAGAAGCCAAGCTTGGCCATCACTCCAAGATCAAGCCATAGTATCCTCTTTCTCACCATCTCCTCCTCTCCCTCTCTCAAACACACCCCATGATGGCCGAACCCGAGCTTGGAGGTTTTTCATCTTGATCAAGCATCCTAGTCGACCAACCAAGGAGAAGTAGAAGAAAGGAGGCTAAGGAGTCCGAAGGGAGCAAAGAAAGTCGGAGGAGCTGACGGATTGTAAGTATTTCTAAACAAGAGATTGGATTTTTTTTTTTTAGGGTTTAAGATTTGGGGTCCATTCTACTTAGATTTGATGGTGGCCAAATTATCATAGGCAATGGATTTCAAATCCATCCAATGGAAGGATGAAAAATGGACAAAACCCTAATGAGTAAATTAGGGTTAAGAAAAATGAATGGAGGTATAAAGGACATTATGTGTTAATTAAGCATGGATGTATGTATTTTGTTGGAAGGAATCATGGGCCATAGGGTTCGGCCATGTAGTATGGCCGAACCCCATGGTAGGTGATTAATTGATTAATTAGGGTTTTTATAGAATGGAAGTCATGGAGGATAATTTATGATTTTAAGGTTTTAAATGATTAAATGTAGTAATTTTAAAGGGATCTAAAATGTGGAAATTGATGGAGAAGGGTGATGGTTTTTAAATGGACTTTAAGCATTAGAAATAATGTTTTAAAAATAAAACCATGGAGAGATTTTATGGAGGGAATGTTTTTTGAACCCTATGGTGAGGTATTAGAATTTTAAATGAGATTAAAGAATGGAGGCTATGATAAGTGGTTAATGATTTTAGGGTTTTAAATGAATGAAATGTAGTGATTTTTGAAAGGATTTTAAATGAGGAAATTCATGGGAGGTGTAAATGATTTTTATGGCCTTGAAAGGCATAGATGGGAATGAACCCTATGGTAATGTAATTGTAATGCTAAGGGATGTAAAAGATGGAAAAATAAATGGGGAATGTTGGTGGTTTTGATGGAACAAAATGAACCTAATGTTGATAGTTGTAATGGACTCCAATGTAGTTAAGGATGATGATTTAATGCATGATGTAAACCTCCTCATGGGAGGACTTATTATGGATCTAAATATGGTGAAATAGACCCAAGGAAAAAGAGGACATCATGGGTTCGGCCATGGTGTATGGCCGAACCCATGACTCATTTGAGAGTCATTTTGGGCTAAGAATTAAGGTGTGTGCATGTGTTTAAAATTAATGGGGTTTAGATTAAATTAAGGATTGATTTTAGTGTGTTCATGTTATGGTTGGTGGGTCACTAATGGATCTAAGTTATGGATCAATGTTAGACTTAAGTGTGCATGGGTAAATGAGTAATTAATCATGGGAAGGAGTAGTGGCAAAATCGTAAATAATGACCAAATTCAAGAACCCCATGGGAAATGATCATGGACTTAGGGGGTCTAATGTAACAACCTTATGTGTGATTAGTAAAGCCTAAGGTGGCTGGTTTTTAGACTTAGGTGGTTAAAATATCAATGAATTAAGATGGGACCCACAAACCTAATTAGTAGAGTTCGGCCATGGTGTATGGCCGAACCCCACTAAGGCATGCATTAGGGACTTAATCATGGATAAAATATAGACTGATTTGGTAATATGTAATAAGATACCGAACATCGCAAACGGTGCGCGATCGGCGACTGGATTTATCGGACGGAAACGTAAAAGGACGGTATCGGTATTTGGTAGGATTCCTACCTTTTTGTAAGCCGTGGATTACATCTTATATGATGGTTTCCGTGATTTATTTTGGTAATTATATGATTGGTGTTATGATGGGTTTTAAGATTATGATTTATATATATATATATATATATATATATATATATATATATATGGCATATTTGCAAGGCAATGAATTATATGTTAAGGTTATGAATTCTATATTAAGGCTATGATTTATATAGCATAATGCATCTACATCTCATGCATAGCATGGGCGGGAAAATAATGAAATCGGAATCCATGCTCCGTCAGGGCGACCGGGAAGCATACATGGGGATAGCCTGATGCGCTATAATCGAAGTCCATGCTCCGTTGGGGCGACCGAGAAGTGAACATGGGGATATCTTGATGTGTTGAGATATAACCGGAGTCCATGCTCCGTCGGGGCGACCGAGAAGCAAACATGGGGATATCTTGATGTGTTGAGATATAACCGGAGTCCATACTCAATCGGGGCGACCGAGAAACAAACATGGGGATATCATGATGGTATGGATGATGGGTGGGACACATGACATAAGACACCCATGGCATTGCATTCATTTTATAGTTTTCGTTATATTATTATCTGTATGCTTGTTATCACTAATCCATGTGTTAGCCCTACTCGGAGTCCTACTGGGCACGTTGTCTAACGCCCTACTTCTACCCTAGCTGATGATGCAGGAGATGGCGGAAACGAAGGACGAGATGGGAGCCAAGCTTAGGAGCTTGGGGAAGCGAGCTACATAGTCTACTTAATTTATTTTGGAAATGTAATTTGTACAATGTAGCTCGTCGGACTGTATATTTTATATTTCTTGCCATGGTTTGGACTTTACTTTTGGATGTTATCATTGTGAGATATAATTATGAATTTAGGGGTATTTTAGTAATTTTAGCGTCGTACTTCCTTGCTATCTAAAAAAAAATCGGTAGGATAGTCTCTATTATAATGTTCCGCATTAAGTTATATTCCGCGAGCTTACGTCTACGTGTGAACCGTTCTCATGGACTTCGCTCCACGCGCACGTAGGGTTGGCCAGTTAAGGGCTGGGTTTTAGAAGCTCGGACTTAACTCGCGTCGTGACGTCCGCGCCCTTTGTCACTCTTTAATTTAAAAAAAAAAATAGACTCTGATTTCGGTAAAAAAGGGCGGGCGTTACAGAATCACCTGGTATTGAACAGTATTAGAATAAACAAGGCACCAGTGGCTGAACTTCCGGCGATAGTGAAAGACTACTTGGATGTATTTCCAAAAGAACTCCCTAGCTTGCCACCCATGAGGGAGATTAATTTTGAGATCAAACTGTACCCTGGCACTGCACCAGTGTCATTACCAATTACTGGATGGCACCAGCTGAGTGTCCGAGCTAAAGATGCAGATTGATGAACTGCTCAGACTAGGGAGCTCCGGTGTTGTTTGTGAAGAAGAAGGATGGTACACTCCGAATGTGTGTGGATTACCGGAAATTGAACCAACTAACTGTCCGGAACAAGTACCCTCTACCCATGATCGATGATCATTTCGATCAACTATGGGGTTCCAGTCACTTTTCAAAGATTGATCTGATGTCTGGCAACCATCAAATCCGGGTTAAGGAGGAGGACATAGAGAAGACAGCCTTCAAAACACGGTATGGACTATATGAGTTTGTAGTCATGCCGTTTGGACTCACCAATGCACCGGCTGTGTTCATGGATCTAATGAACAGGATCTTCTATCCTTACTTGGACCAGTTTGTCATTGTGTTTATTAATGACATCCTGATCTATTCCAAAAGTCAGGAGGAACATGTTGAGCACCTGCGGATAGTCTTGGACACCTTGAGGAAGAACCAGTTATATGCCAAAGCAAGCAAGTGCGAATTTTGGCTATCCGCGGTCAACTTTCTGGGGCATGTTATATCAGCAGAAGGTATAGCTGTGGACCAGGGTAAGGTGGCGGTAGTAAGAGAATGGAAAGCACCAAAAAATGTGACTGAAATTCGTAGCTTCTTGGGATTGGCTGGTTACTATCAGAAGTTTATCATGGACTTCTCCAAGATTGCATCTCCACTTACCCGACTCACTCAGAAAGGAGTCAAGTTTGAATGGTCTGATGTATGCAATCAGAGATTCGAGGAACTAAAGGAGAGGCTTACAACGACTCCTATTCTGATCTAGCCGGAAAGGGGCAAGGGATATGAAGTATTTTGTGATGCTTCAGGAAAAGGACTAGGGTGTTCTCTCGGTCAAAGTCATCGTGTGGTGGCTTATGGTTCTAGACAGTTGAAAATACATGAACGCCTCAATCCCACGCATGATCTGGAACTAGCTGCAGTGGTCTTCGCCCTCAAAAGCTGGAGACACTATTTATATGGTGAGAAGTTTGAAGTGTTTTCAGATCATAAGAGCTTGAAATACTTATTTGATCAGAAAGAACTCAACTTGAGCCAGCACAGATGGATGGAATATCTGCAGGATTATGAGTTCGTGCTTCGATATCATCCTGGCATGGCGAACAAGGTGGTGAATGCCCTCAGCCGCATATCACATGCATCAGTGGCCAGTTTGATCAAAACAGAATGGGAGATGCTGAATACCATTCGAGAGTTCAATCTATATATCAGTAACCATGGGAGTATGTACAATCTAATCATATGGTCCAACATGGTCTCCAAGATTGAACATGAGCAACAGATAGATCCGGAAGTGGAGGAGATATGGGCCAAGATGTCTACTAGCGAGGTCCTACAGGAATGGGAGTTACGACCAGGACAAGGCCTTGTATTCCGAGGAAGGATATATGTACCTAAGAGCTGCAGAAGAGAGTTATTGATCGAGACACACCAGACCAAACTCTCTATTCATCCGGGCAGCACCAAGATGTATCACGATCTGAAAAGACATTACTGGTGGCATGGCTTCAAAAGAGATGTGGCAGAAGTTGTGGCTTATTGCCTAACCTGTCAGCAGGTTAAGACAGAACATCAGAAGCCACCAGGGTTACTCAAACCCTTACCAGTGCCGGAATGGAAATGGGAGCACATCTCCATGGATTTTGTGATAGGGTTGCCAAGGTCTTCAAAGGGCAATGATGCGATATGGGTCGTGGTAGACCGATTGACAAAGTCTGCACACTTTCTTCCCATCAGGATGACAGATTCATCTGAGTCCTTGGGTCGACGGTATATCAAGGATATCATCAGACTACATGGTATTCCCCGTACTATTGTGTCCGACAGAAATGGCCGATTCACCGGCAGAGTATGGCAGAGCATGCAGTCGGCCATGGGGACAGATCTACTGACTAGCATAGCATTCCATCCACAGACTGATGGGCAGTCTGAGAGGACAATACAGACATTGGAGGATATGCTGAGAGCATATATGCTAGATTTCAAGGGTGGATGGGAGGATCACTTGCCTCTGGTAGAATTCTCATACAACAACAGTTATCAGGCAAGCCTCCAGATGGCTCCATTCGAGACTTTATATGGTAGACCATGTAGATCACCCGTATGCTGGACAGAGGCCGGTGAGCCTGCACTGATTGGACCCGAGTTGGTTGCTGAGACTACAACGTAAATACAGTTGATACGACAACACCTATTGGCTGCACAAAGTTGTCAGAAAAGCTACGCTGACAAGAGGAGGTTCCTTGAATTTGAGGTGGGGGACATGGTGTTCTTGAAAGTCTCGCCACGAAAGGGACACATGAGATTTGGAAAGAAGGGGAAACTGTCGCCTAGATATGTGGGACCGTTTTCAATCATAAGGAGGATGAGGGAGGTCGCTTATCAATTGGCACTTTTTTCACAGTTGGCATCTTTGCACGATGTGTTTCATATGACTATGTTGAGGAAGTACAATCCTGATCCCTCACATGTACTGAATGTACAAGACATAGAGGTGCAAAACGACGTAACATACGTCGAAAAGCCTGTCCGAGTGGTGGAGACAGAACAAACGGTGTTACAAAACCGAGCAATTCAGTTCGTCAAGATGGTATGGGATCGACATGGCAATGAGGAAGCCACTTGGGAACTAGAATCAGAAATGAGAACAACTCACCCTGAGTTATTTATGCAAATTGTTTGAAACCCTACTTCGATCTATTTTCGGGACCAAAATCTTAAAAAGAGGGTTGTATTGTAATACCCCGGATTTTCAAGTTATCAATATATATGAAATTTGGCCATTTAATTTGTGAATTAAATGATATGGACCTTAGATGGGTAAGGTGTTGGGTCAATTACCCAATTAAGACCCAACAGATTGTGGATATGGTTTCAATTGAAATAAATGGGTAAGATTTATTTAATTGGGTCAAGATTGTTAATTGGGTCAAGATGCCCAATTGGGACCCAATGGGTCGTGGTTGACTTGGTTGACCACCAAGTGAGTTCAAACTTACTTAATTGGGGCTGAATTAAATTGGAAGTGGAATCAAGGAATTGAGTTGATTTTAAATGAGTTAAATTAAAGTGGTGAGTTGAATTAAAGAGTGAGTGGAGTAGGAAGGTGGAGAGGTGCATCCCACCAAGACCAAGTCAAGGCTACACGTTGGATGCATGGGAGTTTCATCTCATGGGATGAAACACCAAAATGGATCATGAATGGGAAGGTGACGGTTTTTGTGTTGTTACACAATTCAAACCAAGTCTACACGTTGGGAGATGGGAGTTTCATCTCATGGATGAAACCCCCAAATGGGTCATTAATGAGGAAGGTGAATGTTTTGGCGGTTTTGTGGAGGTTACACAATGTCAAACAAAGGTTTACACCGTTGGAGGCATGGGTGTTTCATCTCATGGATGAAACCCCCCAAATGAAACATAAAGGAGGGAGGTAAATTGGCATGGGAGTTACAAAGGGGTGTCACCAAAGGACACCACCTTTGGCCGACCTTATTGATCAAGAAAGGTGTATAGTTTTCATTTCATTCTCTTCCTCTCCCTCTCTTGGCCGAATCACTCCTCAAGACTAGAACACTTAGTGTAGTTCATCTCACTCTCTCCCTCTCACGCAAGGTTGATTCCTCCCAAGACAAAGGGAGAACACTTGGATTTGCTATTGTGAATCTTCTCTCTTTCTCCCTCTCTCAAATCTATACTCCTTGGTCGAACCACTCCAAGGAACTTCATCAAGATCAACCTCGGCTAAAGATCAAGAAGGAAGGAAGAAGATGCTACGGAAGGAAATGAGCAAGAAGGAGTGAAAGAAACCGGAGAAGTCGCGGAATCGGTAAGTGCTCGATAAGATTTCATAAATAAGAAAAATGGTCAAGGACATGGTTCGGCCATTGCATGGCTGAACCCTAATTTTTTTATGGAAGATGCTAAGCATGAACCATGTATGAAATAGGTGGATGATCAAGGATCATGGTTTGGCCCTTGCATGGCCAAACCCTAAATTGTATATACAAGAACCATCAAGGAATATGAACATGGTTACATGATTTTCAAGAGGAAGGGATGGATGAGGCTCGGCCATGATGTATGGGCGAACCCCATAAAAGATCAATCTTAAATGTATGATTTTATGAAGGGAAATGATGAACCATAGGGTTCGGCCATGTTGTATGGCCGAACCCCATGGAAAGGATATTGGTGAGTATTAAAGATGTTAAAGGGCTTAAATGGATGTTTTTGGTGGAGAATCTTAGACATGGGTTCGGCCATGGAGTATGGCCGAACCCGATAAGGAATTATGGAATTATGTTCATGTATTTAGATCAGGGAAATGATGGGGAAAGGTGATAAGTTTAATTAATTTTAAACATGGTAAATGTTGATCCAAAAGGATGAACCTAAATATATGGTTAAACCCCATGGAGGGACTTTGAATATGGACCTAAGAGTGTAAACCATTTAAAGGAAAAAAAAAAAGGAAAATAAGACATCATGGGTTCTGCCATCGTATTTGGCCGAACCCCATGAACCAATTTAATGGGTCATTTCATGGATCTATCATATTTAGATGAATGTATTATCAAACTAAGAAATGAAGGATTTAATCATATCTCTATGTATATAGATCGGTTATGGACTTATAAATGTGAAATGTTTAGCCATGGTTAGAATAATGGCAAAGTTGTAAATAGGTGAAAATGATGGACCATACTACATGGCCGAACCCTATGGCCCATAATTTTATTCCAATTATCTCATTCCATGCTTAATTTCATAATTTACATAATGCACATAACCCATTTATTCATTTTCTTACCCTAACCCTAATTCACCCATTTAGGGTTTTCTCCATCTTCCACCCTCTCATTTGATGGGTTTAAAATCCATAGCGTAAAATTATCTATCCACCATTACATTCATATAAAATAAATTCCAATTCTTAAACCCTAAATCCAAAATTTCTTGTTTAAGAAATACTCACAATCCGACGTCTCCTCCGATTTCCGCCGCTCCCGTCGGTCTCCTTAGCCTCCTCTCTCCTTCCTCTTGATCTTTGATAGGTCAAGATGCTTGATCCATGGTGGCAACCCCTAACCTTAGAATCGGCCAAGGTAGGGTTCAAAATTGAGAGAGGGAAAGGGAGGGGTGATGAGAGGGGAGGTGATAACATCAATCTTAGAGTGATCTCCCTCCATTTTCCATTTCTTTCTTCTCTCCTTGAGCTCCTCTCTCTTCTTTCCTTTATTTTCTTCTTCTTTTCTCCTTCCTAGTGTGGGACGGCAATGGAGTATGAAGAATGGAGAGAAATAAAGAGAGGATAAGAAAATGGGAAAGAAGTCAAGACTTATCCCCATTTTTTCTTTACATTAAAGACCCCACCAACTCTAAGATATTTAAAAGATCTTTTAATTGCTTTATGGTGGTGGTTATCTAAACCACCACCAAGCCCCCAACGTGTTTTATTTTTTAATTTGGGATGAGGTGGGTTTTCACCTCTTGGCCCCACTTTGACCACTTCTTAACCACCACTTTAAATAATTTCATTATTTAATTAATTAGGTAATTACCTTAGGTTAATCCATTTGTAGTTAACCTAACTCCATTACTCCACCCATGGTTGACCAAATCAATCATGGTGGCCGGCCCCACCAATCATTGGCCCACACGCCACCTCACTTGATGAGGTGGAGGTGGGTCCCACTTGGCCACAACACCTTGATTTAACTCCAAGTAACTTAGGTGATTTAAATTCATTGAATTCACTCTAAATGGATCACCATTGGGCCCATGGCCCAATTACATTTCCATCTAGCCCATTTACCTTAGAGCTTAACCATCTTGACCCATTGGGTCCCAAATGGGTATTGGACCCAATTTGACCTCCCATGGCCCAATTGGCCATCATTAACCACTTACATAATTTTAAAATCCACTCCATGGTCTATTGGGCCATAATTGGGCCTTTGTCCAAATTTTGGCCCATTTACCCTTTATTCCATAAATTTTCAATTTTCATCCTTAAAATAAATAATATTCTCATTTATATTAATTTTAAAAATTCTAGGCCCTTACAGGTTGATCCTTTCACCAAGACAAAATTCAGCAAAGGAGTTTGGCACCAAGGCTTATCACTCTCATCCAAGACCAAAGTTCTCTTTCTCTCTCTCTCTCTCTCTCAAATTTATACCTTAGCCAAATTATTCCAAGGAGTTGGCAGCAAGGTCAATCTCGGCCAAAAGAACAAGAAGAAAGAAGGAGAGGCTAAGGAAGTAAAGGACCAAGGAAGGAGTCAAAGAACCAAAGGAGTCGCGGTATTGGTAAGTGCATCATAACCTTTGTTGAATAAAATGGATTAAGGATTATGATCCGGCCATTACATGGCCGAATTTACCAAAGGTTTAGATCAAGGATTATGCTGTCTAAAAATGGAAAAACATGGACCATAGGGTTCGGCCACTTGGGATGGCCGAACCCCATGAAAAGATTTGGTAATTTTTATGGTTTGATAGATAAAAACTATACCATGTTTTGAAGCTTTAAAGGGCTTTTTTAAATGGAGATAAGTTTACTGTTTTGGAGCGGCCATGGCATGGCTGAATCATGTTGGTGCTATGGCTTAGTTGCTGATCAAAACCATGTTCAAATATTGGAGGGTTTGCATCAAGAAAACCATAGGGTTCGGCTAAGTGTATGGCCGAACCCCATGGACTGTTTTTATGGATTAATTAGGGTAATATCATGGTTGGAAAATATGGATGATGATATGATTATCTATGGACTTAGTGTAAGTAAATAACCAACCATGGTAGATGATGGAATATGGGATAAAAATCCATAGGATGAGGTTCGGCCATGTAGTATGGCCGAACCCCATCAATGATCATTTGGTGGACTTAGTGCTAAGTTATAATGTAATTGGAGATGGGTTAATGAAGGATTTAAAGGACAAAAGCTAAGTGCTGAGGTTCGGCCATGTTGTATGGCCGAACCCCACTAAGGTGGTTCGGTTATGGACTTTGGTTTTTTAAACAAAATTAAACAAAGGGTTAGTATAGTGGCATTATTGTAAATATGAAGGAAATGATCAAAGGTGAAATGATCAAAGATGAATGATCAAAGAATTTGAAATATGGGCCAAAACCAAAATGGTAAGGTTCGGCCATGTTGTATGGCCGAACCCTACCAAGGTTCATTTGAAAGTTTGAGTTAATTGAATGGTTTTAGTTAAATAAAAGAGAGACCAAAAGTTAAGTGGGTGAGGTTCGGCCATGGGGTATGGCCGAACCCCACAAAGTGATTTTTGGAACTTAGAATAAGTTTAAAGTATTATGGACATATGTTTGACTTGCTGCCATATAAATAGGGTAGCGGGACTGCTTGAACGGTGTACAAGTCGTGAACGAGTGACGGTTCAAAAGAACGGTTAATCTAAGTGACATTTGTGTAGGTTTCCTACCTTTTTGAACCACACTTATATTTGTTGTTTTATCATAATTTTGATGTATTATGTGCTAAGTTATTATGTTTTAAAGAGGTTTTGTATGCTAAGATGTGTTTGCAAATGACATGAAATCATGGACATCTCATGCATGGCATAGGGTGGTGATTATGGAAACCGGAGGCCACACTCCGTCTGGGAGTCCAAAAGACCACTGTGGGGTACCTTGATGATGAGAATCCCATCAAGAAGAATCTAGAGGCCACACTCCGTCGGGGCGTCCGAAAGACTACTGTGGGGTACCTTGACGATGAGAATGCCGTCAAGAGGAGGCTATGTATATTTATGATGGGTGGGACTCATTACATGTGCATTTCATACATAGCATTGTTTTATGAGATTTTGATGAACATGTATTCTTCTATTATTTGCATGTTTTGATACTAACCTTATGGTGGACCTAATCGGAAATACCTACTGGGCGCGTTGAGCTAACGCCTTATCTCTATCCATAGTGGATGACGCAGGAAAGGGGAAGAACGAGGATTTTGAAGGAAACTAAGCATAGGAGCTTGGGCTTGAATGGACTTTGAATTATGGACATTTTACCTAAGTTTATTTGGACAATGTAATTTGATAGTTAGTTGATATTGGCATGTAATAGTGTAGTTACCTATTTGCTATGGTTTGGTAGGATTTGGATGGTTTAGAATGAATGCTTACTTTAAGGTTATTTTGGTAATTTTGGATGATTATGTACTTGCTATCTAAAATTGGAAAATGGAGTAGTCTTAGGATCTATTATAACCATCAGTTAGACTAAGTAGATTCCGCAAGTTTATTGTACCATGTGTGGATCAGTTCTTATAGACTTAGTTCATACGCATATGGGCTTAGCCAGTTAAGGGTCAAACGTTAGAAGTCCGAACTTAACTCGCGTCGTGACACTCCGCCCCGATCACTTGTTATTATTATTATTATTAAAAAATAAATAAACTCTGATTATTAGAGTGAAAAGGGCGGGGTGTTACAGTTTCTATCCTTTTAAACATCATCATCATAATTTAAACCATTGATAAATTCGGCAATAACATGACCAAATCATGACATTCAAATCCATGATTTAAAACCCTTTAACTTGCATCTTATGTCTAATTAAAACATCTAGAAATCTCCATAATATTGCATGGTTTTTAACTTTCAAAAACCATCAACAATAACCAAACCATTTCATGGGGTTCGGCCATCCAAAGTAGCCGAACCCTATGATCCATTTCCTGCCCTTTTTACACACCAAAATCTAGGGTTTAACCTTTGATAGATTCGGCCAAACCATGGCCAAATCATGTTCCATTTAACCAACTTATTAAACAAAATTCCATGGAGTACTTACCAATTCTCTATGCCTCTCTTCTTGCCTTTGATCCTTGCTTCCTATCTTCCTTAGCCTCCCTTCTTTTGCTGATTATGTGCTTGATCAATGGTGAAAACACCAAGGGCTGGTTAGGCCAAGAGGATAGGTTTTGAGAGGGGGAGAGAGACGGGTGAAATTCTATGGTTTCTTGGTGATGAAATTCGGCCAATGGTGTGTTGCATCTCTTTTGTATATCAGCCCTCAAACCTCTTATTTACCCTCATTAATTCTTGATCTAACCAAGGAGTCCTTTGGCATAACTAAGGGACTCTTGGCTTAACATCATGCAGCCTTTCCATGTCCCCAACATTGGGTCTTGGGTTTCCATAATGAGATGGAAACCCACCAAATTTCCCATGAAAACTTATCTCATTCCATTGAATTCTATGCATGGGATACCACTCCCATGCCACCAACGTGTGCGTGTGTCTTTACTTGTCTTTGAAATCATCACAACTCCTCATCTTCTCACTTGACTCACTTGAGATAAGGGTCTCTTTGGTTTCCAATTGAACTCATCTCACTCATTAGCTCAACTCACCCCATTTAATACCACACATTTAATGGACTTAACTCCATTATTTGATTCAAATCCAACTCACTTCAGCCCCAGCTCAACCTGATTTGACTCACCCTTTGAGCTCACTTGAGGGTCCACATGGTCAACATGGTCAACTCGACCCATTGGGTCTCAATTTAGCTCATTGATCCAATTTGACGCCATGACCCATTTATGGGTGGTTTACCCATTTAAATGTGGTTTACACATTTGCATCAAGCCTAACCATTTATCCTCCATTTAAATCCCCACTCAATTCAGTCCAAACCAATTAAAATTGAGCTCATCAAATGGTCAAATAGGTCTATCATGACCCATTGGGTCCCAATTGGGTCCTTTGACCCAAATAACCATCTTGACTCAATTATATGTACCTTACCCTTTTAATTTAATTTGATCCATATAATATGTACATTGGGTCTTAATTTGAACAATGGGTCCCACCATTTTCTCATCTATGATCATAACCTTTAATTTACCATTCCAATGGCATTTTTGTAAATATTGATATCTTTGAAAAATCGGGGTGTCACAGGAATAATCATAAATGCGGAAATATAATAGAATAACAATTCTATTCCATTTTAGATAGCAAAGTTGTCTACCACTTAACCATAATTATCTTAAGTTAAATATCCAAAATAAATCATTCAAACCATAGCAAAATAACTAAGTTATTACATGCCAAATGATAGCTACTCGAATTACATAGTCCATGAGTAACTTAAACAAAATATAATTAAACACATCCAAGCTCCTATGCTTGGCTCCGATCACGTTCATCATTCCCTTCAATTCCTGTGTCATCAACTAGGGTAGAAGTAGGGCGTTAGACAATGCGCCCAGTAGGTATTCCAAGTAGGGTTAACACATGGTTAGTACATAAATCATATAGATAACATAATACAAAACCATGTAAAACAATGCCATGCCATGGTGTCATATGCAATGAGTCCCACCCATCACAAACACATGTATCCTCTTGATGAAATCTCCTCATCAAGGTATCCCCACAGTTGCCTTACGGATGCCCCAACAGAGTGTGTTCTCCTGTTACTTCTTGCTGGATAATGCACATCAAGGTCTTCCCACGGATGCCTTACCGACGCCCCGACGGAGTGTGGCCTCCTGTTACGAATCATCCCTCCCATGCCATGCATGAGATGTAAATGTCCACATGCTATGTATAGTATAAATCATAGCATAAAATCTTCATATTTGAAACATAACATTTGATACAAAATAATTCATCAAAAGTTTGAACTAAAATCATAATACATGTCCCATGGTTTCAAAGAGGTAGAATCCTACCAATGACCACTAAAGTGACCTTGCATTTTTGTCCGGAAACCGCTCACAATCGTACACCGCTTGTGAGGTCTCGTCACCTTATTACATATCAATCAATCAAACTCATGTTCCATTTGATTTACAATTATGTCTAAGTCCATAAACACATCTTTGTGGGGTTCGGCCATACAACATGACCGAACCTCACCCACTTGAATTTTGGTCCCTCTTTTATTTATTAACCAATCCACATAAGTTCAACCATCTAAGAAACCCTAAGTCCACAAATATTTCTTAGTGGAGTTCGGCCATACAACGTGGCCGAACCTCACTCCCTTGGTATTGTGCCCTTCTTTTCAATCCTTTGATCTTTTAAATTAAGTCTAAGATCATGCCATCTTTATTTCATTAATCTAATCACTTATAGATTAATTATTTAACATTAATAACCACTTAAGTCCACAAAAACATTCCTCATGGGGTTGAGCCATACATCATGGTCGAACCCATGATCTTTCATTTTTACCCATATTTACTTCTTTGTCATTATTTCCTTCCATTCCTTAACTTAATAATCCATTCATCTAAACATAATAGATCCATGAATGACCCATTAAGATGGTTCATTGGGTTCGGCCATGGTGTATGGCCGAACCCATGATGTCTCATTTCCATGTTCTCCATTAAATCAATTACAATATTTAAGTCTATAAACCAAGGTCCGTCCATGGGTTTTAATCATACACTTAACTCCATGAAAAATCCTTCATTTAAAACCCCAAAATCCATTAATATTTCTTCCATGGAGTTCGGCCATACACCATGGCCAAACCCATGGTCCAAGGTTCTTCATCATTATAACATTTGAGACCATTTAAAAATCAATAACATTCCTCCTTACTTCCATGATCTAAATGCATGTAACCAATTCAATATTTCTCCATGGGGTTCGGCCATACAACATGGCCGAACCCATGGTCCATGGTTCTCCACCCTTTTACATCATTTAGACCCATTTACCACCATTAACATTTACCAACATCCATCCATCATTCTCATCTTTAAAACCCTTTAAACATCAACAATATACCTCCATGTAAAACCTTTTAAAATCATTAATAACCTTCCATGGGGTTCGGCCATACACCATGGCCGAACCCTATGGTTCATCACCTTCTCTCATAAATCAAATAACCATGATCATTTTCTTTGATGGGGTTGGCCATACATCATGGCCGAACCTCATCCACCCCTTTTTGTTGTCCTTGATGGTTCTCATACATATAACTTAGGGTTTGGCCATGCAATGGCCTAACCATGTTCCTTGACCATCTTTTCCATGCTTATAAAATCTTATCATGTACTTTCCAATTCCACGACTCCTCCGGTTTCTTTCACTCCTTCTTGCTCCTCCAATCTTCTCCCTCCTTAGCCTCTTCTTCCTCCTTGATCCTTGGCAGAGAGTGAGCCTGAGAGGTCTTGAGATGAAAACGCAAAGAGAGGGTTCGGCCAAGAGAGTGTAGGTTTGAGAGAGAGAGAGAGAGAAGCTTGGGATAGAAAATACTCTAAGTCCTTTGTCTTTTGTCAATGAGAGAGGGTCGGCCTTGTGTGAGAGCTTGAGAGTGAGATGAAGGAAGGAATCCTCTTTGTTTGTTCAATACAATTCAGCCAAGGGTGGTGTCCTTTGGTTGATGCCCTTTTGTAACTCCCATGACTCTTCATCTCCTCATTGATAATTCCTTTGGTTGATGCCCTTTGGTAACTCCCATGACTCTTCATCTCCTCATTGATAATTCCTTTGGGGGTTTCATCCCATGAGATGAAACTCCAACCATATGCCCCTTGGGTTTCCATCATGAGATGGAAACCCTCCACGTTCCAACGTGTATGCAAGGGTATACCTTGTGTAACAACCAAAAACCCTTCATCTCCTCATAATGATGGTATCTTCCCAAGTGTCCCTTGGCTTGTCCAAGACACCACTTGAGATGGAATACCCCTCCATCTTCCAACATGTAGCCTTGGTTACCTTGTGTAACAACAACAAAACCATTCACCTCCCCATTAATGATCCTTTTGGAGTTTCATCCAATGAGATGAAACTCCCACCTCCAATGTGTACACCTTGATTGTGCCTTTTGGGTTTCCTCCTTTGAGATGGAAACCCTCCATCTTCCCACTCCACTCATTTTAATTCAACTCAACTTAAATGAACTCATTTTCCAACTCAAGCACTTGAACTCACATTAATAAATTCTCAACTCATGTGAATTCACTTTCAAACTCAAGTATTATTTATCCCACTTGAGCTCATTCATAAACTCAACTCTATTGAACTCACCCATGGTTGACCAAGTCAACCATGGCTTAGCCGACTATGAACCATATAGTATTTAGGGTCCCACTTAACCATTTCATTTACATGCCACCTCACTTGATAAGGTGGATCTCATGTCTTGTATATTAATTGGTTATTAGACCCAATTATCAAACCTTACCCATTTACTTCTAACTAGCTCATATATGATCCATTAGATCCCAATTGGATTTTTGACCCAATTGACAACCTTGACCCAATTAAATAAATCTTACCCATTTACTTCAATTGAACCTTATTCATAATTCGTTGGGTCTTAATTGACCAATTGACCCAAGTCCTTACCCATCTAAGGTCCATCTCCATTAATTTACAAATTAAATGGACAATTTCCATATATATATATATATATATATATCCATAGCTTGAAAATCCAGGGTGTTACAACTTCAGCTCAACACAAAGGTGAACTGCATTGTGTACCATAAAGAGCTTCATATGGAGCCATCTGAATAATGGATTGATAGCTATTGTTGTACACAAACTCTACCAACGGGAGATGATCTTCCCAACTTCCCTGCATGTCCATTACACAGGCTCTCAACATATCTTCTAGAGTTTGGATAGTCCTCTCAGACTGACCATCTGTCTGAGGATGAAAAGCGATACTAAAACATAGTTGTGTTCCCAACTCTTTTTGAAGACTGCAAAAATCGAGATACTAACCGTGGTCACAGTCTAATACGAAACTTAATGGCACTCCATGTAGCCTGACTATCTCCTTTATGTACAATCTACTTCTAATGCCCCGCCCTTTTTCACTCTAAGCTTTCCGTAAATTAGAGTTTATTTTTTTTTTTAAAATAACAGAGTGAGCAAGAGCGGGACATCACGACAAGAGCTAAGTCCGAACTTCTAAAGTCCGACCCTTAACTAGCCAACCCTATGTGTGCATAGACTAAGTCCATGAAAACGGTTCACACATAACAATATAAACATGCGGAATTAACATCATAACTGCGGAATTATAATAGAACTTAATTTTATTCCATTTTAGATAGCAAAGTACGTCAAGTCCTTAATCATAATTAACATAACATAATTATTCCAACAAACATCCAACCATAGCAAATCATCTAAATTATTAAATGTCCGAAGTCTAGTTGCTCAAATTACAAGTCCATAAGTAACTTAAATAAAATATAATCCATTCACATATCCAAGCTCCTATGCTTGGCCCTTTTCGCGTTCATCGTTCCCCTCGTTTCCTATATCATCCACAAGGGTAGAAGTAGGGCGTTAGAACAACGCGCCCAGTAGGTATTCCAATTAGGGCTAACACATGGTTAGTACAAAGCATATATAATAATATCATAATGTCAAAAGCCATATAAACCATGCCATATCATGATGTCAAATGCAATGAGTCCCACCCATCACAAATACATATAAGTATCCCCCACATAGGTCTTTCAGACGCCTCAACGGAGTGTGGCCCCTCCGGTTTCTTCCTGATGGAAAAGCACATCAAGGTATCCCACATAGGTTTTTCGGACGCCCCGACAGAGTGTGGCCCCTCCAGTTATATATCCTTCACCCCATACCATGCATGAGATGCCAATGAAATACATGCTATTTTATGTCATAAAGATAGCATTAAAACACACATTTGAAACATATCCTTTTACAACATAAATTCATTAAAAATAAGATAAGAAACATTGTACATAAATCCATGGTTTCAAAGAGGTGGAATCCTACTAAAGACCACTAACGTGTCCTTGCGCTTTCATTCGGTAACCGCTCACGATCGTCCCGTTACCTTATAATATATCAATCTATCATGTCCCATTTGATTTACAATAATGTTTAAGTCCATAAACACAACCGTGTTAACAACAAAGTCCACAAAACAATCCCCATGGGGTTCGGCCATATACCATGGCCGAACCCATGGTCCCTTATTTTCACTTAATTACCAAATTGCCATCCATGGCTATCATTCCATTAACCTAGCCCTTCATACGTTAAAACCATACATCATTCCCCATGGGGTTCGGCCATACACCATGGCCGAACCCATGGTCTATCATTTTCACACTTATTCACATCATTGCCATTATTCAAATCCATAACCAAAACTTTCCTCATGGGGTTCGGCCATACACTATGGCCGAACCCATGATCTTTGATTTTTAGCCTATATTACAATATTGTCATTACCTCCAACAACTTATGTATAGGTTCCAAAACATAGGTCCATTCATTTATTTAAACATGTATAACACTGCAAATAACCCTTTAAAATGATCCATAACCGATTCTTTAATCCAAACATGATCCACCAATGAGGGACCCATTAAAAATTACTTTATGGGGTTCGGCCATACACCATGGCCGAACCCTATGATGTCTAACTTTCTAATTATATCAATTCCCATTCTTGAATCCATAAATCAAAGTTCTTTCCTTTTTATCCAAAAGCCCATCATTAGAAACTTTCTAATTTAATAACCATCCTCCATGGGGTTCGGCCATACACCATGGGCGAACCCTATGGTTCAAGGTCTTCTCTTTAAAAAAATCATTGATATTCCTTCCATGGTTTTCATGATCTAATTGCATCTAAAACCATCAAACCTTCCATCCATTTAAATTAATTCATAAGTAACCTTTCCCATCATTTTCCATGATCTAAATACATGAACATAATTCCGTAATTATTTATGGGGTTCGGCCATACTCCATGGCTGAACCCATGGTCTAAGGATCTTCACCAAAAACATCCATTAAAACCCTTTAACATCTTTAAAAACATTGCATGGTTTTCATCCCTCAAAACCTATAAATTAAAGCATGTCTTTCCATGGGGTTCGGCCATGCACTATGGCCGAACCCTATGGTTCATTCTTTTCATTTAAACATCAACATTCTTCCCTTAATCTTGTGCCATGGGGTTCGGCCATACACCATGGCCGAACCCTATGGTTCCTTTCTTTAAACAAAATTATCGAAATACTAACCGGTTCCGCGACTCCTCCGATTTTCCTTCCCTCCGACTCGTTCTTCCGATTCTTTTCTTCCTTCTACTTGATCTTTCACAATTGCTGGTTGCCTCCTCCTTCTCTGAATAATGCCGAGAATGAGACTTGAGAGGGAAAGGGAGAATTCGGCCTTAAGTGTGTATGCCGCCCCTTGCTACCTCTTCTTTTATCAACTTCCAATCAGTCCTAATTAGAAGGTGCCATGCGCCCCTTTGTCTCTCCTTTTATCAACTTCCAATCGGTTCTAATTAGAAGGTGCCATGCGTCCCTCTCTTATTTTGTGTATGCCGTTTTTAACCAAGGAAAAGGACACCATTGAGCGCATCCTCATGGATATGGAAATCTATCATGTGGCCAAGCAACCTTCTTTAATTAGTAATTCCCCTAGTATCACTCTTAATCAAGGGAAAGGACCCTTTTTAGAGATATTCTAACACACCATGCGCATATCTCATAGATGTGCAACTCTTTCAAACACGGCCAAGACAATCTTCCAACTTCCCTTTATGCTCATCCACTTAATTCATATCCCTTAATTAGAGATATTGTATTACTATTTTAATTAAGCCCCATTTAATTCTATTAAAACCATTTCCACAATCCGTTGGGTCTTAATTGGGCAATGACCCAACACTTTACCCATATAAGGTCCATATCTAATAATTCACAACTTAAATAGGTACTTTTCATATATATTAATAACTTGAAAATCCGGGGTGTTACACTACTTAAAGTCACTAAGGAGTGTGTCACTTTTATCGCTAGAAAATGGGCACATTTGGTCAATATGTCCATTATCACTCAAATCGAGTCATTTCCTTTAGATGACTTTACTAGGAAATAACAACGAAGTCCATGGTGATGTTCTCCCATTTCCATATGGCTACTAGAATGTAACACCCCGCCCATTTCACTCGAATTTTCAGAGTTTATTTTTTTTTAATATATAATAATCAAGTGATCGGGGAGGAGTGTCACGACGCGAGTTAAGTTCGGACTTCTAAAGTCCGACCCTTAACTGGCCAAGCCCATGTGCGTATGGATTAAGTCCATAAGAATGATCCACACATGGTACAAATACAACTTGCGGAATTAACTTAATCTTAATCTAACTGAGATTATAATAGATCCTATGACTACTCAATTTATAACTTAAGATAGCAAAGTACATGATTTATTCTCCAAAATTACTAAATAACCTTAGTCTACTATTCATTCCAAACCATCCAAATAAATCAAACCATAGCATCTAATCAACTACATTATTACATGCCCACAACATCTAGCTAACAAATTACATTGTCCAAATACTTAAATAAAAGGTCCGTAATTCAATCCATTCGAAGTCCATTCAAAAAGCCCAAGCTCCTATGCTTGGTTTTCTTCTCGATCAACGTTCTTCCCTTTCCCTGCGTCATCCACTAAGGGTATAGATAGGGCGTTAGATCAATGCTCCTAGTAGTGTTTCCGAATAGGGCTACCACATGGTTAGTATCAAAAATATGCAAATAATATATAATACATGTTTAACAACATTCCATAAAACAATGCTATCTATGAAATGAATATATAATGAGTCCCACCCATCACCATTTTACATAGCCTCCTCTTGACGGGATTCTCATCGTCAAGGTACCCCATAGTGGTCTTTCGGATGCCCTGACGGAGTGTGGCCTCCGGATTCCTCTTGATGGGATTCTCATCATCAAGGTACCCCACAATGGTCTTTCGGACGCCCTGACGGAGTGTGGCCTCCGGTTACAACAACATCATCCCATGCCATGCATGAGATGTCTATGCAAACATGCCATTTAGAAACATAACTTTACATTCATATAATGTATCGAAATCAACATAAAACAGCAAGTATGAGTGTGGTTCAAAAAGGTCGGAAACCTATGCTAGATTACTTTGTTTGACCCTTCTCTTGAACCGTCTCCCGTTTACAACTTGTACACCTTTCAAACAAGTCCGATACATTATTTACATAGCAGCAAATCAAACATTCATCCATATCATTCCAACTTGGTCTATGTCCTAAAAATCCACTATGTGGGGTTCGGCCATACCCCATGGCCGAACCTCACCCATTTAAACCTTGGTCACTCTTTTATTTAATTAAAACCATCTAAGTATCCCAAACTTTCAAATGAACCTTGATAGGGTTCGGCCATACTACATGGCCGAACCTTACCACCTTGGGTTTTGGCTCATATGTCCATTCTTTTGATCATTTCATCTTTTCATCCATATTTACAATAACGCCACTATACTACCCTTTGCTTAATTTTTCCTTAGAAAACAACGTCCATCACCAAACCACCTTTAGTGGGGTTCGGCCATACAACATGGCCGAACCTCACTATTTACTTTGGTCATTTAAACCCTTTATGCATATATCTCATTTGCCCAAATTCATTATGAATGAATCACCAAGTCCATCAAATGACAATTGGTGGGGTTCGGCCACAAAACATGGCAGAACCTCACCTTAGAGATTTTAATCCCATGTTCCATCATATTTCATGTTTAATCACCTTAATACTAAGTCCATAATTGGCATATGTAATTCCGAAAATCATAAGCATAAACCATTCATTATCATAATCCAATTATCCACAAAACAGTCCATGGGGTTCGGCCATCCCAAATGGCCGAACCCTATAATCCATTTTTCATCTCATTCATAAACTTCCATCCAATAGCTAACCCTTGTTAGATTCGGCCATCCAATGACCGGATCATGTTTCTTTATTAAATAATAGTTTATCGAAAACCTACCGTTTCCGCGACTCCTCCAATTGATCTTCACTCCGGCTTGTTCCTTCCCTTTCTTAGCCTCTCTTTCTTCTTGATTCCTTGGCTGAAGATGATTTTGTTGCTGTCCTTGAAATGATTCGGCTAAGGTATGGATTAGAGAAAGAGATAGAATATTGGCTTGAATGGAAAACCTTGATGCCAACCCTTTGCTCAATGTGTGCTTTTGTCTTGATGAAATGAATCAACCTAAGACCGATTGAAGCTAATCAACCAGCTACTGTTCTTGGTTGTGAGAATGGAGAAAACGGCAAAGAGAAAGAGAGATAGAAAGTGAAATGGGAATCCTTTGCTTAATCAAAACCAGCCCAAGGTTAACCTTGTGTAACTCCCATTGCCTTAACCCAAAATCTTATGTTACTTGGGGGTTTCATCATGAGATAAAACCTCCTCATGCTCCCAACGTCTCTCATGCATGGTTGTTGGTGTAACCTCCCCTCCTTAGCTCCTTATCTCATTACCCTTGCATTTGTAACTCTCAAAACAGCCACCCCACTTATCTCCTTAGTAGACGTTACATGCATGCAAGCCTCATGCAACCAACGTCCCCATGATTTTGAATTTGAATAACTTCTCATTAAAGACTATGAGTGGGGGTTTCATCTTTGAGATGAAACTCCCCCACCGCCTCCAGCTGCCCTTCAACGTGTGGAGTGATGTGAGTTTGAAACATCAACTCTTCCACTTCACACACCACTTAATCAAAACTTATTAACAACTCATTTACTTAAATTTATTTCAATCAACTCACTCACTATAATTATTCTAAATCAGCCCAGTTATTTAACTCAACTGTATAATTTTATTTCAAACTCCAAACAGTCCCAATTTAATCAATCTTGGACTTACTTAGTGATCAACAAAGTCAAACCCGCCCCATTGGGTCCAATTTGGCCATTTTGACCCATTTAACAAAATTTAACCCAATTACAACTCTTGACCCGTTTGAGTACATTTCATCCATTTATTTACCTTGTAAATAAAACTACCATCCTTTGGGTCTTGATTGAACCATTGACCCATTTAAATTCAAATCACATATATCACAATGGCAATTCTATAAATATGAATAAATTCATATAAATTGTTATCTTTGAAATTCCAGGGTGTTACATAGAAGAGGTTGCAATTTTCCTCAAAGACTCTGTGCTCAGCTTTCACTAGATGACAACTGAAACACTTTAGACACAAAACGTGCCACTTCATGCTTCATCCCACTCCACAAAAACTGTCAGTGTAAATCGTGATACATCTTTGTACCGTCAGGATGTACTACAAAATGGGAGTGATGAAAATGGTCAACCACTTCTCTTCTACATCCCTCTATTTCTGGTACAAACAATCTTTCTTTGAAGGTCAAACCCCTGTCGGTCCTGAGTTTCCAATCCTTCAACTCAACTCCATCTATCAACTGAGTCCTCAGTTCGATAGATTCTAATTATTTCTGTTATGTTTCCAACACTAGCCTCATCAATTCTTGTTGCTTAACTTTGTTATGTTCTTGAACTGATCCATTATTTTCAACCAGTTGTAGGTCAAACTGTAACGACCTAACCGAAACTAGTGGGCCATAGTTCGATTAGAGCTCAATCTAGTAGAATTTATCGGGTAATTGGCTATTTTAGCTAAATGAAATTGTTTGAGCTTGTGTCAGACAAAAAAAATTTGAATTTTAGACCCCATTGTGTGCTCAACCTAATCTAAATTGAATATTAAGAACTTTCCAAATTTATCATACTTGTGGGGCCAGATTTTATTGAATTAGATGAAATGATATGAGTATATTTCAAATTTTAACTTAGAAACAAAAAAAAAAAAGGCAGGTTGGGCCAAATTTAGAAACTCTCCAAATTTAGCACCTAATGGGACCCAAATGTTCTGAATTAAATTATTTGAAGAAATATTTTTAATTTTTAATTTTGAAACCCAAATTATTAAATTATGAGAAATAAAATTTATTTATGAATAAATTTCAAAAATGGGTATTTCTATGTTTGGTTTAGCAATTTCTTTAAATAAAATAGAAAATAAAGAAAAAATGAGAGAAATCCCCATGGTCAACCCATCCCTATTTATTCTCTCTCTCAAATTCGTTGGAAACAAAGAGAACATAATACACGTTGGAGCATAGGGTATTTTTAGTATTTGACTTGTTTTGGAGAGAGAAAAGGAGAACACTGAAAATATAAGAGACTTTCTCTCCTTGGCCTACACACCTTATTTTATGAGGAGAAAAACCGTATGACACTATGCAATACACGATTTTTCTCTCTCTGTAACGATCAGACCGAAACTAACAGGTTAAACTCTGATTCGAACCCTAACGGGTAAAAAGAAGTAGGTAATTAGTTTTGTCCACAAAATTGTATGATGATTGTGTAACTTTTGTGGAAAACCCTAAATTTTTGCTGGGATTTCTAAAATCGGTAACTTCCTAATTTTGGAAATTTCCATGTTGGGAAACTTTCTAAATTTGGAAGCTGTTAATTTTGGAAACTTTCTAAAGTTAGAATTTGAATTATTTTGAAACAATATATTGTTAATTATTTTTTTTAAATGTCGAAACTTGTATTTTTTTTTTTTCTATGATCTCTGAAATATTAGTGATTGAGTTCTCCAATTATTTATAAAATATAATTTATAAGAGAAGTTGACAAATCATAAAGGAAACCAATTTTGTAAAATTCGAACCTTGTGGTTTAGGAAGTTAACCACTTGAAAGTACATACCTAGAGAAAAAATGTAATAATAGCGAATAAATAAAATATCAAAGTCGAGTGGGCCCCACCTTGGGCGAGTGTGACTACGAGAAACACATGCGAAATTCGAATTTGGCATGTGAACCCTAGCCACCTCCTTGCTAAATTGGACTTTTACTAAATGACCCCTCCTAATTAGTGTTTAGGGTAAGGAGGTCGGGGTGTTTAGGTAAAAAGCCATAGTGAAATCCTTTAATAAGCCACCAACGGCTATACACGAATTTTAGAATTCGTGGAAGCCCTTGGAGCAAATTCAAATGTACTTATAACCCTCATAAAAATCGAATGGCTCAAAAACTCACTGGGTCACAAGTCTCCAGTAGTATTCTTCCAGTGATTACTCAACTCATGAATATTCTTCTTTTTCAGACTAAATTTAATATGGCGAGTGTAAAAAGTTTCCAAGCATAAATTTCATAAAATTTAATTGGAAAAACATGATATAAAAAATTTAATCCACATATTAATGTTGAAAATCAAAAGTACTGGGATGGCTCTCTTTATTTCGAACATGCAAAAACAAATAGATAACAAAAATACAAACGCATGAACAAGGGCTCTAGACTAACAACAAAACACAAAGACTGATTTAACAAAAACGGGACCTAAACTAGACAAGACATTGACAAAACGACACACACACATAGACGGACTTAGACTCAGAGTGACGGGTGGACATGGATGGAGATGGATGGACAAATAACAACAAATCAAAACAAAACAAAGACCATAGAATATATGACCTAAACTCTAAAAGTTTTTAACATCACATCCCAAAAGACAATGGTTCTAAATTGATTTTAACTCACAATGCATGAACCACTTTTACTCATATTTTTAGATTTTTTAGTTTTTGTTAATGCAATCCTAATCTCGCAATGCAAGATTCAAAGCAAATATGCAAACAATAATCAAACAACTAAGTTAATGCATGAGACTAACACCCCAATATGCATGATCAAATTAAATATGCAATTTTTTTTTATGCGAAATAAATGCAAGACAACCTGGTAAAAACTATATGAATGCATGAAAATTGAAAAATTAAATAAAAGGAGTTTACAAGCTTACCCTGGCCTGTAGTGCTTTTTGCAAGAAATTTTTAGAGGACTATTCAAAATCCCTGCAAAGTTTAACACACCAAACTTAAGCGAAGACTCTAAATCTCATAAAAAAATGTATGATTCCTAAACTAATGTAACTTTCCTAATGTTATAACTAGTGGAAGAAATTAAATAATTGGAACCTAATTAAGAACTCTAAATTAATTTATGACCATAAAAATTTCTAGATAACATCGACCAAATTAATAAAAATTAGAATTTCAAGTTTGAGAATAATCCATTAAAGTCCAAAGTTGTTCCATGATTTATTTATTTTTTTAAATTTGACACCATAATTGGAAACCTTCCACATTTAGATGAGGGTCTTAAATTAGAAAATTTCAAAGGTTAGAAACTATCCAAAATTAGATGTAATAAAAAAATTGACACCTTTTAAAAATAGCAATTCCTAAAATTAGACAATTTTGAAACTTTCCGGAGACAGAAATTCCAAAATTAAAACTGTAATAGCCCGGATTTTTAATGCAATAAATATATTGGCTATTATTTATTTTAATTGTTGAAAATTAAGATTCATTGATGAGATGGATGTTAGATGGATCAAAGTTGGGGCAATGGCCCAAGTATGGTCCAATTGACCATGGATATGATTAATTTTATTTAATGGGGCCAATGTGGTCAATTGGGTCAAATGCCCAATTGCGACCCAATGGGTCAAGATGAATTGAGCATTAGGGTAAATGGGTAAGAAATGGATTTAATCGGGTCATGGACCCAATTAAGATCAAAGGCATGGGGTCCATCTCATTGGCAAGTGTATGAGTGAATAAATCCAAGTGGCATAGCCAAGTGGAACCCAACTCCACCTCATCAAGTGAGGTGGCGTGTGGACCAAGGCACAAGTGGGGCCGACCACCATGGCTGACTTGGTCAACCATGGGTAAGTCAAAGATAAATTAAAGAAGATTAAATGTAGTGAGTGGAATTAAATTATTTAATTGTAATAACCTAAGTTAGAGATAAATTCAAATGATTGAGTTGGGAAATGAGTTGCATTTAAATGGAGTGAGTCAAATGGGGAGTGAGTTACATAAAAGATCAAAAGATGGAGTGAATCAAGAGGGTGGTTTCATCTCATGGAAACCAGTAGCTAAGCCAAAACTGTTTTTAGGGTGGTGTGTGCCAT
Organism: Chimonanthus praecox; assembly: GCA_022113865.1. Taxonomy (NCBI): domain Eukaryota; kingdom Viridiplantae; phylum Streptophyta; class Magnoliopsida; order Laurales; family Calycanthaceae; genus Chimonanthus; species Chimonanthus praecox. The sequence goes on along the minus strand of CM039086.1, from coordinate 40,565,297 downwards.
GTGGAGGGCATGCACCCCCTTGGCTAGACCAAGAGCTTAGGTGGAGGGCATACATTGGTCAAAAGAGAGGTGGTGTTTTCATCTCATGGAAACCACCAAACCACCAAAGGAAACCATCAAACCAAAACCGTTGGGATGAAGGGTGGTGTGCCATGTGGAGGGCATGCACCCTCTTGTTTGGTCAATGGGCTCATGGGGAAGACTCCACATTGATGAGGGTGGAGTCTAACCCAAGCAAACCCTAGACAAGATGGGAAAGATGGCTTTTGATCTCTTTCCATCTCATCTCTCTCTCCCTCTCTCTTAAGGCTGACCCTCACTCTAAGAGAAAGAAGAAAATGACTTAGAAGTTTTCTACCTTGACTCCTCTCCCTCTCAAGCTTGGCCGATCTCTCATTGAACAAGAAAAGGACTTAGGGTTTTCTATCCTCTCCTCCTCTCCCTCTCTCAAAAATTCACCAAGGCCGAACCATCATCTTAGACCCTCTCCCTCTCAAGCTCACACTTTGGCCGAAGATCAAGAAGGAAGGAAGAAGAGGCTAAGGAAGGAGAAGATCGGAGGAGCAAGAATGAGTGAAAGAAACCAGAGGAGTCGCGGAATCGGTAAGTACTTGATAAGTTTTTATTAAGTAAGAAAAGAGGTTAAAGGAACCTCCCATTTTTGGATTGGAGAGTTGGCCAAAATATTATGGGCCATGGATTTAAAGATCCATCAAGGAATGGGATGGATTGAACAAAGGAAAGGTGATTAGGGTTACCCATATGATTAATGGATTACTAAGGACACTATGTAAATATGGTCTATGTATGCATGCATGGCTTAAGCATGAAAAAACGGTCAAAGATCATGGTTCGGCCCTTGCATGGCCGAACCCTTATTGTTATGAATATATGGAAAAGATCATGGCCAAACCCTTATTGTTATGAATATATGGAAAAGATCTCATGCATGTCTAAGATAAGGTATTATGATTAAAGATCATGGGTTGGCCTTGCATGGCCAAACCTTAAGGTTGATATGCATGGACCATTAAGGACAAAGGAAGGGTTAGATGAGGTTCGGCCATGATGTATGGCCGAACCCCATCAAAGGATGTAAACATGGCTATATGATTTTTAAGAGAAAATAATGAACCATAGGGTTTGGCCATGTTGTATGGCCGAACCCCATGGAAGGGTATTAATGACTTTAAAAGGTTTAAATAGATGTATGTTGGTGATTATTGGTGATTCTAACTAGGTCTTAAATGTTACAAAGCATGATCTAAAATGTTGTAATGGTGAAGAACCATGGACCATGGGTTCGGCCATGTTGTATGGCCGAACCCCATGGAGGAATGTTGATGGACTTAGATATATTTGGACCTTGAAAATGATGGAAGACATGTTGATGGACTTTGGGTTGTAAAATGATGACCAAAGTGTATGATTAAACCACCACCCCACCATGGAGGGACTTTGTTTATGGGTCTACAATGTTGTAAATGATTTTAAAGGGAGGATGAAAATGAACATCATGGGTTCGGCCATGTTGTATGGCCGAACCCCATGACCCATTTTTATGGACATTATGGATCTATCCATGCATGCTTAAATGAATGAATGATCAAGCTAAGGAATGGAGGGATTTACTAGGGTTTTATGTTGTGATTAATGAATCATGTATGGATCCCTTTTGGGACTTAAGTCATGTGTAAATAAGCTAAGTGATTAGCTATGGAAAGAATGATGGCTAGGATGGAAATATGGTTAAAATGATGGACCATGGGTTCGGCCATGGTGTATGGCCGAACCCCATGGAGAATATTTTGTGGACTTAGGTTTTTATTAATGTTAAATGATTAACTTATATGTGTTTGGATGGCATGATCTTGAACCCACATGATTAAAATGATAAGGGATTAAAAAGGGGATCAAAACCAAAAGGGTGAGGTTTGGCCATATTGTATGGCCGAACCCCACTCATGGGTGATTTTGGACTTAAAACATATTTCAACCCTAAGATATGGCCAAACCCCACTAGTGGACGATGGACAGTGGACAGTGGACGGTGGACAGTGGACGGTGAACAGTGGACAGTGGACGGTGAATAGTTGACAGTGGACGGTGGATAGTGGACAGTGGACAGTGGACAGTGGACAGTGGGTAGTGGGCAGCGGGTAACCGGCTGATTTTAAAAATGAAATACTTATGTGATTTTTCAAATGGTTAAATTAAATTGGACGGATGAAGGGAATGGGTTAAACCAATTAATTTGATTATTGTATGGAATTTATTTAAGGTAAAAAGATTCCACAACCGGGGGGGCGATCGGCGAGCGGTTTTTGGACGAAAATGCAAGGCAACGATAATTGGTCATTGGTAGGATTCCTACCTCATTAAAAACCATGGAATATGTGTATATGATGTGTTTACTTGACTTATTTTGGTATCAAATGATATGTCTTAATGATGGGATTTTTAATGCTATGATTTGTATTATTACATAACATGTTTGCACTTGCATCTCATGCATGGCATGGGAGGGATGAAATGTAACCGGAGATCCACGCTCTGTTGGGGCGTCCGTAAGGCATTCGTGGGGATACCTTGATGTGCATTATCCATCATGAGGGATGTATGTTTGAAATGTAACCTCAGTTCCACACTCCGTCGGGGCGTCCGATAAGGCATTCGCGGGGATACCTTGATGAGGATTTTCCATCAAGAGGGATACTATGTGATTGTGATACCTTGATGAGGATTTTCCATCAAGAGGGATACTATGTGATTGTGATACCTTGATGAGGATTTTCCATCAAGAAGGATACTATATGATTGTGATACCTTGATAAGGGTTTTCCATCAAGAGGGATACTATGTGAATGTGATACCTTGATGAAGATTTTCCATCAAGAGGGATACTATGTGATTGTGATACCTTGATGAGGATTTTCCATCAAGAGTGATACTATGTGATTGTGATATGGATGATGGGTGGGACTCATGGCATGGCATTGACTTGCATATTTCTGATATTATTTATATCTATATGTTTTGTTATACTAATCCATGTGTTGACCCTACTCGGAGTACCTACTGGGCACGTTCTCTAACATCCTACTTCTACCTTAGATGACGACACAGGAAATGGACAAAGCGAAGGACGTGATCGGAGCCAAGCTTAGGAGCTTGGAGGAGCTAGATTGATTTATTTAAGTTTTATTCATGGATATGTAATTTGAGTACTTAGCTTGTTGGACTATAATAATTTAGACTACTTGCTATGGTTTTGACTTTTATTTTGGACATTTTAATTTGAGGTAATTATCATTAAGTAATGTACTTCCTTTCTATTTAATAATTGGTAGGATAGAACTCTATTATAATTCCGCATTAAGTTTACATTCCACAAGCTTAGCTTGTTACGTGTGAACCGTTCTCGTGGACTTAGTTCCACGCACATGTATGGTTGGCCAGTTAAGGGCTGGGCTTTGGAAGCTCGAACTTAGCTCGGGTCGTGACGTTCCGCTCCCTTGTCACTCTTTATTTCAGAAATAAAAAATAAAAAAATAGACTCTGATTTTCAGGGAGTGAAAAATGGCGGGGCGTTACAAAAACTTCCTAAATTTATATCTATTTTCTAAAAATAGAATGTGACTAAATTAAATTAAAATTCTAAGATTAAAAGATTCTAAAAAGAGAAAGTAGCTAATTTTAAAAGAATTTAAAAATGGAAGTTTCCAAAAATGACAAGTTTCTAATTTTAGCAGTCTTTCCAAATTTAGATCATCTCCTGATTTTTTATATTTTCAGAAAGTTCTAATTTGGGTAACCTTCTAAAATTAGATTTTTTTTTTTAAAAAAAATAGAAACTTCTAATTTTAAAGAGTTACCAAAAATAGAAATTTTCTAAAATTAGCAATATTTCCAAAATTACATGATTCAAATCGTAATTTTCTAAGTTCCCCTGCAACGACATCAAAAACTGGTTGTATTTTAAATTTATACTCGCAAGCGCACAAACCATTTATTGTATAACTTTAAGAGTGTGAGGTCGAACTCATCGAAACTTAGGAAAATATATCCATGAAAAACATACCACTGAATTAAATATTTTAAGAAATTTAGAAAATCAAGAAAATAATTCTTAAATATGGACCCAATGAGGTATTATTATACATATTTTAACAATAAAATAATGGCATAGAACATGGAGCTCCCGTAAATTATTTAACTCGCATTCAAATATCTCATTTTAAAATTCTAAATATGAAATCTATGAATTCCATTTAACTAAGAAAAATCAATTCCGCCCTTAGGCTTAGGTAAATTTTCTTCTTGTAATTCCGAATCTAAAATAATCTCACTCTTAAAAAGAACCCTAGACTGGAAAAATCAATTTCTACCAATCTTAAAATAATCTCACTTTCCTTGAATTTCTTAGAAAAATAAATAACATAAAATCATGAACAGAATGGAAAAAAAATTGAAATTATCATTACACATGAAAGAGCAATTGGAAAACCTTAATTCTAATTCTCACCTTCTCTTATTGAGTAAAGCATTGGTATAAAATTACAATACAATTGGAATTTTGGAATTTAAAAACACAAGAAAATACAATAGAAAATTAAAATCACCAACCTCAATAACCCAATGTGAAAACTAAAATTGCCAAAGTATTCTCTTCTCCTTTTCAATCCCAATCCAAAGCCTAGCCGACCTTGAAATTCTCTGCCCAGTTCAATTTTATCAATGGGAGAGGGATAGTATTTATAGATGAAAGGAAGTCAAGTGAATATCTTCGATTTAAAGTTTTAAATAAAGCAAGGGACACTTGGAGGGCTGATATGGTTTGTGTTAAACATGGAATTGCCTAAAGGAGGTAAATAGGTGGGAAAAACCACTAAAATTCGTGCAAGGTGTGAACACAAAAGGGTTGAGTGGGCCATGGTGTCAACACACCGTGGAAAGTGGGTGCAAATCCCATTTTTTACACATGCCCCATCTTGCAGGTCAATTTTCACCTATTTATCTTCCGAATCACGAAATACCATAAACGACAAAGTTATAGCCCTTGAAGTCTTCTTTCTAACCCAAAATGAATCAATGTAATTGGACATTGGAGTGAAAGTTATGGTCAAAATACTGAGACTATGTCAAACCTTTCATCTTTTTCTCCACTTCTTATTTTGTTTCTTTTTCCTTAATTCACTTGGAAAATTCGAAAATCTTCTCATAATGACTTGTAAATTTTGAATTTCCTCATTTGTATCTTGAGGTGATGAAAATAGACTTCACACATGTAGATTTCTTCATGAGATTTTCTTAATGGGCTTAATAATTGGGCTTTTCAAAGTATGGAATGTGAACGCCCGCCCCTTTTCACTATGCTAGTTGCCGAAAATCAGAGTCTATTTTTTTTTTTCAAAATAAAGAGTGACAAAGAGCGCGGGACCAAACTCGATGTATCCAGAAGTGTAATAGAAAACACAAAGCTCGCATTTTTAGGTGAAACATATCGTATGAGGTCTATATGTAGGACTGTCCAGAAAGTATACATATGTACTTGGCATATGTATCGTGCGTGCCCAGATCTATTAAGTTAAATTCGCACAACTACCCTCTGTACACGCCCCCTCATGCATTAAATGCATGAGGATAAGACATCCAACCACCCCTACCAATCACATTCGTGTCTAGGGAAACAAGAAGAGAGAAAAGAGAAAAGAGAGGAGAGAATACCGAAGGGATGAAAGGAAAGGGGAGGAAGAAGAAGAGAGCTCTTTCTTTTATCTCAAAGCTCGTGAGACACCCCTTTCAAACCCTCCACCCTCTCTCTATCTCTTAGTGCTATACTCCCCCCTTTCTCCTCTACCTTCAATTTACCTCACCTACATCAGTGGAGCTCGAAGGAGGAGAGGAAACCAAGAGAAATAGATAAGGAAAGCAAGGAAAAAAGGAAGAGAATAAGGGAAAAGAAAAAGAAAATCTAGACCCGAGTTCAAGGACCCCTCCACACGCGAATACCCCAAGATTTGGCAAGCTATAATGATTTATTTGCATTCCTGAGCTAAGAAAGTATTCTAGAATGCTTAGATTTAACATAGATTCAGATTTAAATGATGAAATCAAGGAATGGGAAACATGCAACTCAAAACAAAGAGTTGCAGAAGAACCCAAGAGTACACATCGACTGGGGTCGATGTGTCCTCTAGGTGTATGCCTCAAAGAATGGTAAATTAATGACTTTCGAACCAAAGTCCAGGTGTATGTATCGACTTTGTCGATATGTATATATGAGGTTAAGCAGAAAAGAAAAGAATTGAAAACTGAGGACTTTGGAAACAAAGTCCAAAAGATATGCATCAACCTAGATCGATGTATATCTCTGGGAATAGAATGAAGAGAAGGATGAAAGATGTGTGATGTTTTCTAACCAAACTCAGGAGTATACATCGACTAAAGTTGATGTGTATTCCTGGGAGTAAGAAAAAAGAAGGAAGGAAGAAATCAGGAAAGGTAGACAGAAGTCGATATGTGTTGCAGGATTTCAACAGTTTTGGGATTTTAAGCTTAAGCAATGTAATTTGTGTATTTGGGTTTCACTTGGACCCTAAGGACCCTTGTTAATTAATCTCTAGGCCTTAACTAAGACCTATATGAATGGAATTAAAGGATTAATGATTATGATTAGAGGCTTATGCTTTGATGCATGTGAATAAACAAGGAAACGAGAGTGACCTCGATTGTACGAGTGAGTCCAAGGATCAATCCTCGCCATTGAATATCTCTGATCAAGTAGGTTTTCCTACTTTATTGAAGTACTATGGGGTGAACTATGTATTTTATCAATGGTATGACATATGATGAATCAATTTCTTATTCAAAACCATATGATTATGATTATGGAAATATCGTAGATTTCAGTTACAATGTATTTGAAATATTTTCACGAATGGTAGGATATATGTAATATGTGTAAACCATCAAGTGAATATGATGTGTACAAGCGATTTAATATTAATGGAAATAATGATATATGTCTTAATATAGTTTGGGTATGTGAAGTATTATCATACTTTGAAAAGCAATGAGAACTTCAGATATGAATGAGTAAAAGTTAACATGTTAAAGAATGCATTGAAATGCATGACATGGTCATCTACATTTATTCATATTTCTCATGTACATGGTAAGGGATGGGAAGACTGTGGATGAAATAGAGGGACATTATCCTAGTTTGGATTTTTGGGTAATGTGATGATTGATACGAGCATTACAGTTGACGAATCAATGGGCTGAGCAATGCTGGACAGACCTTGATGTCGTAACTAGAATGGTGGTAGTCAAATTGATAAGACCAATGAGCTGAGCAGTCCTGATCAGACCTTGGTATTGTAACTGAAAATGTAAGACTGTGAATGACAGTGTGAAAATACAAGATTGTGAATGATAGTTCATGAGAATGTAACACTCCCCGGTGAATCTTGTTGAATTCATGACATGGGGTATAGTACCCCAACGTGTGACTTGAGATAAGAGTATGGGAAGGCAATATTTCCCAGTAGTTCTAATTGAGTCATTGAAACACTTAGAATCTCTCTCTCTCTCTCTCTCCTTCGGCTCTAGAGGAAGAACAAGGACTAAGGAAGGAGAAGGACAGAGGAGCAAAATCAGACCTAAAGAAACGGAGGAGACGCGGGAAAGGTATGTAATATTCAACGAGAGTTTAATGGTTAAAAGAAGCTAAGGGAACCATGGTTTCAGCTATGGAATGGCTGAAACCATGGGGTTCCATATCGAATTGAAAAGAATGGCCAAAGTATTATGGGCCATAGAATGTAAAAATCCATGCAAGGAATAGCAATGAGATGAACATAAAAGTAAGGTATTGTTCAAATCCGAAATATGGTTTTAGAGATTGGAAAATGGACAAGACCCTAACCTTGTTGGTGGGTAAGATAAGTTGTACAAATGAGTTGCGATGATGAGGACTATGGTTATACATGATTAATGGATGACAACATATATGTTAAATATAAGGAATAAATTTCATAAAGAAAGGCCAGATGGTTATAAGGCCATGGATTTGAAATCCATTCAAAGAATGGTTAAATGGTTGAAACAAATGTGGAAGGATATTCAAAATTATGTTGTAATACTAAAATTAGGAGAAAATAATCAAAGAACAAGGTTCGGCCTCTTGCATGGCCAAACCCTATTTTTTTATAGGGATCATTTGAGGACTCAAAGAGAAACTAGATGACGTTCAGCCATGTTGTATGGCCGAACCCCATCAAGTCACCAAAAAACATGTTGGATGTAAATTTTAAAAAAAAAAAACCCATCCTCAAGGTGATATAAGATGGAAAGAAGATGAAAAGGAAGAACAATGGGTTCGGCCATGTTGTATGGCCAAACCCCATGGATGATTTTATGGATCTAGGTATGTTTAAAAAGTTAAATGACTAACTAGGGATTATTAGATTAAGAAATAAAAAATGAATGATGATTGACTCGCATTGTTTAAAATAAAATAAGGATTAGAAAGAGGGTCAAAAACCAAAGGATGAGGTTCGGCCATGTTGTATGGCCGAACCCCATTGATAGGTTTTTATGGACATGAACACATTGCAGCCATGTTGTATGGCCGAACCCCATTGGGGGTCTTAACCGGTTTAAGGACTATGATGCGTAAATGGAACTGAACAAGGGATGATGTAGGGGATGATGGAAATCAAATAGATCACCAAATTGATTTATATATGTGCTGAATGTAATAAGGAAAGAAGATTCGCAAAGGGGTTTGCAATTCGGTTTCGACGTGATCATTGAACGTGACCGGCACGAAAGCAGCAAGGATATTATCTTGGACGTTGGTAGGATTCCTACCTTGCTAAAACACTTAGATTATGTATATGTAATGGTTTTTAATCCCATGTTTGATGATCTATTTTGGTATCAAATGCTTATGTTTTAAGCATGTAATTTCAATGCTATTATGTTTAATATGAAATAGCATGTTTGCACTCACATCTCATGCATGACATGGGAGGGAACAAATGAGGGGAGTCCATGCTCCATTCGGGTATCCTATAAACAAACGTGGGAAGGGATCTGCACTGAATCCGATTGAGAAATGGTATATGACGTTTGAAATGAAAGCGGAGTCCACGTTCCGTTCGGTGGGACCGATAATGCATACGCGGGGAGTCATGACAATGAATACCTTGATGTGGCTTGTTCATCAAGAGGATTATCTATGTGTTTTAGATATGGTTGATGGGTGGGAAATCATAGTATATGACATCCATGGCATGCCATTGACTTAGCATGATTTTGATATTATGTATCTATTTTGTTTTCTATACTAATCTATGTGTTTGACCCTACTCGGAAGACCTATTGGGTGCGTTGACTAATGCCCTACTTCTACCTTAGATGATGATAGAGGGAATGGACGGAACGAACGACGCGAAAGGAGCTAAGCTTAGGAGCTTGGATAATTTAGACTTACTTTATTTAAGTTTTATTTTATGACAATATAATTTGAGTTATTCACATTTTGGGACTGTAATAACTTAGAACTATCTTTCTATGGTTTGGTTATATTTTTGGACATTTGAACTTAAGTTAATTATTTGTGATGGACTTCCTTGTTTTAAAATGGATAGGGATAGTAACACAATCTTATATTAATTCCGCATTACGTTTATTCCGCAAGTATAGCCTTAATGCATGTGAACTGTTTTAGTGGACTTAGTCCATGCACACGTATGGTTGACCAGTTATGGGCCGGGCTTTGGATGCTTGGCCTTCGCTCGTGTCATGGCGTCCCGCTCTCTATCTCACTCTTTATTTCAAAAAATAAAATAAAATAGACTCTGATTTTCGGCGAGTGAAAAAGGGTGGGGCATTACAAGAATGGGTGGTAGCACTCCCCCAGTAGTTTCAGTTAAATGCTAAGTATTGGGTTATAGCTCCCAACCGGATGCCACAAAAAAGCTACGGACATAAGTGGCCAATGACGAAACCGTTGAATGAGAAAAATAGATCTTTCAATGCATGGGGCATGAAAGGGTTTGCATAGAATTCATGGTACCCATGGCATTTCACTTCATGATTTCTTATTATGATTACGATATAAATTTCAAATGTGGGATGGCTATGTTTTGCAAATATGAGTTTATAACGTACCAAATATTTATGTTATCTTATGGTCATTTTATAACTTCACACATTGGTACCCACATCGATTGGAATTCCTACTGGGCGTGTGACTAAGCTCACAATTCTTTCTTTCTTTTTAGAATCTAATGCAGAAAAGGAGAAAGTCGAAGAAGCCGGGCCAAGTAACACCCAGACTTGATTTGGAACGCTAACGAATATTTTGGAGATGTCTTAACGCGTTTTGTTTTTTTATTAGAAATATGTAATTTGTAGGAGTCATGGAAAGATGTAATATTTATTTTTAAACTCCTAAATGCTTGGAAATCTAGACTTGTGAACCCTATGTTATTTGACACTATAACTTGATGGGAAATTCAATACTTGCTTTGCTTGGAATTGTGAATTTATGAAATGAGAATGGTTATGATACATTAAGTATATCAAATATTATGTATGATTTTACAGGTTACCAAAGTGTGTTGCAAAATTTTTAAATGGACTTTGTCCATATACACACACACGGGTTTGGGCCAGTCAAGGGTTGGGTCTTTGTACTCGAACTTGACTCGCATCGTGGCGTTCTCTCCTCTCTTCCCGTAAAATATTCTTAATTAATCACTCTGATCTGAGGGGGAGAGGGAGGGGCGCTACAAACACATAGGAATGTCACCCGTTTGTTTATGTAATGGTGTCATGAGAGATGTCTCCCCCTTTTTGTTAAAGTCAATTTTAAGCACTAATACACCATTTTTGTGTGCTTCAACAAGTCCCAATTGTTGGAATAAGAGGAGATGGAGAAGGAGGGGCTCATGCATTTGGTTTTCAAAAATGTCAATATGAAACCAACTCATGCATGCAAAGAGGGGGAAAACACTCATACAAATAATTTTACTATAAAAGAGCATATGAGTGATAATAACATGAACTAAATTGAAAATTACACCAATTAGGCACATAGTTCATGAAAGATGATGCATAAAAAATTCACCAATAGAAGCACAATTGCATCAAACCATCAAATGAGTTCATTCATCAAAACATACACCAATGAATAATTTATGAATGAACAAATATCCAATCCTTGGCAATCTATTATGCACTTGGAAGATGGACACTTATTTCTTCCCTTATACTTTCCAAGGCATGCTCTCCATTGCTCAATTTTTTAGAGCACAATGCACCAAGTCCATTAACATTTGGACCACAAAACCATGTTGTCTTTCACTACCAAAATTCATTTGGTTTTAAGATGTAACGCCCGCCCCTTTTCACCGAAAATCAAAGTCTATTTTTTTTTTTTTTGAATTAAGGAGTGACAAAGGGCGCGGGACGTCATGACGCGAGTTAAGTCCGAGCTTCTAAAGCCCGGCCCTTAACTGGCCAACCCTACGTGTGCGTGGAACTAAGTCCACGAAGATCGGTTCACACGTAGAAGTAAGCTTGTGGAATATTAAACTAAATGCGGAAATTATAATAGAGTCTATCCTACCGATTTTTAGATAGCAGGGAAGATATATTCATTTAATTACTAAAATACCTCAAATCATAATGTCCAAAAGTAAAATCCAAACCATAGCAAGAAATATAAATTTATATAGTCCGACGAGCTAAGCTACTCAAATTACATTTCCCAAAATAAATCTTAAATAAACTAAGTAGCTCGCTTTCCCAAGCTCCTAAGCTTGGCTCCCGTCGCGTCCACCTTTTCCACCGTCTCTTGCGTCATCAGCTAGGGTAGAAGTAGGGCGTTAGACAACGCGCCCAGTAGGACTCCGAGTAGGGCTAACACATGGATTAGTGATAACAAGCACATAGGTAATCATATAATGAAAAGTATAAAATGAATGCCATGCCATGGGTGTCTTATGTCATGCGTCCCACCCATCATCCATACCATCATGATGTCATATCCCCCTTTATGGAAAAACCTCATCAAGATATCCCCATGGTTGCTTCTCGGTCGCCCCGACGAAGCATGGACTCCGGTTATAGCACATCAGGCTATCCCCATGTTTGCTTCTCGGTCGCCCCGACGGAGCATGGACTCCGGTTATAGCACATCAGGCTATCCCCATGTTTGCTTCTCGGTCGCCCCGACGGAGCATGGACTCCTGTTATAGCACATCAGGCTATCCCCATGTTTGCTTCTAAGAGCATGGACTCCGGTTTCTTTATTTTCCCACCCATGCCATGCATGAGATGTAAATGCATTATGCTATGTAATATATATAACTCATAGCCTTAATATATATAACTCATAGCCTTAACATATAATGTATAACCTTAAAATATAATTCATATCATTAACATATAATTTATAGCCTTAAAACCCATCATAAGACAAATCATATAATTATCAAAATAAATCAAAAGAACCATCACATAATCCATGGCTTACAAAAAGGTAGGAATCCTACCGAATACCGACAAATGTCCTCTTACGTTTCCGTCGATAGTCCGGTCACCGATACGCGCACCGCTTGTGATATCTGATACCTTATTACATACGAATAATCAGCTCATGTTTTTAACCATTTAAATCCGTTAATCATACCTTAGCGGGGTTCAGCCATACACCAGGGCCGAACCTCACTAACTAGGTTTGTGGGTCCCATTTAATCCATTAATTATTTTAATTACATGGGTCTAAAAACCAGCACCCTAGGCTTTATTAATCACACATAAGGTTGTTACTTAGAGCCCCTAAGTCCATGATCATCTCCCATACATGGCCGAACCCATGGTTCTTGAATTTGGCCATTATTTACGGTTTTGCCACTCTTTCTCCATGGTTAAGTTCTCATTTCATTCCTCCATTCTTAGGCCCATAATTGATCCATTAGACTTGGATCCTTTAATGACTCATTAGCCATGACACAACATCATAAAAAATCAGCCACTTAATTACCCTAATCCCCATTCATTACTCACATGTATACTATCACATTTAACTCATAAATTGACCTACAAATGGGTCATGGGTTCGGCCATACACCATGACCGAACCCATGATGTCCTTTTCCCCATTTTTCTTGGGTCTATGTACATCATTTAGCTCCACCATAAGTCCTTCCTTGAGGTGGTTTCCATCATGCATTCAAATCACCCCTTTTTATCACCATTAGTTTCATTTTAAATCCATCAAAGCTACCATCACTCCCCAATATTTTTCCATGGTTCCAAAACACCTAAGTTCACCAAAATCTCTCCATGGTTTTATTTTTTTAAAACATTATTTCCACCCCTTTAAAACCTTATTTATAATACCTAAAATCCACTTAAAAACAATGCACCTTCTCCATCATTTTTTCCATCTTTTCATATCCATTAAAATTATGAATACATTACCATAGGGTTCAAAACATTCCATCCATAAAATCTCTCCATGGTTTTCCTCATTTAAAAACCCCTTTAAAAGTTACTAACATTCATTCATTCAAAACTTTAAAAATCATTAACCACTTAACATAGCCTCCATTCTCTAAACCCATTAAAATTTCCTTAATCACCTGCCATGGGGTTCAAAAATATTCCCTCCATGGTTTTATTTTTAAAACCTTATTTATAATGCTTAAAGTCCATTTAAAAACCATCACCCTTCTCCATCAATTTCCACATTTTTACACCCATTAAATTTACCAACACATCACCGTAGGGTTCGGCCATACACCATGGCCGAACCCATGGTTCATAGGTCATCATTATTTTATGCCTTTTGAGGCCATAAAACCCTTTGCATCTTCATGAATTTCCTCATTTAAGATCCCTTTAAAAATTACTACATTTAATCATTTAAAACCCTAACAATCATAAATCATCCTTCATGGCTTCCATTCTTTATAACCTCATTAAAATCACTTAATCACCTACCATGGGGTTCGGCCATACTACATGGCCGAACCCTATGGTCTATGATCCCTTCAAAAATCCACACTTCCATGTTTAAATAAACCTTATTACATAATGTCCTTAATACCTCCATTTATTTTTCTTAATTTCTCCTTCCCATTTTGTCCATTTCTTACTTCATCTTTTGGATGGATTTTAAATCCAAGGCCCATGATATTTTTGGCCACATTAAATCCAAGTAATGGACCCATTTTTAAACCTTAAAAACCTAACCTCTTGTTTTAGAAATACTTACAGATGCGACAGCTCCTCCGACTTTTCTTTCTCTTCTTGGATTCCTTGGCCTTTCTCCCTCTTCTTCTCCTTGGTTGGTCGGCCAAGATGAGCTTGATCAATGGTATCCCCAATGCTTGGGTTCGGCCAACATGGGGTGTGTTTGAGAGAGGGAGAGGAGGAGAGGATAAGAACAATGTCTAGCCTCTTTGGTCTTGAGGTGTGGTCGGCCAAGCCTAGCTCTTTCTTCTCTTCTTCTCTTCTTAGTTTTCTTCTTTTCTTCTCCTTGGTGTGGGACGGTTTTGAGGGAGCAAGAGAGGAAGAGAGTGAAATGAGAGTGGGATGGAGAGAATGAGATGAAAACTCATCTCATCCCTTTGGTTACTTAAGTTACACTCCATCATTAACTCCTCCCACCAACCAAGCATGGGCTCCCATGCTTAGTGGTGGTGGTTGGGATACACCACTACTAGCCAACGGTTTTGGCCTTAGAGATAAGGTGGTTTGGTCTTCCAATTTTGACCATTTGACCACCTTTTGAATAGTTTAATTATTTAATTAATTAGATAATTCACTTAGGTTAATTAATTCCCACTTAACCTAATTCCATTCTCTTAAATTCCCTCCATGTATCCACCCATGGTTGACCAATTCAACCATGGTGGCTGGCCGCACCAATCCTTGGTCCACACGCCACCTCATTTGGTGAGGTGGAGGTAGGTCCCATTCGGCCATGTCACCTAGGTTTAATAAATTCTAACTTAGGTGATTTAAATTTAATTAAATCCATTCCTCTTATTGGATCACCATTGGGCCCATGGCCAATTAAATTCCCTCCTATCCATTTACCTTGGAGCTTAAATCCTCTTGGCCCATTGGGTCCCAAATGGGTATTGGGCCCAATTTGACCATCCTTGGCCCAATTAACCATCATTGACCATTTTAAATGAATTTAGTCCAATCCATGGTCCATTGGACCATACTTGGGCCATTGTCCATATTTTGATCCATTTACCATCTATTCCATTAAATTTCCCAATTTCCATCATTAAAACAAATAATAGCCACATATTCATTGATTTAAAAATTCCGGGCTATTACATAAGATTCACCTTTAAGAATTGACAGCTCCAACATAGGTGCATAACTAGGTTGCATTCAAACATTAAATGACATCCAAAAATACATATGAAGGATTAAACCATGAATACAAACCAAAAAGATTTGGAGAAGGAAAATTTTCCTTATTTGAACATTTCTCCAAAAAATATTTCCAATGTCTAATGATTTTTCAAGATAGTGCAATAGAAGACAATTGGAAAGACATTGCAAATTGAGGGATGGAGAGTGTGTGCTTGTGATTCATGCTAGTCCGCAAGACAACAAGTTTAGCATACCACCTTTGAATGCCAATGTAAGTCCATGCATCCACACAATTTTGTGCCATACGAAGTTTCAAATTATTTCACTAATATAGGCACAAAAATTGGATCTTGGATCATTATACCAATTTGAGTCCAACTAAAATTTTGATCCAATCCAATCCAATAACATTGGGCATTTTTAATTTACCATTTTAAAAGTTCATTACCCATGTGTGATGTCATAAGACAAGGCATTCATAGGTCTAGCAAAACTTGGTGCTTATGAACAAAAAAATCATTCCACATAATGTATACCAATAATGAGCATAGGAATGAAAACTAGGCACACAACACATACATACATTCCACAAGACATATACCAATTGAATACATGGAATGCACAACAAATCCATAAGAGGGGTTTAACCAAAATCTTCTGTGCATAGGCAATGCATCACCACGGAGATCGGTCGCATAGTCGATCCATAGTCATCCGGTGATTGGTCGCCATGACAGCACAGAGTTTTCC
Organism: Chimonanthus praecox; assembly: GCA_022113865.1. Taxonomy (NCBI): domain Eukaryota; kingdom Viridiplantae; phylum Streptophyta; class Magnoliopsida; order Laurales; family Calycanthaceae; genus Chimonanthus; species Chimonanthus praecox. The sequence continues at coordinate 40,549,127 of CM039086.1, read as the reverse complement.
TTTTTAAATTCATTTTCATATTGAAATCTCCCTCTTGATTTTCAAATCCATGTGGCATATGGTAAACACGATTCTACCAATATAAGCATGTATGCCACACAAGTATCTTGCACATGATCAATCCAACAATCAAATAAGAACATGGAATGAAGGCAAGATACCAAGATGATTCCAACCATTCTTCAAATGTGTTAACCACTTTGCTAATCCATAACACATTTAAGCAACCAATGTAGGACTTGGAGTCTAAAGTCCACATATCTATGACACTACAAGCATGATTAGTACTATAGCCAGGAAAAGTGCAATCAATTGCTTACAAGGAGTCAAGTGTGCCATGCCACAACCCATGGTTGTTTGAACTCACTTGTACAGAGATTGAGTTCAACTACAATTGGTCTAGAGATACACAAATTAGGCTCAAATCTTAGACCAATGTAGGGCATGAACAAGGTCCTATCCCTTAGGGGTCCATGTAAACTTTTGATGTGGACCTTTCCTCTCAAATCCTTTGAACTTTGGCAATTTGATTCTACCATCTTAAACATTTGGCCCAATTCCAGAGGTTTGAGACAAGACCCTCCTTTCATTGTTCCTATTCATAGAATGAGGTCTTAATTTATCCCTATTTGATTTTCCTTTGTAGGGATGAAGTGTGTGATGAGGTGCATAGTATTTCCTAGGAAAATCCACAAATTGATTTACTTTAGTTTTCTTGGCACATTGTGAACTTCCAATCACCTCATTTTTCCTCTTCTTTGCTCTTTGAGGAAGACCATTAGCCACCTTTGACTTAACCTGCATTCTCCTTATCTTGCACTCATGCTTGAAATGCCCGGTTAATCCACAATACAAACATTTTACATTTGAAGTGTGTGTGGTTTAGCTTTTTCCTAACATGGATTGGTTCATGGGTCACTTTAGGTTTGACTGAGAATGTCCAAGACCATGCCAATCACAATGAGGTTTACCCAAAATAGATTCTTCCAAATTTTGATTTCCTTGGGTAACCATGTCTTGAGATTTCTTAAGACTTTTTCTCCAAGACATTTTCCAACTTCCCTAAGCTTCAAGAGTTCATTCTCATACACTTTTGATTTTTCTTGAAACAACTTTAGTGATTCTCTCAAATTCATGAGTTCATCATTTACATTTTTCAAATTTGTTGAGAGAGAATCATTTTCAATATTAGCACATTGAAGTTGGTTAGTGAGTTTGGCATTCTCAAAATTTACCTTATCAAGATCCTTAGCCAATCTCATACTCTCGAAGTACAAGACATTAAAGGACTCTTGGAGGTCATCTTACTCTTCAAGATCACATCATCATCTTCTTCCTCACTTGAGGATCCCTCTTGTACATCAACAATGGAGGCTATGAAAAAAATGAAATTTTCACCTCTCTCATGATTCTCCAATCAGTTACGATAGGTGGAGCCATCCATTGAACTATCCAAATATTTAAAACTATTCTTAATAAAATCACGTTGGATAGAGGTCCAATCTTTTTCATCATATGATGCCAACATGTTCTCTATTTTTGTTAACAAATACACCAAGATAGAATAAACAAACAATAGAGATTATAGGTAATTTTTTGGGCATCCATAATGATGTTCTAGCATGGATAAAGTCAGATGGTTAGATCCTCGTAAAGAGCAAGAGGCCCTGGCACCAATTGAAAGTTCTCGTATGCTAGTACACAGTGCTAGATTGTTCCTAGAGGAGGAGTGAATAAGACAAATCCAATTTTAATGGTCTTTTCAAATTTCTTGATTAATCACAACAATGTTTTGTGGATAACTAAGCTTAATCAAGTGTGTGAAACAAGAGTGTAAAACATCAATCACACATGTATAAAACCAAATCACCCACAACACACAATATATAGTGGTTCGGTTAATAAACCTACATCTACTATTGGACTCACCCTCTCTAAGGCTATCCCAATTCACTAAGTTGGGAATTACACCCTCACTAATAGAATAGGACTTCCACTTATCCAATTGATTGAGAATTTCACCCAATCGCCTAAGGTTTTGAAAAGTTCTTTCAAACTCCGGTCTATGTCATTATCCTTCTATTTTTTTATAGTGTTTTGACCACCTTGATCTAGTCCACTGTACAATGAAGATGAATTAAAATTAATCAAAACCTAAGAAACACTTTGAAAGTTCCCTTCGGTACTAGAAGAAGGACCGAGATTGTCCCGAATGGGGTGGGGGTTGATGGAATTAAATGGATCACCAAATTGATGTATCTATATGTGTTAAATGTAATAAGGTAACGAGATTTCACAAACGGTGTACGATAGGCTTGACGCGATCGGTGACCAGTTTTTGGACGAAAACGCAATGACACGATATTTGGTCGTTGGTAGGAAAACCATGGAATATGTATATGTGATGATTTTACTTCATGTTTTGATGATTATTTTGGTATCAAATGATATGTTTCAACTATGGGATTTTAATGCTATGATGTTTATTATTACATAGCATGTTTGTACTTGTATCTCATGCATGGCATGGGAGGGATCAAATGAGAGGAGTCCACGCTCCATTCAGATTTCCGATAAACAATCGTGGGGAGGAATCCACACTAATTCCAATGGATGTATGATTGAATTGTAACCGGAGTCCACGCTCCGTTCGGGGTGACTGATAAGGCATTCGTGGGGAGAGATATATTGTGTTTGAAATGTAATTGGAGTTCGTACTCCGTTCGGTGGGACCGATAAGGCATTCGCGGGGAGTCATGACAATACCTTGATGTGGATTATCCATCAATAGGAATACTATGTGATTGTGATATGGATGATGGGTGGGACTTATGGCATATGACACCCATGGCATGGCATTGACTTGCATGGTTTTGATCTTATGTATATCTATGTGATTTTTATACTAACCCATGTGTTTGACCCTACTCGGAGTACCTACTGGGCCCGTTGTCTAACACCCTACTTCTACCTTAGATGATGACACAGGAAATGGACGGAACGAAGGACATGATCGGAGCCAAGCTTAGTAGCTTGGATGAGCTAGATCTATTTTATTTAAGTTTTTATTTTGGACATGTAATTTGAGTAATTAGCTTGTTCGGACTGTAATAACTTAGACTATTTGCTATGGTTTGGACTTTAATTTTGGACATTTTAACTTAAGATGATTACTATTCAGTGATGGACTTCCTTGCTATTTAAAAAAAATTGATAGGATAAAACTCTATTATAATTCCACATTATGTTCAATTCTGCAAGTTTAACCTTATTACTTGTGAACTGTTATCGTGGACTGAGTCCACGCACACGTATGGTTGGCCAGTTAAGGGCCGGGCTCTGGAAGCTCGGACTTAGCTCGCGTCGTGACGTCCCGTTCTCTTTCACTCTATTATTTAAAAAAAAAATAGACTTTGATTTTCGGCGAGTGAAAAAGGGCTGGGCGTTATAGGTTCATCTCCCTTTACCATCATAGTCTTTTATCCGGTTAAGTCCCCTAAGAGGTTTCCATCATACATTGGGGCTGAACCATGTTTAAGTCCACAAAAATGCATTAGTGGGGTTCGGCCATACAACATGGCCAAACCTCACTCTCTTGGTTTTGGTTCTTTTTTAATTCTTTAATCACAATGGGTCAAACATCATCCATTCTTTGACTACCTAATCTACTAACATTCCATAGTTAAACATTTAACTTGATGAAACACACTTAGGTCTATGAAAATATCCCCCATTGGGGTTAATCATACACCCATGTCCATGAAAGTCCTTCATCGGGTTCGGCCATACAACATGGCCGAACCCATGGTTCCTTATTTTTATCATTTCTTATCTTAGCCACCATTCATTTTCATAGTTAATCACTTAACCTATTTACACATAACTTAGGTCCATAAATGATTCATTCACATAAACATAGATCCATAATAAATCCCTCCATGGGGTTCGGCCATACAACATGGACGAACCCATGGTCCATCATTTTAAAACCCAAAAATCCATCAACGTTTCTTCCATGGGGTTCGGCCATACATCATGGCCGAACCCATAGTCCATTGTTCTTCATCATCTCCTCATTTTAAATCATCATTTACAACATTTAAAACCCATTAAAATCACTAACATTCTTCCATGAGGTTCGGCCATACATCATGGCCGAACCCTATGGTTCATCATTTCCGCTTAAAAATTTACATACCCATGATTAGATCCTTTGATGGGGTTCGGCCATACATCATGGCCAAACCTCATCCAATCCCTTTTGTCCTTAATGATCCTTATACATACAATCTAGGGTTTGGCATGCAAAGGCAAAACCATGATCTTTGATCATTCTCCATTCCTTATATTGAACATGCATATGGTTCTTATGCATATCAAGATTAGGGTTCGGCCATGCAAGGGCCGAACAATGTTCTTTGATCATTTCTAATGTTTAACCATGCATGTTGTCATAAGCCATATATACATGTGGTCCTTAATAATCTTCATTTATATAACCGATCTTACCCATTAGGGTTTTGTCCATTTTTCCATCTAAAACCATATTTCAGATTTTGTATCATACTTCACTTTTATGTCACCTTATTGACATTCCTTGGATGGATTTCAAATTCATGGCCTATAACCATTTGGCCAACCATTTTCAATCCGAAATGGAACCCCATGGTTTCAGCCATTCCATAGCCGAAACCATGGTTCCCTTGGCCTCTTTCTAATTAAAAAATTTTGTCAAGCAATACTTACCGATTCCGCGACTCCTCCGTTTTCTTTCGTTCCATCTTGCTCCTCTTTTCTTCTCCTTCCTTATTCTTTTCTTCCTCCTCCTTGATCTTCGGCCAAAGAGTATTGCTTGAGAGGGAGATGGTTTGAGATGAAAACCATAAGAGAGGGTTCGGTCTAGGTGAAGGTTTGAGAGAGGGAGAGGAGGAGAGAATGGAAGAAAACTCTAAGCTCTTTTGTCTCAAAGAGTGGGGTCGGCCCTAGGGTTTTTGGTGAGAGGGAGAGAGTGAATGAGATGGAACACTCTCTAATCCTTTTTGTCTCAAGGTGGATCGGCCAAGGGAGGGTTGAGATGAGCCCTTTCCATCTTGTCTTAGGGTTTCTTGGACAAGACCTCACCTCCCAACCACCCTCATTCAATGTGGAGTCTTCCCCATGTGTCCCTTGGCTAACCAAGAGGACACATGCCTTACACTTGGCACACACACCCTCTCCAACGTTCTTGTGTCTAGGGTTTCCATTGAGATGGAAACCCTCCACCTCCCCTTTAACTGACTCCATCTTTTCATCTTCCATGTGACTCACCCCCCATTCAACTCACTTCATTTAAATGAAACTCAAACTCCTAACTCAAGTACTTGGATTTATTCTAAATTAATTAATTCCTTAACTCCACTTACCTCACTTAATCCTCTTGGACTCACCTTCGAACTCACCCATGGTTGACCAACCATGGTGGCCGGCCCCACATGTGCCCTAGTCCACCCGCCACCTCACTTGATGAGGTGGACTTGGGTCCCACTTGGCTATGCCACTTGGATATTACCTCATACACTTGCCACCTCACTTGATGAGGTGGACCCCATTCTTAGATCCTAATTGGGTATACGACCCGATTAAATCCATTCATTACCCATTTACCCCAATCCTCAATCCATCTTGACCCATTGGGTCCCAATTGGGCATTTGACCTTATTGACCACATTTATCTATCCATGATCCATTGGACCGCACTTGGGCCATTGCCCCAAATTTTATCCATCTAACATCCATACCATCTATGAATCTTAATTTTTAACAATTAAAATAAGTAATAGCCAATATATTTATTACATTGAAAATCCGGGCTATTACAATATTACCCTCTTTTGAAATTTTTGTCCCGAAAATCGAGCGAAGTAGAGTTTCAAACAGCTTATACAAAAGGCTCAGGATGAGCTGTACTCATTTCTGATTCAAGTTCCCAGGTGGCTTCCTCATTACCATGTCGATCCCATACCACCTTGACAAACTGAATGGCTCGGTTCCGCAGTACTCTCTGTTTCTTCCCCGATCACTCTGATCGGCTACTCCACATAGGTCACGTCGCTTTGCACATCAACATCTTGCACGTTCAACACGTGTGAAGGATTAGGGTTGTATTTCCTCAACATGGAAACATGGAACACATCGTGCAAAGATGAAACTGTGGAGGAAGTGTCAATTGATAAGTTGCCTCCCCCCCTCTTTAGGATTGGAAACGGCCCCACAAATCTAGGTGACAGTTTCCCTTTCTTCACAAATCGCATGTGTCCCTTCCGTGGCTAGACTTTCAAGAACACTAAGTCTCCCACTCAAACTCAAGGAACCTGCTCCTTTTGTCTGCGTAGCTCTTTTGACGACTCTGTGCAATAAGTAGATGCTGGCGTATCAACTTAATCTGCTCCGTAGTCTCTGCAACTAGCTCGGGTCCAACAAGTGCAGGTTCACCGGCCTCTGTCCAACACACTGGTGATCTACATGGTCTACCATAAAAGGCCTCGAATGGAGCCATTTGGAGGCTTTCCTGGAAGCTGTTGTTGTAAGAGAACTCCACCAGCGGTAAGTGATCCTCCCATCCCACCCTTGAAGTCTAACACATGCTCTCAGCATATCCTCCAATGTCTATATTGTCCTCTCTGACTGTCCATCAGTCTCTGGATGGAATGCTGTGCTAATCAATAGATCTGTCCCCATAGCCGACTGCATGCTCTGCCACACCATACAGGTGAATCGGCCATCTCTGTCGGACACAATAGTCCGGGGAATACCGTATAGTCTGATAATATCCCTGATGTACCGTCGACCCAAAGTCTCAGATGAATCTGTCATCTTGATAGGAAGAAAATGTGCAGACTTGGTCAGTCGATCCACCACGACCCATATTGCATCGTTGCCCTTTGATGACCTTGGCAACCCCATCACAAAATCCATGGAGATATGTTCCCATTTCCACTCCGGTGCTGGTAAGGGTTTGAGTAAACCTGGTGGCTTCTGATGTTCAGTTTTAACCTGCTGACAAGTTAGGCACTGAGCAACAAACTCTGCCACATCTCTTTTGAGTCCATGGCACCAATAGTGTCTCTTCAGATCATGATACATCTTGGTGCTGCCCGGATGAATAAAGTGTTTGGTTTGGTGTGCATCGATCAATAACTCTCTTCTGCAGCTTTTTGGCACATTTGTCCTACCTCAGAATACAAGACCCTGTTCTGGTCGTAACTCCCATTCCGGTATAACCTCACCAGTAGACATCTTAGCCCATATCTCCTCCACTTCCGGATCTATGCATTGCTCTTGTTCAATCTTGGAGACCATGTTGGACCATATGATCAGATTATACATACTCCCATGGTTCTTGATATACAAGTTGAATTCTCGAATGGTATTCAGCATCTCCCATTCCTTCCTGATCAAACTGGCCACTGTTGCATGTGACTTGCGGCTAAGGGCATCCGCCACTTTGTTCACCTTGCCGGGATGATATCGAAGCGCAAACTCATAATCTTGTAGATATTCCATCCATCTGCGATGCCTCATGTTGAGTTCCTTCTGATCAAACAAGTATTTCGGGCTTTTGTGATCTGAAAACACCTCAAATTTCTCGCCATAAAGATAGTGTCTCCAGCTTTTGAGAGTGAAGACCACTGCGGCCAATTCCAGATCATGCATGGGATAGTGGCATTCATGACTCTTCAATTGTCTTGAACCATAAGCCACCACATGTTGACTTTGAGTGAGAGAACACCCAAGTCCCTCTCCTGAACCATCACAATATACTTCATAGCCCTTGCCCCTTTCCGGCAAAATCAGAATAGGAGCAATTGTAAGCCTCTCCTTCAGTTCCTCAAATCTCCGGTTGCATACATCCGACCATTCAAATTTGACTCCTTTCTGAGTGAGTCGGGTAAGTGGAGATGCAATCTTGGAGAAGTCCATAATAAACTTCCTATAGTAACCAGCCAATCCCAGAAAGCTACGGACCTCGATCACTTTCTTCGGTGCTTTTGTAATAGCCTGGAATTTTTAAATCAATAAAAATGTAGCTATTATTTATTTTAATGATGGAAATTGGGAAATTTGATGGAGTAGATGTCAAATGGATCAAAATATGGACAACGGCCCAAGTATGACCCAATGGACCATGGATTGGATTTAAAATCATTTAAATGGTCAATGATGGTTAATTGAGCCAAGGATGGTCAAATTGGGCCCAATACCCATTTGGGACCCAATGGGTCAAGATAATGTAAGCTCTAAGTTAAATGGGTAAGGGTGAATGTAATTGGGCCATGGGCCCAATGGTGATCCAAGTAGTTGAAAATGGATTAAATTAAATCACCTAAGTTAGTGATGAGTTGACCAAGGTGACATGGTCCAATGGGACCCACCTCCACCTCATCAAATGAGGTGGCGTGTGGACCAAGGATTGGTTGGGCCGGCCACCATGGTTGACTTGATCAACCATGGGTGGAATAATGGAATTAGGTTAAGTGGGAATTAATTAACCTGAGGTAATTACTTAGTTAATTAAATGATTAAGTTATCTAAAAGGTGGTCAAAGGGGTCAAAATTGGAAAAACCAAATCACCTCATTTTAAGCACCACCAAAAACGTTGGCTAGGGTGGTGGTTATCCCAACCACCACCACCATAAAGCATGGAAAATATCCTATGGGTTGGTGGGAAAATTAATGGTTGTGTGTAAATTAAGTAATCAAAAGGATAAGATGAGTTTTCATCTCATTCTCTCCATTTTCACTCTCATTTCACTCTTTTCCTCTCTTGCACTCTCAAAGTCGTCCCTTACACACCCAAGGAAGAGAGGAAGAGAACAAAGAAGAGAAGAAAGAAGTGCAAGCATGGTCCACCACTCCAAGATCAAGATCTACCATCTTCTTTCTCATCATCTCCCCCTGTCCCTCTCTTAAACCTAACCCTGCCTTAGCCAACCCAAGCCTTGATGTTTTTTTTTCATGGATCAAGCATCTTGACCGACCAATCAAGGAGAAGAAGAGAAGAGAAGGCGAAAGAACCCGAGAGGAGGAGGAAAAATCGGAGGAGCCGTCGGATTGTAAGTATTTCTAAAACAAGAGATTAGATTTTTTGTTAGGGTTTAAGAGATTATGAAATCCATTGCTTGGATTTAATGGTGGCCAAATTATCATAGGCCTTGGATCTCAAATCCATCCAATGGAAAGATGAGAAATGGATAAAGTGGGAGAGATGGATTAAGAAAAAATAAAGGATGCTTTAAGGATTTTATGTATTAAAAATTTTATACACACATGGGAGAGATAGATTAAGAAAAAACAAATGGATTAAGGACATTATGTATTTAAATTATTTAAGCAATGGATGTATGGAAATTTTGGAAGGAACCATGGTAGATAATTAAGTGATGAATTAGGGTTTTAAAGAATGGAAGTCATGGAGGATGATTTAGGGTTTTAAGATTTTAATGGTTAAATGTAGGTAATTAAGGATCTTTAATGGAGTTTTTAGGATTAGTATCATGAAAGAATGATTAATGATGTTAGGGTTTTAAATGATTAAATGTTGGTAAATTTTAAAAGGGGTTTGAATGTGGAATGATGATGGATGTAAAATAAAAATAAATAAATAAGTAAATGGGGAATATTGGTGGTGTTGATGAACCCTATGGTAATGTATTCATAATTTTATGGATGGAATGTTTTTAAATCCTATGGTGATGAAATGGGGTTTTTAGGTTTAAAACCATGGAAGGGGTTAATGATTTTGAAGGTTTTGAGTAAAAGAATGATAGTAAATTTTAAAGGGGTTTTTAAATGAGGGAGTCCATGGATGAAGGTTAATGTTGTTATGGTCTTAAATGTCACCAATGAATGATGAACCTTAGGGTGATGTGTTGGTAGTTTTGATGGACCAAAATATACCAAATTGATGATCAAAATTGATGATTTAAATTGCATGATGTAAACCTCCTCATGGGAGGGCTTGTTATGGAATCTAAATGTGGTGAAAATGACCCAAGGAAAAATGGGGTTTAGGTTAAATTTAAAGGGGCTAATTTTATTGAAACCCATGACCCATTTGTGGGTCAATTTATGGGTTAGATTTGGTACTATACATGTGAGTAATGAATGGGGATTAGGGTGAATCAAGTGGTTAATTTGTGATGATGTTATGGCTAAGGAGTCATTAAGGGATCCAAGTCTATGGATCAATTGATGGGCTAAGTATGGGGTTACATATGTGTTGAATGAATAAAGGTTAAGTTAATTAAATGGTTGATTTTAATGATCATATGACATGGTTGATGGGTCATTAACGGACCTAAGTTATGGATCATTAATGGGTCTAAGTTGTGGATCAATTATGGACTATAATGTACATGGATAAATGAGTGACTAGAAATGGAAAAGAGGTAGTGGCAAAACCGTAAATATGGGCCAAGATAAAGAAACCCATGGAAGATGATCATGGACTTAGGGACTCAAGTAATAACCGTGTGTGTGATAAATAAAGCCTAGGGTGGCTGGTTTGTAGAGTTGTGTGATTAAAATGTTTAATGGACTAAATGGGACCCACAAATCCTAGTTAGTGAGGTTTTCGGTCATGATGTATGGCCGAACCCCACTAAGGCATGCATTAGGGACTTAATCATGGATAAAACGTGAACTAATTATTAATGTATAATAAGGTACCGGACATCGCAGGCGGTGCGCGATCGGCAACTGGGTTTATCGAAAGGAAAACGAAAAAGGACGCTAGTCGGTATTTGGTAGGATTCTAACCTTTTTGTAAGCCATGGATTAAGTATTATGTGATAGTTTTTCTTTAATTTATTTTTGGTAATCATGTGATTGTTTTAAGATGGCTTTTGGATTGAGTATCATGTGATGGTTTTCCTTTGATTTATTTCAGTAAGCATATGATTGTTTAAAGATGGGTTTTAAGGCTATGATGTATATATTGATGCTTTGCTTGATCTATTTTTGATAATCAAATTATATGTTTCATTGATGGAATTTTAAATGCCATGGTTTGTGCTATCATAAAAAATTACATGGCATATGGAATCTACATCTCATGCATGACATGGGAAGGATATGGCATGAGAAGGAGGAAAGGAAACCGGAGTCCATGCTCCGTCGGGGCGACCGAGAAGCATTAATGGGGATAGCCTGATAGGCTATAACCGGAGTCCATGCTCCGTCGGGGTTACCGAGAAGCATTCATGGGATAGCCTGATAGGCTATAACCGGAGTCCATGCTCCGTCGGGGCGACAGAGAAGCAAGCATGGGGACACCTTGACGAGGCCTTACCGTCAAGGGGGATACATTGTGATTGGTTATATCTTGACGAGGTTTTTCCGTCAAGGGGGATATGACATTATGTATGGTTGAAAAAGGGACATTGTACGATGATGATGAGATTGATGGGTGGGATTCATGACATAGAACACCCATTGCATGATTGCACCAAACTGCATGGTTTTGTTATAATATTCTCTATATGTTTTGTTATCACTAATCCATGAGTTAGCCCTACTCGGAGTCCTACTGGGCACATTGTCTAACGCCCTACTTCTACCCTAGCTGATGACGCAGGAGATAGCGGACACGAAGGACAAGACGGAGGCCAAGCTTAGGAGTTTGGGAAGGCGGACTACTTAGTTTATTTAATTTATTTTGGAAATGTAATTTGAATAGCTTAGCTCGTCGGAATGTAATAATTTAGAGTACTTGCTATGTTTTGGATTTTATTGTGGACATTATGATTTTGAGGTAACTTTGAAATTAAATGAATGTTTTTCCCTGCTATCTACAATTTGTAGGATAGTCTCTATTATAATTCCGCACTTAATTTAATATTCCGCAAGTTTTCTTCTACGTGTGAACCATTCTTCGTGGACTTAATTTCCACACACACGTAGGGTTGGCCAGTTAAGGGCCGGGCTTTAGAAGCTCGGACTTAACTCGCGTCGTGACGTCCCCCGCCTTTTGTCACTCTTTATTTAAAAAAAAAAAAAATAGACTCTGATTTCCGAAAAGGGGCGGGCGTTACAGCTTTCCATTCTCTCACTGCTGCCACCTTAGCTGGGTCCACGGCTATACCTTCCGCTAATATAACATGCGCCAAGAAGTTAACCTAAGATAGCCAGAATTCACACTTCCTTGCTTTGGCGTACCGCTGGTGCTTCTTTAGGGTGTCCAGGACTATCCATAAATGCTCAGCATGTTCCTCCTGACTTTTAGAATAGATCAGGATGTCATCAATAAAAACAATTACAAACTTGTCCTAGAAAGAACAGAAGATCCTGTTCATCAGATCCATGAACACAGTTGGTGCATTGGTAAGTCCAAACGGCACAACCACATACTCATATAGTCCATACCGCATTCTGAAAGTCGTCTTTTTTATGTCCTCATCCCTAACCCGGATTTGATGGTAGCCGAACATCAGATCAATCTTGGAGAAGTGGCTGGAACCCCTGAGTTGATCGAACAGATCATCAATCCTAGGTAGAGGGTACTTGTTTCTGACAGTTAGCTCATTCAATTTTCTGTAATCTACACACATCCGAAGTGTACTGTCCTTCTTCTTCACAAATAATACCGAGGCTCCCCAAGATGTTGTTCCTGATGCATCCTAGTCTGAGTAGTTCACCAATTTGCTTCTTTAGCTCGGACATCTCAGCTGGGACCTCCGGTAATGTGGCAACGACACTGGAGTAGTGCCAGGATACAACTTGATCTCAAAATCAATCTCCCTCTTGGGTGGCAAGCCAGGGAGCTCTGTCGGGAATACCTCCGCGTAGTCTTTCACTACCGTTGGAAGTTCAACCATCGATGCCTTGTCTAATCTGATGTTATTCAAAACAAGGTGGTTCAATTCTTCATACAGTCTTCTGGTCATAGGGATGCTCTGTTTGTCAGCATGTACCACATATCGCTTTCCCTCGGGTGACCAAAATATCACCCAGCGGAGATGGCAGTCAATGCTGGCCTGAAAGTTAGCCAACTAGTCCATGCCAAAGATGATGTCGTACTCAATCATCTCGATTACCAGATAATTGAACTCAAATCTGAATCTAGCGAGTTCTACCGCTGTGCATATAAGTCCCAATGATGTGTCTCCGACGAGGGATACAATAGTAAGTGATGTGGACAATTTTTGTACTAAGGTGCCAGTAGCAGATATAAATGCAGCAAATACAAATGAGTTGGATGCTCCAGAATCAAATAATGTGAAAGCATAGGAGCTACCGACTACTGCCATACCTTGAATTAAGGAGTGATCCACCGCCTCTAGGGGAGGAGCTAAGGTATACAGCCGTCCAGATCCTGTAGGGTTAGGTGCCCGTCCCATCTGGTTATACGCCCTTGATCCATGTGAATGAGCTGATCTGGCTGGAGGACGAAAGGAACCCCTAGAGTGAGAGGGTCTGATGTTCTATGAACATTCCCTCTTGAAATGGTCCTATTGGCCACACTGGAAATAGGTGCTCACACCTCGGGGGACCTGAGAGACTGATACTGATGGGGAGGGCTGATTGGGATGAAAACCCCCAGTAGACCCAGTGGAAGGTGAGGGTCACCCAAAGTTACGTCGGAACTTCTTGTTGGGACGAAAAGTGCTTCCCCCACTCTGGCCTCGGCGGTTGTCCACAAACCGCATTGCCTTTGTCATCTCCTGCTCTGCTATGGTGGCTCTACTGACCACCTCCGCCAATGTAGGTGACTTGAATATAGTCACTTTGGCCCTGATGCACAGTCGGAAGCCTCGCTCAAATTTGCGAGCCCTTCTATACTCCGTGTCCACTATGTATAAGGCATAACAAGATAGACGGAGGAACTCCTAATGGTACTCCGCCACAGTCATGGTGCCTTGTACCAAAGATATGAACGCTTGGGTGTGGCATTCCTTCTCATCTTCTGGAAAGTAATGATCCAGAAACATAGCCAAGAACTGCTCCCATGTCATCGCAGTCCTTTCCCCTTCCGGAATCAGTGCCCGCTGTCGCTCTATCACTTCCCACCATTTGCCGGCATCATCAATCAATTGTGAGGTAGCCAGCAATATCCTATCTTCATTACCGGAGATCTTCAGTAGTGTCAAGATCTGGGTAATGTTCATCAACCAGTTCTCCGCCCCGGCAGGTCCTTCTTTCCCTTTGAAGTAAGGGGGACACTGCTGCCGAAAGTACCTAAGCATCCTCCGATCATTTGCCTCGTTGGTGGTCGCATTTCTGTTTTTGTTCATATGTTGTTGAAGAACGGAAGTGACCACCGCTTACACCAAGTTTTGTAGCTCAGAGGCACCACGGGAATGTTCACGCTATTCTGCCCCTCCTCTTGGTGTGGTTGCTACACCTCTTCATCTACATACGGGTTTTGTCGAGTTCTTCTTCTAGGAGGTATTTTCCTAAGTCATTGAAACATCGTCGACTTAGCTTCTTTGTAAAGTTTGTGTTTTCATATTTTGGGGAAATTGCCAAATAAGCACCCTTGTTTTTGGGGAAACTTCCTAAGTATCAAGTGTTGTTTCTCAATTTGGGGAAATCAGGGAAATGTCTCCTATTTTGCTATTTTTGATAAATCCATCACTGTTTCTCAATTTGGGGAAAAATCCGGATGTTTCTCATTTTTTGGGAAATGTTCCTACGTATCAAGTGTTGTTCCTTAGTTTCGGGAAAAATCATTGATGTTTCTCATTTCGGGGAAATATGTCCTATCTTGCTACATTTGATAAATCCAATTTATAGTGATTATCCTTCCTTTGCTATCATTCTATTTTCATCAAATTTGCTCTCAGATTGATGCTTCAGTCTGAGTGTAACGATGTACATTAATCCAGCCCCCGTGCAGCGGACTCCGAAGAGTCGGTCAGTTGCGATTCTTATCTTGTCATTGAGACATGATGTTGTCTTAATCTTACTTTGAAAGATTCATCCTTCCGGTTTCGCTCTGATACCAACTGTAATGCCCCGCCCTTTTTCACTCGCCGAAAAATCAGAGTCTATTTTTTTTTGAAGTAAAGAGAAAGAGAACGGGACGTCACGACGTGAGCTAAGCCCGAGCTTCTAAAGCCCGGCCCTTAACTGGCCAACCATACTTGTACGTGGACTAAATCCACTAAAATGGTTCACACGCGATAAGGTTAAACTTACGGAATTCAACATAGTGCGGAATTACAATAGAGTTCTATCCTATCCAATTTTAAATAGCAAGGAAGTCCATCACTTAATAATAATCAACTTAAGTTAAAATGTCCAAAATTAAAATCCAAACCATAGCAAATAGTCTAAGTTATTACAGTCCCAAATACTTACTCAAATTACATTGTCCATAATAAAACTTAAATAAAATGAAATTATATTACCCAAGCTCCTAAGCTTGGATCCGATCGCGTCCCTCACTCCGTCCATTCCCTGTGTCATCATCTAAGGTAGAAGTAGGGCGTTAGACAACGCGCCTAGTAGGTACTCCGAGTAGGGTCAAACACATGGATTAGTATAAACAAAATCACATAGATATATAAAATGTCAAAACCATGCAAGTCAATGCCATGCCATGGGTATCATATGCCATGAATCCCACCCATCATCCATATAACAGTCACATAGTAAATCCTCTTGATGGATAATCCACATATAGGTATTGTCTCCACGAATACCATATCGGTCCCACCGAATGGAGCGTGGACTTCATTTACATTTCAAACACAGTATGTCTCTCCCAACGAATGCCTTATCAGTCCAACCGAATGGAGCGTGGACTCTGCTTACATTTCAATCATACATCTCTTCCCATATGTCCATTGGAATCAGTGTGGATTCCTCCCCACGGTTGTTTATCGGAAATCCGAATGGAGCGTGGACTCCCCTCATGTGATTCCCCCTACCCCCCCCCCCCAATGCCATGCATGAGATATGAGTGCAAATGTTCTATGTAATAATAAACATCATAGCATTAAAATCCCATAGTTGAAACATAATACTTTGATACCAAAATTAACATAGAAGTAAAAACATCACATATACATATTCCATGGTTTTCAATAAGGTAGGAAGCTTGCCAACGTCCAAATATCAGGTCCTTGTGTTTTCATCCAACAACTGATCACTTGTCGCGTCAAGCCGAACATACACCGTTTGTGAAATCCCGTTACCTTATTACATTTAACACATATACATACATCAATTTGGTGATCCATTTAATTCCATCAACCCCTACATCATCCTAGGTTTATCTCCCTTTACCATCATAGTCTTTTATCCGGTTAAGTCCCCTAAGAGGTTTCCATTATACATTGGGGCTGAACCATGTTTAAGTCCAAAAAAATGCATTAGTGGGGTTCGGCCATACAACATGGCCGAACCTCACTCTCTTGGTTTTGGTTCCTTTTTAATCCTTTAATCACAATGGGTCAAACATCATCCATTCTTTGATTACCTAATCTACTAACAGTCCATAGTTAAACATTTAACTTGATGAAACACACTTAGGTCCATGAAAATATCCCCATTGGGGTTAATCATACACCCATGTCCATGAAAGTCCTTCATGGGGTTCGGCCATACAACATGGCCGAACCCATGCTTCCTTATATTTATCATTTCCCATCTTAGCCACCATTCATTTTCATAGTAATCACTTAACTTATTTACACATAACTTAGGTTCATAAATGATTCATTAAAATAAACATAGATCCATAATAAATCCCTCCATGGGGTTCGGCCATGTTGGTCCATCATTTTAAAACCCAAAAATCCATCAACATTTCTTCCATGGGGTTCGGCCATACATCATGGCCGAACCCATGGTCCATTATTCTTCATCATCTCCTCATTTTAAATCATCATTTACAACATTTAAAACCCCATTAAAATCACTAACATTCTTCCATGAGGTTCGGCCATACATCATGGCCAAACCCTATGGTTCATCATTTCCTCTTAAAAATTGACATACCCATGATTAGATCCTTTGATGGGTTCGGCCATATATCATGGCCAAACCTCATCCAATCCCTTTTGTCCTTAATGATCCTTATACATACAATCTAGGGTTTGGCCATGCAAGGGCCAAACCATGATCTTTGATCATTCTCCATTCCTTATATTGAACATGCATATGGTTCTTATGCATATCAAGATTAGGGTTCGGCCATGCAAGGGCCGAACAATGTTCTTTGATCATTTCTAATGTTTAACCATGCATGTTGTCATAAGCCATATATACATGTGGTCCTTAATAATCTTCATTTATATAACCGATCTTACCCATTAGGGTTTTGTCCATTTTTCCATCTAAAACCATATTTCAGATTTTGTATCATACTTCACTTTTATGTCATCTTATTGACATTCCTTGGATGGATTTTAAATTCATAGCCTATAACCATTTGGCCAACCATTTTCAATCCGAAATGGAACCCCATGGTTTCGGCCATTCCATACCCGAAACCATGGTTCCCTTGGCCTCTTTCTAATTAAAAATTTTTGTCAAGCAATACTTACCGATTCCGCGACTCCTCCGTTTTCTTTCGTTCCATCTTGCTCCTCTGTTCTTCTCCTTCCTTATTCTTTTCTTCCTCCTCCTTGATCTTCGGCCAAAGAGTATTGCTTGAGAGGGAGAGGGTTTGAGATGAAAACCATAAGAGAGGGTTCGGTCTAGGTGAAGGTTTGAGAGAGGGAGAGGAGGAGAGAATGGAAGAAAACTCTAAGCTTTTTTGTCTCAAAGAGAGGGGTCGGCCCTAGGTTTTTTGGTGAGAGGGAGAGAGTGAATGAGATAGAACACTCTCTAATCCTTTTTGTCTCAAGGTGGATCGGCCAAGGGAGGGTTGAGATGAGCCCTTTCCATCTTGTCTTAGGGTTTCTTGGACAAGACCTCACCTCCCAACCACCCTCATTCAATGTGGAGTCTTCCCCATGTGTCCCTTGGCTAACCAAGAGGACACATGCCTTACACTTGGCACACACACCCGCTCCAACGTTTTTGTATCTAGGGTTTCCATTGAGATGGAAACCCTCCACCTCCCCTTTGACTCACTTAATCTCTTCAACTTCCAAGTGACTCACCACCCATCCAACACACTTAAATGGACATTCTCCTAACTCAAGCATTTGAATTCATTTCCATCTAACTTAGGTTATTTTAATTAAATAATTTAACTCAACGCACTTCTCTTGATCTTCTTGAATTCACCCATGGTTGACTAAGTCAACCATGGTTGCCGACCCCACATGTGCCTCAGTCCACCCGCCACCTCACTTGATGAGGTGGACTTGGGTCCCACATGGCTATGCCACTTGGATATTACCTCATACACTTGCCACCTCACTTGATGAGGTGGACCCCATTCTTAGATCCTAATTGGGTATACGACCCGATTAAATCCATTCATTACCCATTTACCCCAATCATCAATCCATCTTGACCCATTGGGTCCCAATTGGGCATTTGACCCAATTGACCACATTTATCTATCCATGATCCATTGGACCGCACTTGGGCCATTGCCCCAAATTTTATCCATCTAACATCCATACCATCTATGAATCTTAATTTTTAACAATTAAAATAAATAATAGCCAATATATTTATTGCATTGAAAATCCGGGCTATTACAAAGACATATTTGTTATGGTTTGATAATCTTAAGTTTTTATTGAAGATATATGGTGATTGGCTTTCCTTACCTATCGATGACATGAATATGAATAGTATCTTATTCATATAGATTATTCCGCAAGTATTCAGAAAAACATGTGAAATGTTTAAGTGGACTTAGTCCACGTACAAGTAATGGTAGCCAGTTAAGGGTTGGGTTTTGGAAACTCGGACTTGACTCGTGTCATGACGACCCGCTCTTTCTCACTTATTTTTTATTTTAAAAAAATATACTCTAATTTTTTACAAGTGAAAAAGGGCGGGGCGTTACAGTTGGTATCAGAACGAAACTGGAAGTGTTGAGTCTTGCAAAGTAAGATTAATACGGTATGATGTCTCACTGACAAATAAGAATTCCAACTGACCGACTCTTCGGAGTCTGCTGCACAAGAGCCGGATTAATTTACTTTGATGAGAATCAGACTGTAAGCATTCAATCTGAGGACAACCTTCTATAAGAAAAACAACAGCAAGGGAAGGACAATCACTATGAATTGTAGATTTTTGAAACATAGCGAAATAGGTTGTCCCTCCCCCAAACAAGAAAATTACATGATTTCCCCAAAAATAAGGAACACTATATGATACTTAGGAAATTTCCCCAAGTAAAGAACATAAAGTAATATATAGGAGAATAAAGCAAAACTTTTCCCTCCTTATGATTATTTGACCAAGTGTAATTTCAAAGTATTTGAACACAAGTCCTTATGAGAAAAACTAAGTCAACCAATGTTTCGATGACTTAGGAAAATGCTTCCATGAAGAAAAAGAAGTGTCTGATGGAACCCGAATCGAGAAGATGGAGAGAACAGCGTGAATACTCTTGTGGCACCTCCCGAGCTGCAAAACTTAGTGCAGGCAGTAGTCACCTCTGTCCTACAGCAACACCAGAACGGCAACGGAGGCACTACATCCAATGAATCCCAGGACCGAACGATGGTCAAAGATTTTTAACAACAGCGCCCCCTTATTTCAAAGGGAATGAGGGACCCACAAGAGTAGAGAATTGGGTAGAACATATCACAAAGATCTTGAAGCTACTTAAGATAACTAGTGATGAAGACTGCTGGCTACCTCACAACTGGTAGACGATGAAGGCAAATGGTGGAAAGTTATAGAACATCAACAAGTACAGATTCCAGCGGCGGATAGAACAGAGATAACTAGGGATCAGTTCGCTGGGATGTTTCTGGACCATTACTTTCCAGAGGAAGAGAAGGAGCGCCAAACACATGAATTTATATCTTTGGTCCAGGGCACCATGACCGTCACTGAATACTATCAGGAATTCGTCCGTCTATCATGCTATGCTCTATACATGGTGGACACGGAATACAATAAGGCTCGAAAGTTTGAACAAGGCCTGCGACCTAACATAAGAGCCAAGGTCACTAAATTCAAACCAGTTACTTTGAAAGAAGTGGTCAATCGAGCAAGCATAGCCCAACAAGAACTGATGGAGACAGTCAGATTTGTGGATAACAGACGAAGCCAGAGCGGGGGAAATACTTTCCGCCCTCGTAAGAAATTTAGACCCAACTTTGGAAAACCCTCAGCCTCTACTGCTTCCACTGGTTGTTTTTGTCCCGGTCAGCCCTCCACATCAGGACCAGTCTCTCAGGCTCCTCAAGGTGTTATCACCTGTTATCAATGTAGCCAGCAGGGCCATATCAAGAGGGAGTGTCCACAGAACAGCAGACCTACTTACTCCAGGGGTTCTTTCCGTCCTCTAGCTCGGTCCGCTCAGTCACAAGCATCCAAGGCACACAACTAGATAGGACGGACACCAATTCCTACAGGATATGGATGGATATATACTCTAGTTCCTCCTCGAGAGACAGTGGATCACTCAGTGATTCAAGGTATGACAGTAGTTGGTAGTTCTTATGCTATTGCACTATTTGATTCAGGAGCATTTCACTCCTTTATATCTGCTACTGGTATCTTAGTACAACAACTATCCACTGCACTCACTATTGTATCCCCTGTTGGAGACACATCACTGGGTCTAATCTGCACCTCCATAGATACTGAACTGGCTGAGTTCAGATTTAAATTCAACCATCTGGTACTGGAGATGACATAATAAGACATCATCTTTGGCATGGACTGGTTGGCTACCTTTCAGGCCGGCATTGACTGTCACCTTCGCAGAGTGATATTCTAGTCACCTGAGGGAAAATGGTTTATAGTACATGCCAACAGACAGAGCATTCATATGATTAGGAGATTACATGAATAAATGAACCATCTCGTACTGAACAGTATCAGACTAGACAAGGTGTCGGTGGCTGAACTACCTGCTGTAGTGAAAGACTACGTAGGGGTATTTCCAATAGAACTCCCTGGGTTGCCTCCAAAAAGGGATATTGACTTC
Source organism: Chimonanthus praecox (assembly GCA_022113865.1). Taxonomy (NCBI): domain Eukaryota; kingdom Viridiplantae; phylum Streptophyta; class Magnoliopsida; order Laurales; family Calycanthaceae; genus Chimonanthus; species Chimonanthus praecox. Next base: position 40,528,065 of record CM039086.1, on the reverse strand, counting down.
GAGATTAAACTTTATCCTGTCACTACTCCTGTATCATTGCCTCATTACCGGATGGCCCCAGCAGAAATGTCTGAACTGAAGAAACAAATTTATGAGTTGCTCAGACTAGGATGCATCCGGCATAGCACCTCATCCTGGGGAGCACCGGTATTATTCGTAAATAAGAAGGATGTTACTCTTTGGATGTGTGTGGATTACAGGAAGTTGAATCAACTGACAGTCAGGAAAAAGTACCCTCTGCCTAGAATTGATGATTTGTTCGATCAACTCAGAGGCTCCAACCATTCTCCAAGATTGATCTTATGTCAAGCTACCATCAAATCCGTGTCAGGGATGAGGACATAGAAAAAACAGCTTTCAGAACTCAGTATAGACTCTACGAATATGTGGTCATGCATTTTGGACTCACCAATGTACCAGCCGTGTTTATGGATCTAATGAACAGAATATTTCGTCCTTATCTGAATAAGTTCGTAATTGTCTTCATTGATGATATCCTGATTTATTCCACCAGTCGGGAGGAACATGTTGAGCATTTGAGGATAGTCCTGGACACACTAAAGAAGAATCAGTTATATGTCAAAGCAACCAAGTTCGAGTTCTGGCTATCTGAGGTCAACTTTTTGGGACACGTCATATCAGCAGAAGGAATAGTCGTGAACCCGGCTAAAGTGGCAACGGTTAGAGACTGGTAAGCTTCGAAGAATGTGACCGAAATCTACAGCTTTCTGGGACTGGCTGGCTACTATCGAAAATTTATTTTGGACTTCTCGAAGATTGTGGCTCCACTCACCCGATTAACTCAGAAAGGAGTCAAATTCGAATGGTCTGACGTGTGCAACTGAAGATTTGAGGATCTGAAATAGAAGCTTACCACCGCCCCTATTCTGATTTTGCCGGAAAGAGGCAAGTGATGCATCAGGGAAGGACTTGGGTGCTCTCTCACTCAGAGTCATCATGTGGTGGCATATGGTTCAAGGCAACTGAAAATCCATGAACGCAACTACCCACTCATGATCTAGAACTAGCTGCAATGGTCTTCGCTTTCAAAAGCTGGAGACACTACCTATATGGTGAGAAATTTGAGATATTTTCAGACTATAAGAGCTTAAAGTACCTATTCGATCAAAAGGAACTCAATTTGAGACAGCACAGATGGATGGAGTACCTGCAAGATTATGAATTTGTGCTGCGATATCACCCTGGCAAGGCAAACAAAGTGGCGGATGCCCTCAGCGGCATTTCACATGCAATCGTGGCCAGTCTGATTATGAAGGAATGGGAAATGTTGACGACCATCCGAAAATTCAATTTGTACATCAAAGATCGTGGGAGCATGTATAATCTGATGGTGCGGTCCAGTATGGTTTCCAAGATTGAACAAGAACAACAGACAGATCATGAAGTAGCAGAAATATGGGCCAAGATGTCGATGGAGAAGACATACCAGAGTGGGAATTACGACCTGGACAAGGTCTCTTATTCCAAGGCAAGACATATGTGCCTCAAGGCTGCAGAAGAGAGTTGTTGATAGAAGCTCATCAATCAAAACTCTTTATCCATCCGGGTTGCACCAAAATGTACCATGACCTAAAAAGGCATTATTTGTGGCATGGACTCAAAAGGGACGTGCCTGACTTTGTCTCTCACTGCCTTACTTGTCAGCAAGTCAAGACAGAACATCAGAAAGCGCCAGGACTGTTCAAACCCCTACCCATGCTCGAATGGAAATGGGAACACATTTCCATGGACTTTGTGACAGGACTGCCAAGGTCTTCCAAGGGTAACGATGCAATCTGGGTTGTAGTGGACCGTCTGACCAAGTCTGTCCATTTCCTCCCTATCAAGATGACAGACTCGTCTGAGACTTTGGGACGGCAGTATATCAAGGACATCATTAGGCTACATGGTATACCCAGGACTATTGTGTCCGACAGAGATGGCAGATTCACTGGCAGGGTATGGCAGAGCATGCAGTCAGCTATGGGGACAAATTTGTTAATCAGCACAGCTTTCCATCCACGGACTGAAGGTCAATTAGAGAGAACAATACAAACATTGGAGGATATGCTGAGAGCCTGCATGCTAGACTTCAAGGGTGGTTGGGAAGATCATCTACCACTGGTTGAGTTCTCATACAACAATAGTTACCAAGCAAGCCTCAAGATGGCTCCATTTGAGGCATTGTATGGTAGACCGTGCAGATCTCCAGCGTGTTGGACAGAGGCCGTTGAGCCTGCTCTTACTGGACCCTGATCTGGTTGTAAAGACCACGGAATAGATCAAAGTGATACGACAACATCTACTCACGACACAGAGTCGTCAAAAGAGCTACGCTGACAAGAGAAGAAGATCTCTTAAGTTTGAAGTGGGAGACCTAGTATTCTTGAAGGTCTCGCCACGAAAGGGACACATGAGGTTTGGAAAGGAAGGGATGCTGTCACCCAGATTTGTGGGTGTAACACCCCGGATTTTCAATTTATGAATATATGTGGAAATTATCCATTTAATTTGTGAATTAATGGAGATGGACCTTAAATGGGTAAGGAGTTGGGTCAATGGCGCAATTAAGACCCAACGGATATTGGATAAGGTCAATTGAAATAAATGGGTAAGATTTATTCAATTGGGTCAAGGTTGTCAATTGGGTCAAAATGCCCAATTGGGACCCAATGGATTATGGTTGTCTTGGTCGACCATCAAGAGAGCCAAGCTTATTTAAAGTGTGGCTGAATTAAGTTGGAAATGGAATCAAGTAATGGAGTTGATTTTAAGTGAGTTAAATGAGTTGAATTAAAGATATGAGTTGAGTTAAAGAGATGAGTTGAATGGGAATTTAATGAGACTTTCATTTTAAGTGAGTGGAGTGGGAAGATGGAGAGTTGCATCTCATAAGACTAAAACCAAAGTGTACATACGTTGGGGAGATGGGAGTTTCATCTCATGGGATGAAACTCCAAACAAAGCATTAAATGAGGGAGGTGAAAGGTTGGTTGTTACACAAAGTATATACAAGGCTACACGTTGGGAGATGGAGGGTTTCCATCTCATGATGGAAACCCAAGGGGCATACGGTTGGGAGTTTCATCTCATGGGATGAAACCTCCAAAGTAAATATTAATGAGGGAGGTGAAGAGGTATAGTGGTTACAAAGGGGTATCACCCAAAAAGACACCACTCAAGGCCGACCACTCTCATTGAACAAGACAAGACTTGGTTTTCATCTCACTCTCTCCCTCTCTCTCTTGGCTGACCCTCTCTCAAAGACAAAGGAGTAAGGACTTAGAGTTTTCTATCTCAAGCTCCTCTCCCTCTCTCAAACCTACACTCTTTGGCCGAACCCTCTCCTTGGGATTTCATCTCAAGAACTCTCAAGCTCACTCTCGGCCAAAGATAAAAGAAGAAAGAAAAAAAGACTAAAGAAGGAAAAGAACGGAGGAGCAAGTCGGAACAAAAGAAACTGGAGGAGTCGCGGAATCAGTAAGTACTTGATGAGATTTTAATTAGTAAGAAACGAATTGTCAAGGATCATGGTTCGGCCCTTGCATGGCCAAACCCTAATTGTTATGTATGTATGGAAAAGATCTCATGCATGTCTAAGATAATGTATTATGACCAAAGATCTGTAACACCCCCGATTTTCAAGTTATAAATACTTATGGAATTTTGCCATTTAAATTGTGAAATTATTAGATATGGATATTATATGGGTAAAGTATTGGGTCATTGCCCAATTAAGACCCAACCGTTTTGGTAAATGGTTTCAAATAGAATTAAATGGCGATTAATTAAATTAGGAATGCATTATGTCTATAATGAATTATTATACGCATAAAGGGATTTGGATTAATTGTCATGACCGTGTATAAGAGATATTTAATCCATGATAGGCGCGTGGAGAGAATTTGTAACACCCTGGAATTTCAAAGATATCAATTTACATGAATTTATTCATATTTACGGAATTGCCATTGTGATTTATTTTGGTATGAATTTAAATGGGTAAAGTGTTGGGCCAATGGTCCAATCAAGACCCAATGGTTAGTAGTTTTGTTTACAAGATAAATAAATGGATGAAATGTACTCAAACGGGTCAAGAGTTGTAATTGGGTCAAATGGGTCAAAATGGCCAAATTGGACCCAATGGGTCGTGGTTGACATGTTTGACCATTAATTGAGCTCAAAATTTAATTGGGTTAAGATGAATTAAATGTTTGAGTTGGGTTTGAGTTGAAATAAATAATGGAGTTTGAATGAGTTGAAGCAATTAGTTAAGTTAAATTAAATGAATGAGTTAAGTTGGGTGAGTTAAATAAATGAGTTGGATAAATAAATATTTTAAGTGAGTGAATGAGAGTGGTGTGTACTGATTGCAAGTTTTTAAACAATGAAAAACGTTGGAATTGCATGGGAGAGGTACTTCATGCATGTAACTCCAAGATAAGAAATTAATGGAGGTGGCATTTTTGGGAGTTAGGTTTGGTGAGAGTTAGTATTTCAAATGCAAGTATTATGCATATTGGAAAGGTGGGAACTATGGCTTATGCATGAAACTCCATAGATGGAGATAAATGGGGCTGCCGTTTCATGGAGTTACACAAAAAGGTTATGGCATTTCAAATTCAAAATTTAGTCTACACGTTGGAGGAAGGGGAAGAGTTTCATCTTAAGATGAAACCCCCATATGAGTTGTTAATGAGAGAAGGAGGTTACACCAATGCATACAACAAGATGATAATGGGAAGCCGTTGGGTACCCTTGGAGGTTCATCTCAAAGATGAAACCCCCAAGGGAGGTATTAATCAATGGAGGTTACCCAAAGGTACACTACACGTTGGAACATGGAAAGGTTTCATCTCAAGATGAAACCCCCATGTGAGACCTTAATGAAAGGGGGGAGGTTACACCATTGACCATCCATGGGAGACGTTGGAAGCTTGGGGAGGTTTCATTTCATAGATGAAACCCCCAAGTAATATTAAGGATTTTGGGTTAAGACAATGGAAGTTACACATGGGTTTAATCAAAACCCATCTCTTTGGCCGACCACCCCATTTGGAACCAAGTTTTGAATCTCTCTCTCTCCCTTGGACGGTTATCATCTTTCTAAGATCAAGAACAACAGCTGATTACTGATATGAAATCAGTCCTTGGTTGATTTATTTCACCAAGACAAAAGCATACATTGAGCAAAGAAGTTGGCATCAAGGTTTTCCATTCAAAGCCAATCTTCTATCTCTCTTTCTCTAATTCATACCTTAACCGAATCATTTTAAGGACAGCAACATAATCATCTTCGGCCAAGGAATCAAGAAGAAGGAGGGGCTAAGAAAGGGAAGGAACAAGCCGGAGTGAAGATCAATTGGAGGAGTCGCGGAAACGGTAGGTTTTCGATAAACTATTACTTAATAAAGAAACATGATCTGGCCATTGGATGGCCGAATCTATCAAGGGTTAGACATTGGATGGTATTTCATGAATGAGATGAAAAATGGATTATAGGGTTCGGCCACTTGGGATGGCCGAACCCCATGAAAACAATGGGTAAATTTTGATGGTTTTTGTAAAACAAAACCTTGGACTGTTTTTTATGCTAAGTTAGATTAAGTGCATGTTTTGAAAAGTTCTACATTATGGTTTTGAGTGTCATGTGTTGGGCTATGGATTGGCCGAATACATTAATGATTTTAATCTTGGATAAGATTGCTTAAAAAGGATAGAAAATATATCATTGGGTTCGGCCATCTTGGCTAGCCGAACCCCATGATAAGAGTGGATTGCTTTGATGTTTTAAAGGTCAAAAACCATGTCAAACCATGGTAATTTTTATATGTGTTAATTGGGTCATCTTGTGGCCGAATTAAGTAAGGATATAAAGTATGATGAGAAGGTTTAAAAGGATGGAAATCTAGAGCATAGGGTTCAGCCACTTGGGATTGCCGAACCCCATGAAAGTTATTGATAAATGGTATGGTTTTTTGGGATAGAAACCATACCATGTGTAAAGATTGTTAAAGGATTGAAAAAAATGGAATTAAGTAATTGTTATGGGGTAGGCAATGGATGGTTAAACCTTGTTGTTTTTATGGCTAAGATGTAGTAGATAAATAATGTAGAATTGTTGGAAAAGTTGCATCAAAAGAACCTTAAGGTTCGGCCATGTGAATGGCCGAACCCCATGGGTCATCTTATGGAGTTTTATGTGATTTATTTGGATTTATGGTTACCGTTTTGGGTCAACCTTTGGATGGTTGAACCATGTATATATCTTGGTAAAAGAGTGGAGCTTAAGTTAAGTACATAGGTTAAAATTATTGAACCAAGGGAACCATTGGGTTCGGCCATGTGTATGGCCGAACCCCATGGACCATTTTATGAGGACTATTTTATTGAATCAAATGGTTTCAAATTTAAAGATTATGGAACATTTTGAGTGGTTAATAAATGATTGTTATGTGAACATTTAGACAAGTCATGGGTCGACCATTTCATGACCAAAATATGGGGTTCTATGGCTAAGTTAGGACATGAAAGTTTAAATGGGTGAGGTTCGGCCATGGGGTATGGCCGAACCCCACAAAGTGGATTGTTGGGACTTAGATGTAAATGGGAATCATATGATTAGTATCTTGACTTGCTGCTATATAAATAAGGTATCGGGATTGCTTGAACAGTGTACTAGTCGTAAACGGGAGACGGCTCAAATGAAGGGTCAAACTAAGTAACATTGAGTAGGTTTCCTACCTTGTTGTAACCACATATCTTATTTCCTGTTTTATGTTTATTTGAATAAGTTATTTGAATGAAATGTTATATTTACAAATGGCATGTTTGCATAGACATCTCATGCATGGCATGGGATGATGGTGTTGTAACCGGAGGCCACACTCCGTCGGGGCGTCCGAAAGACCACTGTGGGTTACCTTGACGATGAGAATCCCGTCAAGTGATGGCTATGATGAATGGTGATGGGTGGGACTCATTACATGTTCATTTCATACATAGCATGTTTTTATGGAATTTTGACACACATGTATTATTATATTATTTGCATGTTTTATACTAACCTTGTGGTAGCCCTATTCGGAAGCACTACTGGGCGCATTGATCTAACGCCCTATCTCTACCCTTAATGGATGACGCAGGGAAAGGGAAGAACGTGGATAGAGAAGAAAACCAAGCATAGGAGCTTGGCCATTTTGAATGGACTATTTATGGGCTTGTTATTTGATTTATCTGGACAATGTAATTTGGCAATTAGATGTGTTGGTATGTAATAAGTAGTTAAGTTAGATGCTATGGTTTGATTTATTTTGGATGGTTTGATTGAACGATTAATTAAGATTGTTTAGTAATTTTGGAGAATAAATTATGTACTTTGCTATCAAAGAATGGAAAATTGGAATAGTCATAGGTTCTATTATAACCTCAGTTAGATTAAGACTAAGTTAATTCCGCAAGTTTGTATTTGTACCATGTGTGGATCAGTTTTGTGGACTTAGTTTATACGCACATGGGCTTGGCCAGTTAAGGGTCGGATTTAGAGATCCGAACTTAACTCGCGTCGTGACACTCCGCCCCGATCACATGATTATTATTATAAAAAAAATAAAAATAAACTCTGATTATTAGAGTGAAAAGGGCGGGGTGTTACAGAATTTGAGATAGATTACAATGGCCATGTGTGACATATGCATATCCATGTGATATGCGCATACAAGATAAGATTTGATGGACTATCTTTAAAAAGGAGTCCTTTCTTTTATTAAGAGAGATATTAGGGATTTGCAAGAAGGAAGGGGCGTATGGCACCTTCTAAAAATAATAAGGATCGAATGGAAAGCTTGTACAATTCAGCCAACCAATTTGTTTTCCCATTGGTTGCAAGATGGGAGTGGGATAGCTGCAACAAGAGTGGTTGGCTCTGTTTTTTTCTTAATCACCTAGCAACGATTGGGTTGCTGCTATGTGTTTTGATACAAATCTGATCTGAAAACACTCATTGATATCACCTCATCTCTGGGGTAATATCTCCCAGAAAATTACATTGGATTTTCTCCACATCTGAACACCTGCCATTAAGCACTTGAAAACTGATATAAAACTAAGAGTAAGGTTGTCTCTGTAAATGGCTCTATACTTGTTAGAGGGTGGCTTGATTCCACCGTTGAGATAGGCAAGGGAACTCCCGAGAAGTCAGGTGCTAAATGGGACTATTATTCACAGGCAATTGCTAATATTAGAAGGAGACGTGAATAAAAGATGTTCTAAGGAGGGTCACTGATTGTGTTGATAAACACAAACACGTGAGCTGCTATAGTGGGATTCCCTATTTAATTAGTAATTACCTAAAGAGATATTATTGGCAAGTCTGTTTGGGATTTAGCAACTACTCAATATGTAAGTTGCCAAAGCCAATTATTGACAAATCTATATATACTACTGTAAGAGACAGAGAGAGGGTAACACGACAGTGAGCATTCGTGTATTGAGAGACAGAGAATTAGAGAGCACTTAGATAAGAGATCTCAAGAAGGCAGCGTCTGATACACGGTTCAGCACACAAAGGCAGCAAACAGTGGAGGTGATTACATATGCTTGTAGGCTTGGCTAAGAAAAATATATATAGCAGCCAAGCTGTAACGCCCGCCCTTTTTCACTCGCTTCTTGCCGTAAATTCAGAGTCTATTTTTTTTTTTTATATAACAGAGTAGAGTGATAGAGCGCGGGACGTCACGACGCGAGCTAAGTCCGAACTTCCAAAGTCCGACCCTTAACTTGCCAACCCTATGTGTGCACGGACCAAGTCCACGAAAATGGTTCACACATAGCAATATCAACTTACGGAATAAAAATCATAAGCTGCGGAATCATAACATCAATTTGCGGAATCATAATAGAACCAAGTTCTATTCCATTCAGATAGCAAAGTACGTCAAGTCCTTAATCATCATTCAATTACCATAATTATCAAAATTATCATCCATCCATCTAAGTTATTACATTCCGAAATCTAGATACTCAAACACAAGTTCATGAGTAACTTTATTCAAAACATATAAAATAAGTCTTCCAAGCTCCTATGCCTGGCCCGTCTTGCGTTCATCATTCCCCTGATTACCTGTATCATCAACTAGGGTAGAAGTAGAGCGTTATAACAACGCGCCCAGTAGGTATTCCAGTTACGGCTAACACATGGTTAGTACAAAACATATATTATAACATAATATATAAAACCAGGTAAAATCTATGCCGTGCAATGATGACAAATATGCAATAAGTCCCGCCCATCACATGTGCATAAATATACCCACCACATAGGTCTTCCGGACGCCCCGGCGGAGTGTGGACCCTCCGGAATCTTCTTGATGGAAATCACATCAAGGTAATGCACATAGGTTTTTCGAACTCCCTGACGGAGTGTGACCCCTCCAGTTACAAATCCTCCACCCCATGCCATGCATGAGATGCCAATGCAATACATGTTATTTTATAACATAAACATAGCATTTAAAATCATCTTTAAAACACATGCTCTTTCCTCATATAAACATAGCATATAAAATCAACCTTTGAAATATAATCAATACATGTTATTTACACAATGAAGCTTAGCATTTGAAATTCAGTAATAAAGCATATCCTTTGAAACATATTTTCATCAAATATAAGATAAAACAAGTGTACATAAACCCATGGTTTCAAAGAGGTGGAATCCTACCAAAGATCGTTACCGCGTGCTTGCGTCTTTCGTCCAAGATTCGATCACCGATAGCACACCGCTTTCGAGATCCCGTTACCTTATAATATAATAATAAATCAACACCAAGTCCCACTTGATTACAAGGTTCTAAGTCCATAAACAAAACCCCATGGGGTTCGGCCATACACCATGGCCGAACCCATGGCTTACCATTTTCGCACCTATTTACGAAAATGCCATTGTTCATAACCATAGCCCTTTTTCTTTGCTTAGGTTCCAAATCATCCATACATGCTTCTTTTAATCCAAAACACATAGTCCATAAAATAATTCATGGGGTTCGGCCATACACCATGGCCGAACCCAATGGCCAATATTCTCACATATTTACAAAAATGTCATCGGTTCCCTTATTCCTTTAAATCTACAATAACTAGACCCTATAAATTTCCTTAACCAACAAGTCCATCAAACACAACTCATGGGGTTCGGCCATACACCATGGCCGAACCCATGATCCTCCACTTTAGCATGTAATTACCATTTTGCCACTACCTTCATCAATAATTCATAACACATGTTTGTATCCTTCCCTTTATTTAAAATATACAAAACATAGCTCATAAAATAGGTTCATAATTCGATTCATCAATCAGCCCTTAACTATGAATTAAAATGCCATTTGATCCCTTAATTTGGACCATGGGGTTCGGCCATACACCTTGGCCGAACCCTATGGTGTATAGTTTCTAAATTAAACTCCACTTTTCCATAATTGGAAGGTTTCCTTTATTAGACTCTACCTTCTATCATTAGAAGGTTTCCATAATTAAACTTACTAAAATTATCATCCTCCTTCCATAAATGGAAGGTTTCCATAAATAACCTAAACCTTTCTATGATTGAAAGGTTTCCTAGATTAGAAATCCTCTTTCTTAAATTGGAGTGTTTTCCAATTTAGCAACTCTTTCTATATTTGGAAGCTTTCCATATTAAGCAATCATTTCTATATTTGGAAGTTTTCCATATTAAGCAACCCTTTTTATATTTGGAAGTTTTCTATATTAAGCAACCAAGTCCATCTCCATTCCAAAAACAGCCCCATGGGGTTCGGCCATACACCATGGCCGAACCCTATGGTTCATGATCTTCATCAATGGTTTAGATCCATTAAAATCAAACACCAATCCATCAAAATATTTGTATGGCCGAACCCCACCCCTTTCTTTTCATTACTTTTGATCAATATTTTTGTCATGATACAATCATGGTTCGGCCATACCATAGACGACTCACATCCCTATCCCATATCTCCTTTTAAAATTATTAAACTCTCCCATGGGTTTTCATCATTCAAATTTATAAATCTAAACCATAAATTCCCATGGTTTTTATCATTCAAACCATCATGAAATCACCATGTCTTTCCATGATCTAAAAATCTAAGAACATAAACCCAATGAAATAAATCAAATCTCTCCATGGTTTTCAATCTTCCAAAACCCATGAATTAAACACTTCTTTCCATGGGGTTCGGCCATGCACTATGGCCGAACCCTATGGTTCTTTCTTTTCCATTTAAATTATTAAATCATCATCCAAACTTCTTCCATGGGGTTCGGCCAAACACTATGGCCGAACCCTATGGTTCTTTGGTTTCATAAATAAAATTATTCAATTAAGATACTAACCTCTTTGCTCTTCCAATCTTTCTTCTTTCTTCTTAATTTTTCTTCAACCAAGAACACCTTCTTGTTACTGCCTTTTCTTCTCTTGCTCTTGATCTTGGCGAGAATGATAATTGAGAGAGATGAAATAAAACTCGGCTAAGGGTGGTAAAACCGTGTGCCCCTAGTCCTTCTTTCCTTTTATAATCTTTCCTTCATCCCAATTTTAGGAAGTGCTTAAGATAGCCACTCCCTCCCCTTTGGCCGTGCATCCCTTCCTTGTTTAGTGAGTGCCGACCTCCCTTCCTTATTTAAGAACCTTCCCTTAATCCTATCTCTATTTAAATTAGATAGTTTCCTTGGATACTAATCCATGCGCATAACCTATATATTTATTATCTAAAATTCGGCCATGCATAATCTTTTAATTAAATGCATCACTAAATTAATTCAAACCCATTTAATTTTTAATAACACTAATTCCACAATCAATTGGGTCTTAATTGGGTCATAGCCCAATTCTTTATCCAAATAAGATCCAATCTAAAATTTACAATTAAAAATGGATAATTCCATAAAAAATAATAAATTGAAAATCCGAGGTGTTACACAAGCAACCGTATGTGTACAGATCTGTAGTGTACAGATCTGCAAGTTGCTGCCAGCGTGAAAAGCAAGGAGGGTCTGGGTCGACACTACCGTTCTTGAGAAAACAACACAACATAACCTCTATTCAGGTAGTACTCTAGTAGATTCACTGTTGGTTTCTTGGTGTAGAACCTACAGTCAAGGCAGCCAGCAAGATCATTAATATTGCATATCAAGAGGAAAAGATCAAAAAGGAGAAGGATTGGAAGATCAAGAACAACCGAAGGAGTCGCGGAACCGGTAAGTGATGTCTTATTTTGTTTAAAAATAAGGAACCATAAGGTTCGGCCATGGAGTATGGCCGAACCCCATGAATGAAGATTGGTTATAAGTTATGGAATTTTAATGAGGAAAAACCATGGAATAATTGTGTATGTTTTAAATGGTTTAAGAGAAGTTAATGAACCATAGGGTTCGGCCATGATGAAGGGTCGAACCCCATGGAAGGTCATGGGTTATTATTTTTATGGGTTGGAAACCATGGAAGGATTATCAATTCTTTTGAAGGGATTACATGGAAGAAAAATTAAGGGATGATTATGGTTAATTAATGGATTGATGAACCATAGGGGTCGACCACGATGAAGGGCCGAACCCCATGGAAGAACTTTAGTAAATTTTAATGAAAGGTTATTTATGTTTTATTTTTATGGGATGAAAACCATGGAATAATTATATGGTTTTAAAAGGTTTAATTGATGTTCAAAAGGAAGCAAGGAACCATAGGGTTCGGCCATGTGGTATGGTCGAACCCCATGGAAAGGATATTAATAATTTTAATGGATTTAAATGAATGGATAAATACTTTGTTTTAATGATCATGGAAGATCAAGGATTGATGAATTTTAAAGAGAACATTTTGGAACCATAGGGTTCGGCCATGGTGTATGGCCGAACCCCATGGAGGATGTTATTAATTTAGAAAGTATCTAAAGGTGGAGATTAAATTGGAAAGTTTCTAATTATGGAAGGTGGAGATTAAATTGGAAAGTTTCTAATTATGGAAGGTGGAATTTTTAGAAAGGATCTAAAGATAGAAAGAATGAAATGATGGATTGTCTCTATGGGTGAGGTTCAGCCATGGTGTATGGCAGAACCCCACAAGGAATTATTTATGGAAGTTGTATTTTAAAAAGTTTCTATTTAGGGACTTTCTAATTATGAAGGTGGATATTGAATTTAGAAAGTTTCTAATTATGGACCTTCTAAATATGGACCTTCTAAATATGGACCTTCTAATTATGGACTTGCTAATTATGGATTTTCTAAATAATGGAAGTTGATGAAAATGGAAAGTTGGACATCATAGGGTTCGGCCATGGTGCTTTGCCGAACCCCATGAATCAATGGTGGATTATGTTTTGGAATCTAAACCTAAGGTGATGAAGGTAATGGCAAAGTTGTAATTAAAGGCTAAAATGAAAGATCATGGGTTCGGCCATGGTGTATGGCCGAACCCCATGAGGTCCTTTATGGACTTAAGTGGTCAAAGAATTTTATGGGACATGTATGGACCTAATATGTTTAAAGGAATCGGTTATGAATTATTTTAAAAGGGTTATTGGGAGTATTATGAATGTTTAAATTAATAAATGGACTTATGTGTTGGAACCTAAGCATAAGTTGTTGGAGGCAATGGCAATTTGGTAAATAAGTGTGAAAATGGTAGGCCATGGGTTCGGCCATGGTGTATGGTCGAACCCTATGAGGATTGTGTTTATGGACTTAGACATTGTTGTAAATCAAGTGGGACTTGGTTTTAACTGATTGTTATATTATAAGGTAATGGGACCTCACAAGGTGGGTACGATCGTGAGCAGTTACCGGACGAAAGACGCAAAGACACGTTAGCGGTGTTTGGTAGGATTCCACCTCTTTGAAACCATGGGATTATGTACATTGTTTTTATCTTGATTTGATGAATTTATATTGCAAAGGATATGTTTCAAAATGTGAGTTTTAAATGCTATGTTTATATGATAAAATAACATGTGTTGTATATGTTTCAAATATGAGCTTTTAAATCCTATGATTTGTATAATTGCATAGCATGTGGACATTTGCATCTCATGCATGGCATGGGAGGAATGAACGGTAATCAGAGACCCATACTCCGTCGGGGCGTCCGTAAAACACTCGTGGGGGATACCTTGATGGTGAGAATCCCATCAAGTAGAAACCGGAGGGGCCACACTCCGTCGAGGCGTGATACCTTGATGAGGAGTTTTCCATCAAAATGATACTATGTATGAAATGTAACTGGAGATCAACACTCCGTCGGGGCGTCCGTAATACAATCGTGGGGGATACCTTGATGAGGAGCTTTCCATCAAGAGGTTATTATGTGTTTGTGATAGGTGGGACTCATTACATATGATAGCATGACATGGCATTAAATCGGCATGATTATGATCTTTATTATCATGCAAGGTTTCTGTTTTTTGTTGGTATGATTGGATCTCTAATATCATACACTGTCTTGGATACAATGCTTTATAAGTATGGTATGTGTTCACCCTACTTGGAGTACCTACTAGGCGCGTTGTCTAACGCCCTACTTCTACCCTAATTGATGACACAGGAAATGGACGAGACAATGGATGTGATCGGAGCCAAGCTTAGGAGCTTGGATGTTTTAGTTTCATTTTACTTAAATTATACATGGACAATGTAATTTGAGTAGCTAGCATTCGGGACTATAATAACTTAGATTATTTGCTATGGTTGGGAATGTTTATTTTGGATATTTAACTTAAGATAATTATTGTTAAATAATGGATTACCTTGCTATCTAAAATGGAATAGAATTATGATTCTATTATAAATCCGCATCTATGATTTATTCCGCATGTTTAACTTGAGTACATGTGAACCGTTTTAGTGGACTTGGTCCACGCACACGTATGGTTGGCCAATTAAGGGTCGGGCTTTGGAAGCTCAGACTTAGCTCGCGTCGTGACGCTCCCGCTCTCTCTCATTCTTTCATTCACAAAAAAAAAAAAACAAATAGACTCTGATTTTCGGTGAGTGAAAAAGGGCGGGGTGTTACAGTAGGACCCTTTCCAATCCATGAAAAGGTGGGGGGAGTGGCTTATCGTCTACTCCCTCCACAGTTGTCAGGACTACATGATGTATTCCATGTTTCCATGCTAAGGAAGTACAACCCTAACCCATCGCACGTTCTGAATGTGCAAGACATAGAAGTACGAAGCGACGTATGTTATGTCGAAAGGCTTGTCCAAGTAATTGAGACAGAACAAAGGGTGTTACGGAACAGAGCGACTTCGTTCGTCAAAGTGGTATGGGACCGACACGGTAATGAGGAAGTCACTTGGGAACTTGAATCAGAAATAAGAGCAACTCATCCTGAGCTATTTGTGTAATTTGTTTGAAACCCTACAATGCTCAATTTTCGGGACGAAAATTTCATAAAGAGGGTCATAATGTAACACCCCGAGATTTCCTTAGATTATAATATATATTGGATTGACCCATTTGAATTTCAATTTAATGGAATTTGAAATTAAAAAGTGGAAATTGACATTAAATGAGCAAGAAATGGATCAATTACCCAATTAAGACCCAATGCATTAAAGTCCACCTCATCAAGTGAGGTGGCATGTGAGTGATGTGGCATTGCCATGTGGCATGCATGTCATCACATAAAAGCCAACTAAGCAAGGTGCCACATCATCAAGTGACATGGCCAAGTGGGACCCAAGTGCCATGTGGTGACCAAGTCACTACATGCATGGCCGGCCATGTCATGGTTGACTTGGTCAACCACAAGTGAGTTCAAGTGAATTAAGTTATTGCTTGAGTTGAGAAGATGAAGAGTTTTCATCTCAAGAGGCATGAAACCAATGGTCTCCTTGGTTAAGGCAAGGGACACATTGGTTAAACAAACCTTAATGAGGGAGAGTGAAGGGTCTAAGGTTGTTACATAAAAACACAAACCAAAGGGGCTGCTCACATCCCTTAGCCGACTCCTCCACTTGTGAGCAAAGGACTTTCTCTCCTCTCCTCTCTCTCTCTCCCACCTATACCTCTATGCTTGGAGACTTTCAAGAGCAAAGAAACAAGAAGAAGGATTAAAAAAGAAATGACAGATTAAAAGAAAAGAAGGAGACTGAAGTAATGTATGTTTAAGATTTAACAATGTGGGAAGGAAACCATAGGTTTGGCCATGGTGTGGCCGAACCCATGGGTTCCATAATTGGTTGGAATGGATGGCCAATTTGTTATATGTAAATGCCCCACGCTTTTTCACTCGTCGAAAATCAGAGTCTATTTTTTAAAAAAAAAAAAAAAAAGAGAGAGAGAGACGGACGCCACGACGCGAGCTAAGTCCGAGCTTCCAAAGTCCGGCCCTTAACTGGTCAACCATACGTATGCGTGGACCGAGTCCACAAAACAGTTCACACGCTTAAGGTTATACTTTTGGAAATAAACATATTGTGGAATTAATATTTGATTACATAAACCAACCATAACCTTTACTTAGAAAGGAAGTCAATCACCCAAAACTTAACTGAACTTAATATCCGAAGGTAACATCAAACCATAGCAAAATAATGTAACATCCCGGATTTTCAATTTATGAATATATATGGAAATTGTCCATTTAATTTGTGAATTAATGGAGATAGACCTTAGATGGGTAAGGTGTTGGGTCAATTGCCCAATTACGACCCAACGGATTATGGATAAGGTTCAATTGGAATAAATGGGTAAGATTTATTTAATTGGGTCACATGCCCAATTGGGACCCAATGTAAAAGTAAATGGGTAAGGTTTGATAATTGGGTCTAATAACCAATTAAGATACAAGGCATGAGATCCACCTCATCAAGTGAGGTGCCATGTATGTGACATTGCTAAGTGGGACCCCAGGTGCCATGGGTCATGGTTGACTTGGTCGACCATCAAATGAGTTCAAGATCAAATCAAGGTGTACACACGTTGGAGAGGTGGGAGTTTCATCTTATGGGATGAAACTCCATAGGGATCATTAATGAGGGAGGTGAATGGTTTTGTTGTTACACAAGCCATGTCCAAAGGCTACACGTTGGGGAGATGGAGGGTTGGTCACAAGGTTGGTGAGTTTCATCTAATGGGATGAAACCCCCAAAGGAATATTAATGAGGGAGGTGAAGAGGTATAGTTGTTACAAAGGGGCATCACCAAAAGACACCACCCTTGGCCGACCCTCTCTCATTGAACAAGACAAGAAACACTTAGAGTTTCCTACCTCACTCTCTCCCTCTCTCAAGGCCGACCCTCTCACTAAGACAAATGAGAAAGGACCTAGAGTTTTCTATCTCAAGCTCCCCTCCCTCTCTCAAACATACACTTTTTGGCCGAACCCTCTCTTTGGGTTTTCATCTCAAGACCTCTCAAGCTCACTCTTGGCCAAAGATCAAGAAAGAAGAAGAGGCTAAGGAGGGAGAAGATCGGAGGAGCAAGAAGGAGTGAAAGAAACCGGAGGAGTCACGGAATCGGTAAGTACTTGATGAGATTTTATTAAGTAAGAAAAGATGGTCAAGGAACATGGTTTGGCCATTGCGTGGCCGAACCCTAATTTTATTATGGCTAAGGACTTTATACATGACCCATGTAAGGAATGGTGAATGATCAAGGATCATGGTTTGGCCCTTGCATGGCCAAACTCTAAGTTTTATGTATGAGAACCATCAAGGACAAAAAGGGGTGGATGAGGTCCGGCCATGATGTATGGCCGAACCCCATTAAAGGATTAATCATGGATGTATGATTTGTTTTAAGGAAAATAACGAACCCCATGGAAGGGTATTAAGGATTTTAAATGGTTTAAATGGATGTATGGAGGGAGATTATTGATGTTTAAAGGGTTTTAAGGAGGAAAATCTGCAAATATATTAGTGATTGTAAATAAGGTTTACATGTTGTAAATGATAAACTCGAAATGAGGAGATAAGGAAGAACCAAGGACCATGGGTTCGGCCATGTTGTATGGCCGAACCCCATGGAGAAATATTAATGGTTTATTATGGATCCTTGGTTTAAATGATGGACTTAAGTGTATGATTAAACCCAACCCCTCCCCCACCCCCCCAACCCAACACCCCCCGCCCCATGGAGGGACTTTATTTATGGACCTAAGATTGTAAATGATTTAAAAGGAGAAGATGGGAAATGAGACATCATTGGTCCGGCCATGGTGTATGGCTGAACCCCATGAACCATTTTATGGACATTATGGATTTATGCATGCATGTTTAAATGAATGGATGATTAAACTAGGAAATGGAGGATTTAATTATAGATCTATGTTTATGGATCAGTTATGGACTTAGGTATGTTTAAATAAAAAGAGTCATTACCTATGGAAGGAAAGAATGGCCAAATGGTGAAATTAAAGGACCATGGGTTCGGCCATGGTGTATGGCCGAACCCCATGGATCAAGTTTTTGGATCTAAGTATGTATAAGTGACCTAAATGTATGTTGGAATCATGGAAGTATGGTTAAAATGATGGACCATGGGTTCGGCCATGGTGTGTGGCCGAACCCCATGGAGAAAGTTTTTGTGGACTTAGGGTTTTATTGATGCTAAAAGACTAACTCGTGTGATTGGTTAATGAATCAAAAGAGGGAATGACCTTGGACCCAAAACCAAGTGAGTGAGGTTCGGCCATGTTGTAAGGCCGAACCCCACTAAGGCATGTTTATTGACTTCAGTATGGTTGGAAATTAGATGGAACGTTGGTTTGACTTATTGATATGTAATAGGGTAACGGGACCTCACAAGCGGTGTACGATCGGTGAGCGGTTTTCGTACCAAAACGCAAGGACACATTAGTTGGTCATTGGTAGGATTCCTACCTTATTGAAAACCATGGATATGTATATATGATGATTTTAATTCATGTTTGATAAGTTATTTTGGTATCAAACAATATGTTTCAATTATGGAATTTTAAATGCTATGATTTGTATTATTACATAGCATGTTGGCATTTGCATTCATGCATGGAATGGGAGGGATGAAAGGTAACCGGAGACCCACGCTCCGTCGGGGCGTCCGTAAGGCATTCGTGAGGGGTACCTTGATGTGCATTATCCATCAGAAGGGTTGTGTGATTGATTTGTAACCGGAGATCCACGCTCCGTCGGGGCATCCGTAAGGCATTCGTGAGGGATACCTTGATGAGGAGTTTCCATCAAGAGGATACTATGTGTTTGTGATATGGGTGATGGGTGGGACTCATGGCATATGACACCCATGGCATGACATTGAATCAGCATGATTATGATCTCTATTATCATGCAATGTTTCTGGTTTTTATATGTATGATTGGATCTCTAGTATCATACACTGTTTTGGATGCGATGCTTTACAAATACGGTATGATGTATTATATCTCGATTTTTATACTAACCCATGTGTTTGACCCTACTTGGAGTACCTACTGGGCGTATTGTCTAACGCCCTACTTCTACCTTAGATGGTGACACAGGAAATGGACAAGGCAAAGGACGTGATCGGAGCCAAGCTTAGGAGCTTGGAGGAGATAGATTGATTACTTAAGTTTTATTTATGGAAATGTAATTTGAGTAGCTAATATTTGGGAATGTAATAGATTAGACTATTTGCCATGGATCGATTGATGATTAATCTGGATTAAGTTAATTTATATTGATGTCTTCCTTGCTAAGTAAACGTTGTAATCTGATGTTATTTCCGCAATGAGTATTTCGCAAGTCGTAGTACGTGTGAACCATTTTAGTGGACGTAGTCCACGCACACTTATGGTTGGCCAGTTAAGGGTCGGGCTTTGGAAGCTTGGACTTAGCTCGCGTCTTGACGTTCCCGCTCTCTTTCACTCTTCACTTTAAAAAAAAAAGTAGGCTCTGATTTTCGGCGAGTGAAAAAGGGCGGGGCATTACAAATAATGTCGAAGTTATTACAATCCCAAAATGCAATTAACTCAATATACACTGTCCAAAACTAAAACTTAAAAATAAGCAATAAGCTGCCCAAACTCCTAAGCTTGGCTCCTTTCGTGTTCATTGTCCGTTCCGTTCCCTGTATCATCATCTAAGGTAGAAGTAGGACGTTAGTCAAAGCGCCCAGTAGGTATTCCGAGTAGGGGTAAACACATGGGATTAGTATAAAAATCAAAATAGATACATAATATCAAATCATGCTAAATCAATGCCATGCCATGGGTGTCATATGCCATGATTTCCCACCCGTCAACCATATCTCAAAAATACATAGGTAAACCTCTTGATGAACAAGCCACATCAAGGTATTCATTGTCATGACTTCCCACGTATGCCTTATAGGTCCCACCGAACGGAGCATGGACTCCTCTTTCATTTCAAAACATCATATACCATTTCTCAATCGGAATCAGTGCGGATCCCTCCCCACGTTTGTTTATCGGATACCCCGAATGGAGCGTGGACTCCTCTCATATGTCCCCTCCCATGCCATGCATGAGATGTGAGTGCAACATGCTATTTCACATTAAATTACATAATAGCCTTGAAATCCATTCTTAAAACATAAGCATTTTGATACCAAAATAGACCATCAATCATGGAAAGAAAAACCATTGCATGTACATAATCCAAGTGTTTCAACTAGGTAGGAATCCTACCCACGTCCAAGTATTGTATCTTTGGCGTTTTCGTGAAGATATAGATCATCGATCATGCCAAAACCGATCGTACACCGTTTGTGAAATCCCGTTACCTTAAATTAATTCCATCATATAAAATAGTCAAATTACTTATCCAATTAATTTAAATCATTCCGTACATCCTTCTATTTACCAATTGGAAAAGGAAAATCATATAAAAACTTTACTTTTAGAATCAGTCGGGTACCCGTCCGCAGCCCATCCTGTGGACGACAGAAACCCGTCCTATAGATAATGACCCATCCTACATGCATATCTCCCATCTGTAAATAGTACCATGTTATGTTTGTTACCCGTCCGCGGACGGTCGAAACCCGAAATCAGTACTCATTTGTTTGATGTTAGACTTAACCTTTCCTCTTAAAATTTGTTCCCTTATTCTTTAAAAACATTTTAAAAATCATCTATATTTCTTCATTCCATCCCTTGGTTGTTGGTCCTCAACACCTACCCATTCCTTGAATGGATACCGACTATTTGATCATTTATTCCAAAACATATTCCATCTTCAAATGGATATCCACCTTCATGGCTTGCAACGGTTTAGCCAATCCTATCCATCAAATATGGGACCCCATGGTTTCGGCCATTCCATAGCCAAAACCACGTTTTCCCTTAGCTTCTTTTAATCAATAAATCCCCGTTAAACACTACATACCTATTCCACGTCTCCTCCGTTTCTTTAGGTCAGATCTTGCTCCTCGGTCATTCTCCTTCCTTAGTCCTTGTTCTTCCTCCAAGTTTAGAGCAATGTGTGAGAGAGAGAGAGAGATGAAACCTCCTTGTCCTTCAATGGAGCATTCGGCCAAGGTGTTGATTGAGAGAGGGAGAAAATGAGATGAAAATTTCTATGGATCGGCCTGTAACACCCTGGAATTTCAAAGATATCAATTTACATGAATTTATTCATATTTACGGAATTGCCATTGTGATTTATATTGATATGAATTTAAATGGGTAAGGTGTTGGGCCAATGGTCCAATCAAGACCCAATGGTTAGTAGTTTTGTTTACAAGACAAATAAAGGGATGAAAAGTACTCAAACGGGTCAAGAGTTGTAATTGGGTCAAATGGGTCAAAATGGCCAAATTGGACCCAATGGGTCGAGGTGGATATGATTAATCAATTTGTGAGTTCAAAACTTAATTGGGTTAAGTTTATTTAATGTTTGAGTGGGATTGAGATAAATTAAATGATGGATAATAGTTGAGTTGAATTTATGGGTTGAGTTGCATTACAATGAATGAGTTGAGTTGGGGAGTTAATTAAATAGATTGGATGGAATATTTATTTTAATGAGTGAGGTGAGTGTAGATGAAAGGTAAGTGGTTGATTTCAAATATCAAACGGTGGCTGCATGGATACTCCATGCATGTAACTCCTAAGTTAGAAA
Organism: Chimonanthus praecox; assembly: GCA_022113865.1. Taxonomy (NCBI): domain Eukaryota; kingdom Viridiplantae; phylum Streptophyta; class Magnoliopsida; order Laurales; family Calycanthaceae; genus Chimonanthus; species Chimonanthus praecox. The sequence goes on along the minus strand of CM039086.1, from coordinate 40,505,965 downwards.
ATAAGTGATAATGGCGTTACATGGAGTTACAAAGGTGAGAGTGTTATTTCAAATTCAAATTTGTATGCACGTTGGAAATGGCATAAAGTTCATTGTTTGGGTCTTCAAAAGACAGCCAATACATGGATTGATAGTTCATGCATGTAACTCAAAGGTTGGAGAATAAATGGGTTGCTGTTTGGTGGAGTTACACACAATAGATTATGGCATTTCAAATTCAAAATAGATATTAAACCAATGGGAGTTACAAAGTGTGTTCACACTTGGAGGATGGGAGTTTCATTTAATGATGGAACTCCCACATGGGACGTTGATGAGGATCAAATGGAGCTGAATGGAGCTGTTGTCTATGGAGTTACACATTAGAGTGGTGGTTGTTACACAAGCCAAAACAAAGAGGCAACCAATGGAGGGACGGTGCAGCACATGGGAGTTTCATCTCAAAATGAAACCCCCATGTGAGACCTTAAGAAAAGGGGAGGTTACACAAACACCATCCATGGGAGACATTGAGAGCTTGGGGAGGTTTCATTGCATAGATGAAATCCCCAAGTAAGCATAAAGGACTTGGGGTTAATATGGGAGTTACATGTGAGGCAACTTTGGGCTGAATTTGAGTAGCCAAAAGAGGTTCAATTTTCTATCACTATCTCTCTCTCTTGGACTCCTCCATCTTTCCAAAACCAAGAACAGCAGCTGGTTGCTTAATCAGCCCTTGGATTGATCTCTTTCATCAAGACAAGTTCAGCCAAAGGGTTTTGGCATCAAGGCTTAGCACATTCATCCAAGGCCAAAGTTCTCTTTCTTTCTCTCTCATTTTCTATCTCAAATTCATATCACCTGGCTGAAGTATTCCAAGGAGGTTGCAGCAAGGTCAGTCTCAGCCCAAGAACAGTAAGAGAGAAGGAGAGGTCAAGGAAATAAAGGGTCAAGGAAGGAGTCAAAAGACCGAAGGAGTCGCGGTAGTAGTAAGTGCACTTTGAACCATTGATAAATAAAGTTGGTTAAGGGAATGAGATCTGGCCATCGTATGGCCAGATCCATCAATGGTTTAGATATAGGATTATGATGTTTAAAAATGGTAAAAATGGCCATAGGGTTCGGCCCCATTGGATGGCCGAACCCCATGGGAAAACTTGGTGATTTTTATGGTGTATGAGAGACAAAATCCATATTATGAAATAGAGGTTTTAAAGGATTTAAAAGGTAGATAAGCTTACTGTTTTGGAGTAGCTATGACATGGCTGAACCATGTCAATGTTATGTTAATTTTGCTGATCAACATCATAGATAAATATTGGAGGGTTTTCATTAAGAGAACCATAGGGTTCGGCTATGTGTATGGCCGAACCCCATGGACTGTTTTTGATGGATAATTGGATCAAGTGTAGGATGGAAATTATGTAATCATTATGTGCTTTGATTTAAGAATAAGATAGGTTTATCTATGGACTTAATATAAGAAATTAATTAGCCATCAAAGATGATGGAAAGATGGACAAATCAATTTGGTGAGGTTCGGCCATGTAGTATGGCCGAACCCCACTAAAGGGTCACTTGGGGGACTTAGTGCTAAGTTTATAATTGGAATTGGATTAATGAAAGATTAAAGGATTAAAAGTTAAGTGGTGAGGTTCGGCCATATGTATGGCCGAACCCCACTAAAGTGGTTTGGTGATGGACTTTGTTTAAGATAAATTAAACCAAATGATAAGCTAAATGGCACAATCGTAATTATGGGTGAAATGATCAAAAATAAAATGATCATGTGATTGGATAAATGGGCTAAAACCAAAGTGGTAAGGTTCAGCCATAATGTCTGGCCGAACCCTACCAAGGTTCATTTGGGAGTTTTGGGTTAATCAAAATGGTTTAGATAAATAAGGGTAACCAAAGTTTTAATGGGTGAGGTTCGGCCATGGCTATGGCCGAACCCCACTAAGGGGTTCTTGGAACATTAAGCTTTGCTGGAAATTAGGTAGGCAAATGATTAACTTGCTGCTATGTACATAAGGTATTTGGATTTCTAGAACGGTGTACAAGCCGTGATCGGAAGACGGTTCAACGGAAGGGTCGAACAAAGTAACATAGTGTAGGTTTCCTACCTTGTTGTAACCACATATGTTATTTGCTGTTTTATGTTTATTTGAATAAGTTATTTGAATGAAATGTTATATTTACAAATGGCATGTTTGCATAGACATCTCATGCATGGCATGGGATGATGGTGTTGTAATCGGAGGCCACACTCCGTCGGGGTGTCCGAAAGACCACTGTGGGGTACCTTGATGATGAGAATCCCATAAAGAGGAATCCGGAGGCCACACTCCGTTGGGGCGTCCGAAAGACCACTGTGGGGTACCTTGACGATGAGAATCCCATCAAGAGGAGGCTATGTAGAATGGTGATGGGTGGGACTCATTACATGTTCATTTCATACATAGCATGTTTTTATGGAATTTTGACACACATGTATTATTATATTATTTGCATGTTTTATACTAACCTTGTGGTAGCCCTATTCGGAAACACTAGTGGACGCGTTGGTCTAACGCCCTATCTCTAGCCTTAGTGGATGACGCAGGAAAGACAACGAATGAGGATCGAGAAGGGGACCAAGCAAAAAAGCTTGGGCGGTTTGAATGATTTGAATGGACTTTGAATGGACTATTTATGAACATGTTATTTGATTTATTTGGACAATGTAATTTGATAGCTAGATGAAGTTGGCATGTAATAATGTAGTTAAATAGCTACTATGGTTTGATTTATTTGGATGGTTTGGAATGAATGGTAGACTAAGGTTAAATAGTAATTTTGGAGAATAAATTATGTACTTTGCTATCTAAGAATGGAAAATTGGAATAGTCATAGGATCTATTATAACCTCAGTTATGTAACACCCCAGTTTTTCAATGAAGTGGAAAATTACGAAAATGCCCCTGAGTTGTTAAATTAATTATTTTGTGACCTTAAGTATGGAGATAGTGGGGCCCAAGTTAAAATCATATGAGCACATTATGAATGATAAGTGTGATTGGTTGGGTAATTTACATCAATTGGGTCAAAAATGGCTAAATGGGTCAAAGGGCCCAAATGGGACCCATCGGGTCAAAATGGATGATTTGACCATTTTATGAACTTAAATTAAATGGGGTTAAGTCTATTTGATTAAATCAAGTGAAGAAAAAATGGGTAGGCTTGATCCATATGTAAAAACCAATTGCAAATGACCAAAATACCATAATTGGGTCATGGAGTCAAAAACGGGTCAAGGAGCTAAAAGTGGACCCAACGGGTCGAGTTGACTATGGTTGACCGTGTGGACCCTCAAGGGAGCTAAAACACGAGTTAAATCAGTTGATGGAACTGAAGTGAGTTAGAATTAAATCAAGTGGTGAGTCAACTCATGTGCATTAAATGAAATGCATTAAGCATGGTGAGTTTGGTGAGTTGAAATGGAAATCAAAAAGATCTTGAGTTGGGTGAGTCAAAATGGAAGTTAAAGGGACTGCAACTCAGTGAGCTAAGTGGAAATTTGAAGAGGTTGGCTGGTCTTAAACCAACCAAAATAAGTCCCACACATTGGGGACTTGTTTTGGTGAGTTCCATGGTGAATATTAAATGTAAAGGATGGGTTTTGAGGAGAGTTACATGGGAATCTGAATGGCTGCATGGGTAGGTGCCAAGGGGTGCCTTGGATGGCACCCAATGCCCATCGATTTTGCTAAGAAGTTATGAGGGAATTGAGAGGTCATGGTGGCTGAAATTACAAAAGCAAACAACACCCATTTTGGCCAATTTTTATCATTGTGAAAGCCTTACAATCCCATCTCTTTCTCCTTCTCAAGAACACCTTCATTTGGCCGAATTGGACTTGGTGTTTCTCACCATTGAATCAAGCATACAACCGGCTAGGAACTAAGGAAGAAGAAAGGTAACAAGAGGGGAGAAGCAAGGATCAAAAGGGCAAGACAAGAGCTTGGAAATTAGTAAGTATTTCCATTGATTTATGTTTAGTAAAATGGGTTAAATAAGACATGATTCGGCCATGTGATGGCCAAATCTATCAAAGGGTTAAAGTATGATTTTATTATGTCCAATTAGATGGAAAACATGGACATAGGGTCCGGCCACTTTGGATGGCCGAACCCCATGAAATACTATGGTTAATGATGATGGTTTTGTAAGATTTAAACCATGCAAGTATAGGACTGATTTTGGATGTTTAAGATGCAAGCTTTGGAAAGATTGAAAGCATGGATTTGGATGTCATAATTTGGCCATGCTATGGCCGAATTTGACAAGGGTCTAAACCATGGAAGATGGTATTAAAAGTAGTGGAAATGGACCATTGGGTTCGGCCACTTTGCATGGCCGAACCCCATGGAAACAAGTGGTTGTTTTTTATAGTTTTTGGAAATTAAAACCATATAATTTGGGACTGATATTAGATATTATTGTTGGATTTAAAATGCATGTTTTAAGGAGGTTAAAACGTGGATTTGGATGTTGGTTTCAGATCCAAGATAAAGGGTTAAATGTTCAAAACCAAAGGTCATGGTGTTCGGCCAATGAACATGGCCGAACCCTATGAAATTGGACTAATTTTTGGATGTTTGTTTGAAAGGTAAAACCTGATTTTAATATACTGTTTATTACATGTTTATTGGAGGTTTAAAAATAGTAAACATAATTATTGGGTTCGGCCACCATGGAGGGCCGAACCCCATGTAAAAGAGGGTTGGTTTTCATGTTGGGAAACATGTAAACCATAGACTTTTTATGGACTGTTTTTGTATGGTTTTTGAAAGGTAAAATCCGATAATATTATGTTGATTCTTACATGATTTAATGGACATGAAATGTAAGTGAAAAAGGGTCCAAAACATGGGCATAGGGTTCGGCCACATTGGATGGTCGACCCCATAAAATTGGTTGATAAGTTGGTATGGTTTTGGAGAGATAAAACCATACCAAATGGTGGAGATTTTTATGTGTTATGGTTACTGATTTTGGGTTGGCCATAGGATAGCTAAACTATGGGTTTAACATGGCTAAGGGATAGAGCCAATTAGTATTTAAATGAAGGACATTATTGAGCAAAGAATCATAAGGATTCGGCCATGAGTATGGCCGAACCCTATGGACTATTTTCATGGGTCATTTTATGGATGTGTATGTGATTAAAGATGGAATTATGTTTGTTGTTTTGGTCATCCAAAACATGACTAAACCATGTTAAGGTTGCGGTTAAGGTTGTAGAATTTAATCAAGGTATTGGTAGCAATGGCATGTTTGTAAATAAGGGTCACAACCATGAGTTGGTATTTGTGGACTTAGACTAAAAAAATGGGAATCAAATAAAGTAAGGGATTAAAGTTGGTCCATGATTTATGTTAATAAGGTGACGGATCTTTGTGACGGTGCACGACTGCGAACGGTGACCGGATAAAGCCTAAGACAGAACGGACGCTGAAGTGATTCTTCAGTAGGTTTCCTACCTACTTGTAACCACAGTTTTTACCCAGTTTTCTTATGATACTCTTGTTTATTTTATGTGGTTTCAAATGATATATTATGCATTATCAAATGGCATACAGCATTGGCATCTCATGCATAAACATGGGATGATGAATGAGGTTCTACAGTGTTGCAATTTATGGGTTACGTCTTCCTTCGGCGGTACAAGTCACGCCAGGAAGAGTAACATGATGATCATAGTCACAATGGTCTCCTTAGACGATGAGAGTCCCGCCAGGAGGACTCATACGTGATATGAATCAGTCAGTGATGAAGTGATGAAAGTGTGTTGTAATTTACCTTGTCGGTGCAAGGCACGTCAAGTGATGGCTATGAATGTACATGATGGGGGATGCTCATTGCATGTGCATACATCATAGCATTGTTTTTACCTGTTTTTGATGATCATGTAATATGATATATATATATATATATATATATATATATATATGCATGTTTTATATGCTAACATGTGGTAGCCCTGATTCGGGAACCTAATGGGCGCGTTGATCTAACGCCCTAATTCTATCCTCAAAGGAGAATCCAAGTACAAGTAAAGGAAAAGAAAAGGTCGTTGACCGGGAGGGGAGCTAAGCCAAGCCTGAGTGCTTGAATGCTGGAATAAATTTATAATTGCTGTTATTTGATACTTTATTATGGACATGTAATAAAGTAGTACTTGCTATGGTTTGATTAGGATAAATACTTTGGATGGTTGTATTATGTTAATAATATTTGAGACTGTTACTTGCTATCTAGTCCTTCTATTCTGCAGTTAATCTAGGTTATTCCGCAAGTTGATGTTAGTTCCATGTGTGGTTCATTATCATGGTCTAGTCCATGTACACATGGGTGGCCAGTTAAGGTTCAGACTTGGGTAGTCTGAACTTAACTCGCGTCGTGACGCTGCCCGCTCTCTTTCGATGTTTATTATTATTTTAAAAAAAAAATTAGACTCTGAATTTCTCGAAAAGGGCGGGGCGTTACAAGTTAGATTAAGACGAAGTTAATTCCGCAAGTTGTATTTGTACCATGTGTGGATCAATTTTATGGACTTAGTTCATACGCACATGGGCTTGGCCAGTTAAGGGTCAGATTTAGAGATCCGAACTTAATTCACGTCGTGACACTCCGCCCCGATCACTAGATTATTATATTTTAAAAAAAAAAAAACTCTGATTATTAGAGTGAAAAAGGCGGGGTGTTACACGGCCAAGGTGGTGTAGTTTGAGAGAGGGAGAAAGAGAGATAGGACTGGAGATGAGATTTCCTTTGCTCAAGAGGGAGGGAGAGAGGATCGGCCAAGGAGGGTTTTGGTGGTGCGTGTCTTTTGTCTAGCCCTAGCCTCCAAACCACCCACATTAAGGTGTGGTCTTTCCCATGTGTACCTTGGTCAACCAAGAAGATACATGGCTTACACTTGGGGTTTTGTCTTTCCCATGTGTCCCAACCAAGGAGACACATGGGTTACACTTGGGACTTGGTCTTTCCCATGTGTCCCTTGGTCAACCAAGAAGCTACATGGCTTACACTTGGGGCTTTGTCTTTTCCATGTGTCCCAACCAAGGAGACACATGGCTTACACTTGGGCTTGGTCTTTCCCATGTGTCCCAACTAAGGAGACACATGGCTTACCCTTGGGGCTTGGTCTTTCCCATGTGTCCCAACCAAGGAGACACATGGCTTACACTTGGGGCTTGGTCTTTCCCATGTGTCCCAACCAAGGAGACACATGGCTTACACTTGGGGCTTGGTCTTTCCCATTCAACTCAATCCCAATTCACTTTGACTCACTTAATTTTCTTGAACTCATTTCCATATAACTCAAGTGATTTTGATTTCCAACTCAATATAATTCAACTCACCCCATTTGAACTCACCCATGGTTGACCAAGTCAACCATGGTAGCCGACCATGCATGTTACCTTAAACCACTCGCCACCTCACTTGATGAGGTGGATTGGGTCCCACTTGGCCATGCCACTTACATGCCACCTCACTTGATGAGGTGGATCCCATGTCTTAGGTCTTAATTGGGTACATGACCCGATTAAATCAATTCCTTACCCATTTACCTTAAACATCAATTCCTCTTAACCCATTGTGTCTCAATTGGGTAATTGACCCAATTAACTACATTTAACCAATTAATTAGAATCAAAACTCTATCCATGATCCGTTGGATCATAATTGGGCTATTGACCTAATTCTTAGCCATCTAACATTCATTCCATCTATAAATCTTAAATTTAACAATTAAAATAGATAATATCCAATATAATAATGCATTTGAAAATCCGGGATGTTACATTATAAGGCCATGGAGTTTGAAATCCATCGAAGGGATGGTTATGGGATTGAAATAAAAGGACCCATGCTATGATAATAATATGATTGAATGGAATCAGGTGGGGACTCATTTTAAGGTTTCAAAGTCACTAAATTTAGGACTGGTTGTTGCTGGTTTTCAGCCTTCAAAATGTTGATTTTGGTGACTGATCTTAAGACTAAATGCTGGCTAATTTTGGATCAGTTTTAGGACCAGTTAATGGCTGGTTTTTTGGATAGGTTTTCAGCCTTCAAACTGTTGATTTTGATGACTGATCTTAAGACCAGATGCTGGCTGATTTTGGATCAGTTTTAAGACCAGTTAATGGCTGGTTTTTGGGGCTGGTTTTCAGCCTTCAAACTGTTGATTTTGGTGACTGATCTTAAGACCAGATGCTGGCTGATTTTGGATCAGTGCTAATTTGTTTTAGGACTAGTTAATGGCTGGTTTTTTTGGGCTGATTTTAAGCCTTCAAACTGTTGAGTTTGGAGACTGCTTGGGCCTCATTTTAATTAAGTAAGACAGCATATGGTTCCTTCACTATTTTGCAAACCTATTTCATAAAGCCGAGTAATAGTTTGGGAAAACTCATATTGATGGTTTTTCTATGGGCATGGACACATCTAAAGGAAAGAAATGGGACAATAGGGTTCAGCCATGTTGTATGGCTGAACCCCATTGAGGGTCTTAAACGGGTTAAGGACAAGGAATGCATAAATGCATTGGGAAACAAACATGGAACTTAGATGGAGATAGGGATGATGAAATTCAAATGGAAAATCAAACTAATATGTATGTTTTGAATTTGATGAGGTAAAGAGGTTCGCAAAAGGATTGCGATTCGTCTGACGAGACCGTTGGCCTCATCCTTACAAGATAGTGTATCGTATATTGGTAGGATTCTTACCTCGTTGAGAACACTATGAGTATAATTATGACACTGGTTTATATTCAAAATATGATGATTACTTTGGTTAAACAAATTGTATATGTTTATGAACTGATTTTTAAATGATATAATGCATTTTAAACGATATGGCATTATTGCATACATTACCTCATGCATGGCATGGGAGGGAACATATATGACCAGCAAGCCAAGTTCTGAGCGGTCCGGACATAACTTGGGCTTGAGACTAGCTTGTATGAAGCTATGTGTCTATTGAGATTTGGCCTCGTTCATTTGAGAGGAAAGGTACGACTTATTGGGCCAAAGAGCTCCTGGGTAGGAAGTCCCGAAACCCTGCACAGTGGGAGGAGTCCACACTCCATCAGTAATCCCGATTAATTTGTGGATGGGTATACAGTGTCCTGGTGGTTGCCGCCTCAAACACTGTGGACGTAATTGGCCAAGGAAACCTTGATATGACGATTTATCAAGAAAACCATTGATATTTATTTATGATGTGATTGGATATGGAAATTGGGTGAGAGTTCATTGGCATTGACACCCATGACATGACACATAAGTAAGTATGATTATGATATGGACATCATGCATTGTTTTTACTACTTATTAGATATTTTGCAAATGTGATATGATGTATATACCCTTGATTTATATTAGTTTATTGATGTATATACCCTTGATTTATATTATTTCTATGTGTACCATAACCCTACTTTGAATACCTACTGGGCATGTTGTAACACCCGCCCCTTTTCACCGAAAATCAGCGTCTAATTTTTTTTTTTTTACAAGTGACAAAGGGCGCGGACGTCACGACACGAGTTAAGTCCGAGCTTCTAAAGCCCGGCCCTTAACTGTCCAACCCTACGGGTGCGTGGAACGGGTCCACGGAGAATGGTTCACCCGTAGAAGTAAACTCGAGGAAAAAATACATTAAAAACAGAATGATAATAGATACTATCCTACCAATTTTTTTCTAGATAGCAGGGAAGATTTCATCATTTAATTACTAAAAAAGCCATAACATCATGTGTCTATAATAAGATCCAAATCATAGCAATAAGTCTAAAATATTATATTTTCGACAAGCTAAACTATACAAATACACATTTCCCAAAATAAACTTAAACAAATAATTGGTCCGCCTTCCCAAGCTCCTAAGCTTGGCTCTCCCGTCCTGTCCTTCTGCTCCTGCATTTCCTGCGTCATCAGCTATGGTAGAAGTAGGGCGTTAGACCACGCGCCCAGTAGGACTCCAAATAGGGCTAGCACATGGATTAGTAGTAACAGCATACAGATAATAACATAGTAAAAACTGGTGAACAACCATATAAGGAAATTATATAGTGAATGCCATGCCATGGGTGTCTATGTTATGAATCTCACCCATCATCCCTACCATCATGATGTCATATCCCCCTTGAGACAAGACCTCGTCAAGGTATCCCCATGCCTGTTCTCGGTCATCCCGACGGAGCATGGACTCCGGTTATAGCCTATCAGGCTATCCCCATGCCTGTTCTCGGTCGTCCTAACGGAGCATGGACTCCGGTTTGTTTATTTTTTTTTCCGCCCATGCCATGCATGAGATATAATGCATTATGCTATGTAATATATATTTGGGTCATAGCCTTTATATATAACTCATATTCTAGCCATATGCCATATATACTTAATCATAGCCATAAGAATCCATCTTAAACATATCATAATCTTAAAACCCATCATACAACCAATCAATATAATTACTAAAAATAAACCAATAAACCAATTACATAGCATCTAATCCATGGCTTACAAATAGGTAGGAATCCTACCGAATACCAACTCACGTCCTTTTTACGGTTTCGTCCGATAATACGGCTACCGACACGCGTACCGCTCGCAATATCCATTACCTTATTACATACACAAAATTAGTCCATGTTTTTAACCTTTTAAATCCATTAATCACATACTTAAGGTTACCATAATTGCACTTATGTCCATGATCATTTCTCATGGAGTTCTTGAATTTGGCCATTATTTACAATTTTGCCACTACTCCTTTACATGATTTAATTACTCATTTTTATTTCTCCATTCTTAGACCCATGATAGATCCAAAATCTTGGATCCATCAATGATTCATCAACATGTCACAAGATCACTAAAATTTCACCATCTAATTAGCCTAATCCTTATTAATTTAAACACCCATATAGTCCCATACTTGACCCATCAATTGTCTCATAAAATTGGGTCATGGGTTCAAAATACCCCATTCCTCAAATCTTCCCATGGGGTTTACTTCATGCATTTAACCCACATTAAGTCCATTATCCATTCATGCCCTTTGAAGGCCATAAACGTCATTCACATTTCAATCTAACCCATCACAAAGCTCACCAATGGGCCATGGGTTCGGCCATACACCATGGCCGAAACCATGGTGTCCTTTTCCCATTTTCTTCCTTGGTCAACATATATCACTTAATTCTATCACAAGTCCCTCCATGTGGGGATTTTATCATACATTTTAGATCACCCCTTTGATCAACATTAGGTCTCTTTTTGGTTCATCTACATTACCAACACTCCCATTTATTTTCCATTATTCATAACCATTATCACACCATCATAAAACCCTCATCTTTAACTACATTGGAGTCCATTACAAATATCAACACTAGGTTCATTTTGGTACAACAAAACCACTAACATTCATCACCATAGGGTTTCACAACATTCCATCCATAAAATCTTTCCATAGTTTTTGTTTTTGAAATCCCATTTACAATGCTTAAGGTCCATTTAAAAAAATTGTTAATCTTCTCCATCATTTTTTTCATAAACACCCTTTTAAACTTAACCACATTTAATCAATAAGCCCTTAAAACCCTAAAC